>CM024576.1:31106142-31465978 GCA_014182395.1 Eucalyptus sp. ANBG9806169
TAAAATGAGAAATAAAAATATTTCTCATCGTTCATCAACCAGTCCTTCATCCGTTGCCGCCGACCACCGTCCGTCGATCGCCGACCGCCGCCGCGCCGCCGCCGGTCGTCAAATAAATTATTTTTATAAATATCATTTTAAAATGAAATTTATTTGAATAAATAAAATGATATTTATTTTTATTTTTACGAATAAATATTTATTTTACGAATAAATTAAAAAATCCTTAAAAATAAATAAATATCATTTTAAAAATAAAAATTATTATAAAAATATCATTTATTCATTTTTATTTTTATTTTTTATTTTTTATTATAAATATTATTTTTATTTTTAATAAATAAATTTAATCGAAATAAATTTAATTAAATATCCTTTTATTAAAAATAAAAATATTCATTTAAAAATAAAAATAAATTTATTAAAATAAATTTAAAATAAATTTATTAAAAATAAATAAATTATTTTTATTTATCATTTTATTTTTATTTTATTAAAAATACATTTATTAAATTTATTAAAAATAATTTATTTATGATAAATAAAAATAAATTATTTTATTAAAATAAATTTATTTTTATTTGTCTTGAGTGTTTTGCCAAATAAATTTATTTTTATTTTTTTATTCATTTTAAAACAATTTATTCGTAAAATACAATAAAATAGAATAAATAAAATAAATTTATTTTTAAGGATATTTTAATTTTAAAATAAAATGATATTCTTATTTTATTTTTTATGATTTATTTATTTATTTTTGTTAATAAATCATTTTTATTTTTATTTTTTATATTAAAAGTCGCCGATCGTTGCCGGCTCGTCCGAAAGGAAGAAATTTTGTATCGTTATCAAACGAATTTCTATTTTTAGAGTAGAAATTTTGTGTCGTTATCAAACGGTTATTTTGCTTAGAAATTCTTCTAGAAATAGAAATAGAAAAATCTATTTACATTCCGAAACTATTTTCGAAACAGAAATTTTGTCATGCACCCCAGAGCCGCTGGCGCGACTTTCAAGATCCTGGGTTTTCAAGTCCAGAAGCAGCGTCGTCGATGGAAGAATATGATCTGACAGCTAGAATGGCCGCCTATTGGTTTGTAGAGGATGCTAGCTATGGAGTGTAGGGACTTTTCCCAGTCGATTAAAGCATTCTTCTTCCTCTGGATGTCGTTATAGTGTGCAACACCTAAAAGGAAAAGGGAAAAAAAAAAGAGGTTGCTCTGAATGACATGGCTCATGCTATTGTCACGGTCCGTGAATCTTCCCGTACTCGAGACCTTGTGGGTGGAGCTCGGGGTTATCGAGTGAAGAGTGTGAGGCAGAAGGGTAGAACACAACTGGTCCATGGGAGGCGTCAGGACGGTTGGTGCTAGGAGTTCTAGGATAGAAGGATTATATCACTTAGGAGCTCAAGACGGGGTAGGCCTCCCGTGCACAAACCGGTCGAGAGCGATGCCGCTCTCCCGACGAGGCCATGGCGGGCCGAAACCGGTTGTCGTACCTAAATGGATCCGTTGTCTTACTCGATGGACTAGACGCCCGAGTGAAGCTGGGCGTGGTTAGATCTCGTACGAAGGAGTATTCACCGTACTAATCGTTGGGATAATTATAGAAGGAAGGCTGGCCTGGTGAATTCCGCTCACCAGGCGCCTCACGGGTCGTTCCAAGGCCAAGAAAACTCTCGACCCGTGACAAGTGGTATCGGAGCGGTGATCCCTTCGGTAGGTGGGTGATTCGGGAAAAGCCACGTGGTCTTCCCGGTCCTACGAGGGCGGAGAGTGATCGCGGGGCCGGGGGGGCTCGGACAACGTGCGGCTCTCGTCTAGCTTCCGGGATGGCAATGGGGGCATAGGACGGAACCGAATTGCTCACCGAATGGGGATACGTTCTGGATCGTGGGTGAATCTTAAGAAGAGGTCTGCGATCACGTTTCCACCAAGGAGACCTCCGTTGGCTTGCTGAGATCAGGAGGAGCTTAGTAGGCGGAAGAAGGTGCTGCCATAGGAGTGCGGTTGGCCAGGGGGCCACACTTGTCAGGAAGCACAAGTGACTGGAGTTTCGTGAACAGCTTTGATCGGGGGAAGCAAGTAACGGAGGGGTGTGTCTGTTCTGTTGGGCGAAGCGACGGAACAGCCCGCAACGAGGGCATTGCGGAAATGAGTGGGGGAGAATGTCACGGTCCGTGAATCTTCCCGTACTCGTGACCTTGTGGGTGGAGCTCGGGGTTATCGAGTGAAGAGTGTGAGGCAGAAGGGTAGAACACAACCGGTCCATGGGAGTGGCGTCGGGACGGTTGGTGCTAGGAGTTCTAGGATAGAAGGATTATATCACTTAGGAGCTCAAGACGGGGTAGGCCTCCCGTGCACAAACCGGTCGGGGAGCCGATGCCGCTCTCCCGACGAGGCCATGGCGGGCCGAAACCAGTTGTCGTACCTAAATGGATATGTTGTCTTACTCGATGGACTAGACGCCCGAGTGAAGCTGGGCGTGGCTAGATCTCGTACGAAGGAGTATTCACCGTACTGATCATTGGGATAATTATAGAAGGAAGGCTGGCCTAGTGAATTCCGCTCACCAGGCGCCTCACGGGTCGTTCCAAGGCCAAGGAAACTCTCGGCCCGTGACACTATACTGACTGTTTTACATCCATCACTATATTCAACTTTGACAAGTTGTTCTTGGCAATTCTTTGTAACCTTATGGTTTAGCCGAGTCATTCTTGTTTGTCCACGATTATTTTCAATGGCATGATGGCATTTTTTTTTTTATAGATTTTATTCTTGAATAGTGGCAAGCAATCATATGCTGGTCGAAGCACAAACTAGAAGTAGTATTGGCGGAGAAGGGCTATTGCTTTTTGCCATGACAAGATCAATATTTATATTTATTTCACGAGTGCAATGATCACGTGATATATCGACCTTGTTTTAGGGATTAGAGGTCAACATAGTTTCAATGCAGAATCAATAATGAAAATTTATTAGTTCCACATTTCAAGATATGCCGAGTAAATTTATATATTCCAAAAATTGGGAAACTTATTTTGACAGGCACCTTGGAACCTAGTTTTGAGGAGTACCTTGGAACCTAAATCAAGTTTTTATATTTTTCTTGATTTATGTCTTCAAGTAATCATGTGGTATTTTATAGTGTCCGATCATAAGTGTATAATTTGGAATCATTAGTTTGACCTTACATTTTCTGATTGAAACTTTTATTATGTTAATGTTTCATATTCTTCATGTGTTTAGAGGTAAGTTGTAATCAATGGATTATAGCAACAAGTAGTGATTATTAAAGATAATGATTCACTACAATCATTCAATTAATAATACATGTGGAATTTAGATGAACCTCGAAATCTATGACAAAGTAGATTTCAAATTTCAAGGCATGCAAGTTTAATCCGTTCCAACTGATAGGTTTTAATTTTCAAGAAGAGCTTATTTGGAACTTGGAACCTAGGCCTGAAACCACTCATTCTTATTAGGGATATCATGTAATTAATGTTTGTTAAAAAGTGTCCAAATCTAGCAAAAGAAAATCAATTTCACCTTTTTCATGCGGATGCCTAATTTGTGCCCAAATCTACCAAGCTCATCGGAGCACGAGAGGAGTTGCCAAGTTTGATGAGGGTCAACCATCCTCGTCCATGTCGGCACTCCTCTCTTTTCCCTCTCTCTCTCATGCAATTTCATCATGTTGTGCCATATTAATACATCAATGCCGTCGATAAGATTTTGCCGCTTCATAAAGCAAATTGAAAGAGTGGTCGGCAAGCAACCATAGACGATTAACGAATTAATTTATACAAATCAAGTAAATTAAAAGAACTGATTTCATCAATAAATTAGTGTAAGGAAGTTTAATTGAGGAAAAAATGGCCTAATTGCGCCATACCCCACACTATTAAATTAAATACAATAACATTACAAGAATACAACTTTTGTTGTATTGTAACTACCGGCGTACATGGGTCGGCTCGTTATTTCAAATTGCCATGTCGGCGTCCGAATAAAACCAGAATCGCTTCCTTCCTGTTCATCAGAGCGAACGAGAGCAAAGGACTCCGCCGTCGTCGAGAAAGGCTCGATCTCATCAACCTCGATGCGGAAGAAGCCCTCTTCTCCCCTCGGGCTGTTCGCATCTCAGCTCGCGCAAGGTAATCGCTGTGTCCATCTCTCAGCAGCGTGTCGTTTCAGTTGATTCACTGCGCCTCTGTTGTCGGAATAATCGGCTGAATTGGCGTGTGTTTTGGACTCTTCTTGTCGACTGGGGATGTGGGTGGCCGAGGTTTTTTTTTTTCCCTCTCTTTCGAATCGTTAGCGTGGAAGTTCGTCAGCCCAGGATTGATTTCATCGGAAAGGAAGAGCCTTTTGTTTCTGACTTTTGAAGTGACTAGCCTTGCAGCCTGTCCGTCTGATTGTTCCTCTGCATCCTAATTCGGTGCCGATCGTTTGTTGAACTAGCATGGGTGGGTTGGCATGCGAGTGCGCTAGATTTCTATTGCTCGCAAGAATTGCCGGAGTTCGCTACTGGAATTAACCGATTGGGTCGCACCACTCGGTTTTGTCATTTGTGTGCCCTCGCCAGGAGATGATTTTGCTTTCCCTGCGCTTAGCTGT
This sequence comes from Eucalyptus sp. ANBG9806169, assembly GCA_014182395.1. Classification (NCBI taxonomy): domain Eukaryota; kingdom Viridiplantae; phylum Streptophyta; class Magnoliopsida; order Myrtales; family Myrtaceae; genus Eucalyptus; species Eucalyptus sp. ANBG9806169. The sequence continues at coordinate 31,110,768 of CM024576.1, forward strand.
GCTGTGGATGTGCCCAAAAGCAAGAATTTTTGCCCACTTTTCTTCATTTTTTGGGCCTTCGTCCGTTCGCACATTACATTCGCTACCGTTGAGAAAGACTGGCATTGCTACGCTTTTAGGTTTTTTGAACTATGCTTGTGCATTTATCAGCGAGATTTAAGTTCATTCTCGTTCATTGATGGCCGTGGCTCCAACGGAAGTTAACTTGTTAAAAGGCTGCTTATGTGATGCTTCTTAATTTTTGCCTGACCAAAAGATGGTTTTTAGATGTGGCCTTTGAAATGCACTGAATTCTATAGTGCATGATAATCTCTAGGTAGCACGACGACATGGGCGGTTTGAACATCCTTCCCCAGAAACGTTGGAATGTGTACAATTATGAGAACAGAGAGAAGGCCCGGAAAGATGAAGAGGCTGCCGTGAAAGAGCAGCAGCCGAAGCGAGGAAGCGCGATGCTGAGTTTGTCTCGAAAAGCTTCGTGCTGCCCGTGGCTTCGCTCCTGCCAGTCAACCTGCGGAAGCTCCTTGATATACTCTCATGGGGCTTCCTCAATGACATAGTCTGAAAGTTATGCTTGGTTTTGATCTTCGGTCTCTTGATTTTTGTTAGCTGTTTAGAAGTTGCAGATTGAGGTCCGATTGCCTGGAGATTAGCTAATAAATTGAGCTAGAGTTGAGTTATCTTTTGTGGGTGGAAGAGAGATCTGTTTTGCACCATAGTTTAGCAACCTTCAGTTCTAGTAGCGAGCCAATAGGGACAAACATGTCACCAGATCAAGAGCCTGGATCATCACCAGATCATGAGACACACTTTGAAGCAGGTGCTAAGAGTCACTTTTGTTGGCCCGAGATCACGTCGCGATAAGAAATTCGAAAACCTTTGCAAAAACATAAAGAATTTCATTAGCTAGGTTAGCATGTAGGTTGGAAGATGAACGTTGATTTTTTATCCTGATTCTGATGCTATTGGTAATGCTAATTCCTCCTCCTATATTAGGGTGCAAATCAGATCTACCAGTTTGACATTAACCTCAACTTCGTGCTCAAGAGTCATCATATCCCTACCTCGGTAATGTTACGACTAGTAACCATTCCTCGACCATCATTCAGATCATTACCGGGATGAAAAAAGAAACATGTAAAAACTCCTAGGCTGGTTCAAGCTTCCTCCCTAGACTTGTGAATACTGAATTGACAGGTACTCATCTTCGGGACTGAGAGAAGACAGTTCGCCCTCATCTGTGAATGACTTCGTCGATAAAGCCTTCCTCAGGTCACTCAAGGCACGCCACTCATCAATGCTCGCCAATTGGTCGGGATCCAGACATGGAAGCTCCCTCTGGCTTAGGATTTTCATCACTTCTGCCGTTCTTCCGAGGAGAATAGCGGCAGACCACACGCTCTCTGTCCGGCCCTCAATGCCGCTGCGAGAGCATTCGGTGAATATGACATGTTCTAAGTTGGTGAGGCAGGCCGCAATAATATCGGAGATCATCCTTGATAGCTTATCGAAGATTCTGTTGCTCATATAACAGTCGCTGCTCTTGCAATCGAGCAGCAGGGTCTCGCTTATACGGTACATGGAATGCGCGGCCCGTACTTTGACGGGCCATGCCGAAGGGGATTCCATTAAATATCCATGGGTTGGCACAGCTTTGAAATCGACAAAAACGTTCTTTGCGGTGCACGCAAGCGCTTCGAGCACATCCTTTGTGGTGTTTCCCTGGAGGGAAATTTTGCGGAGATCTACATCAAGCCATTTGTGGTAGAGATCGACTCCCATGAACACAATGCTCGCCGCCTTTCGGGCATTCATCAATTCTTGTTTTGCGCACAGCCTTTCTTCTACTAAGTTGACATACATCAGGGCCTCGCGAACACCACGTAGCAATCGTTTTCTGGTAGATGGGTCAATGTCTGGAATGGTGACCGCTATGCTCGTTAAGGTCGCGATCGGCAGTGCCCAATTGTTCGGTGGTTCTGCAGAATCCAGGGGAGGAACTGCATCGCTGTCGAAGTCCATGACCCCTGTGAACCCACGAGGATCCGTCTCTTCCAAAAGTTGCACGAGATGTTTGGGCTGATTGTTCTTCCCCATCTCGATCCAACACTCGGTGGTGTCGCAGTTGTTCCGCATCATGACGTGGACCAATTCTTCCTCGCCCTCGAGATGCAAAATATATTGGCTGAAGTCCGGCTTTGAGGCCGAGCCTTCTAGGGGCGAACTCGAGTGCAAGTCCTTGTCTGAATCGCTGATGTTCAGTTTGAACTTCTTCCTCAGAGCGGAGCACAAATCACAGAACAACAAAATCGGGCTCATGAACAGAATGGAGACCAGCGTCATGGCCTTGCTTCCCAACACAATCCCGACTTGTATTCTGATGAGCATATCCAAAACCACGTTCTTCGAGTCATGGATGAGTTTACGACACCGCCGGCTCCGGACCTGTAAATTGAACGGACGCTCCTTAATCTCTATGAATTGCTGTATCCAATACTTTTCGGGCTTGAATTCATCCTTGTAGCTCTTGTTCCCCCGCCTCTGCCATTTGAATCTGATCGTGAGGAACCATCGGAATGCCGGCGCGATTGTGCCGACCCCGACTGCAATAGTCTGCGTGATGAGAATCGCCGTGCTCGACCACTTATAGTCCGACTCCGAGTCCGATGGGCCATAGCAGGATACGAACTCGAACATCCAGGGCTGCAGGTAAGCCCGGACTATCGCCTGCGCCAAGGTCAGTGCGCTCAGGAGGCAGAGCGCCCCGGAAGCAGTGCACGTCACGGACCGCGCCACGACGAATTGCGGGTTGCAGGAATGGGCCATCATCCCATACTTCAACAGGTGCTCCTTGAGCTTGTCGAAGACGTTGTCGCAGCTCCGGCTCAAGCTCTCCTTCAGGGTCAGCTCGTGCCTCTTGCAATACTTCATCCCCAAGTAGCACTTGCTCGTCGGGACCATCGCGGCCGAGAAGATCAGGGTCACCAGCAACAGCAGCGTCAAGGACATTACGAACACATGTTCCCACCTGCAGACGAAGATCACTCCGGTGCCCAACTGTATACAGATATTCACAAAAGATGTGATGACGAGAATCGCCAGAGCGATCACGTTGGACAGGAGCTCCTTGTTCTCCATCGACCCGAGAGAAGGCATCGAATTGCCCATCACGGTGCAGATCAGGACCGAGCTGCTAAGCTTGGCGAGCTGCTCCTTCCGGCGTGCCATCGGTGTGTTGAGGTCGATGGAGAGCTTGACCGCGACAGCAATGACGCTCAGCAACATGGCGTTGAGGGTGAAGTAGCGGCTCGGGAACCAGAGCTGCCGGTAGCGGAAGCCGGCGGCGGCGTCCGCGGCCATCGCGATCGCACAGGCCAGGGAAGCCGCCGCTATGTAGACGCCGATCCAGGGCATGGGCTTGCCGAACTCGGCCTGGTTGAGGCTTCCATTGACGCAACCGAGCATGATGGCCGTCTCTATTTCTTGGTATCGATTCCCCTGTTTCCTTCGAAGTTCTGCGACTGCGGCGGCTCTGTGTTTTTGCTCAGGAAGTTTTAGGCTGGAAAGCGCGTGGGAACGGTCAAGTGAGCTCCATTTTTTTCCAGGTCCAATGAACTAGACCTCTACTTGCGAGTCAATTGCAATTTAATGCCATTTCGAAAGAGGACGCTTGCTTCTTCAATTTTGTGGGACCTTTGCAACTCCAATTTTCTGGCCATCGAGTTTGGGAAAAGACGCAAATAGTCCGTGAATATTTGCCAAATATATGATGGGGTCCTTGAATATTTAAACTATTTAATATGATCCTTGAATTTTAGCCTAATACGCAATGTGTTCCCTGAACTTTTAATAAGTTCAATGTAGTCTCAGAACTTTTAGTTATGTTCAATTTAATAATTGGATTATATGAAAATGTTCAATGTTTTCCTTAAATTTTTTACACGTGTTCAATTTAGTCTATTGTTCCTGATTTTGAATTAATGGAAGAATTACATTGATCATATACTTATAGTTCATGGATTAAATTGAACATATACTAAAATTTTTTGAGACTATATTAAATAAATTAAAAGTTTGGAAATCATATTGAATATTAGGCTAAAATTCAAGGATCATATTGAATAAATTAAAATTTAAAATTATATTATATATTGAGCCAAAATTAATAGATTAGTTATAACATTCTTCCTATGAATTTTGTTCATTGGCTCTGTAGCTAAACGGGAGCCAATCTTTCTAGGAGAAGTTTCGGATATTGCGGAGAGGAGGGGGGCTGTGATGTCGCGCCTGACATCCACAATTTCTTGTGGGGATTTTCTTCTCTTTTTTTTTTTTTGTCTGAATAAATTTGAGGCTGGGAAGAGGATGGAGAGCAAAGGTTAAGATTATAAATGAGGAAAGAAAAAGAAAACAATTTTAGTCACATGAAGGTTTAGGACAATGACGTTTCGCTTGCCACAGCACCGCGGTTTACCTCTCTTGTCTGAGGCCAACAGTTGGATATGCTAAAATAGAAATATGACGGAGATACCATGCGTTTGGTAACAATTATGTTTTAAGAAATAATTTTTTATTTCTATTCTCGGGAATAATTTTTGAGTAAAAGAACACGTTTGATAACTGTCAAAATTTCTATCCCCGAGATAAAAATGCATTTTGTAGGATTCTTAAATTTTTTTTGTTTCTTTTAATTTTTTAATGCGTGTATTATATTTTTCTCTTTTTTCTTTTTTCTTTTTCTTTTTATCTTATTCTTCCTCCTTTGAAGCCGGTCGCTGGCCACCACCGTGGCTGACAAACGGCTGGCCGAGGTTCGGCAAGCTTGCTAGAGGGTCACCTGGCCAAGGCAAACCTCAACCTCACCAAATCTAGGCGAGGCTAAGCCTCGCCGTGGCTCAGCGTCGTTGGGGTTGGCCATAGTCGAGGTTGGCGACTGGCCAAAAGGAAGAAGAAGAAAGGGGAAGAGAAGAAGAGAAAAGAGAAGAAAATAAGAGAAAAGAAAAAAAATGAACTGATTTTAGGTATTGTTAGAAACAAGTAATAACTTTTTCTACTTCTTAATTATATTTTAAATATTTTATCGGGAACAAATATATATATATATATACTTGGGAATAAAAATTTTCCCAAACGAGTTTTTGTTCTGTTTTCGCCGGAAAACAAAAGAACAGAAATAGTTACCCAGGGATAGTTATCAAACAGGGCCCAAGCTAGCGACGGATATATTTTGTCGTTATTTGGACTGTATTCAAGTATGAAGTGATATGGAGAATGAGAAATTCAATCTACGTAAGTTGACACATATGCATTGATGGTAGACTTGAAATTAGAGATGCCAGCTTGCATATTTTTGCAAGATGGAAAATGGTTCGGCGCAATTGCGTAGCTTGTGAATTTTTTATGAGGTAATAAATTAATTTGAGGTAACTGTGTCATAGGGTATAAATTTGAGATTTTTAATAGTATTAATTGTTGATTGTCTAAATAAATCTTTCTACCTTCACAAGCTTATTGATCAAGTTTCTTCAACACCAAATACAATCAATCATTAGAAGAGACTAAAATACGTATGCAGATTCCCACGTGGACACAATAGGAAAATTGTCGAAGTCCGGTGGGGATAAATCTTAGCTCATGTGGAAGTCTACGTGAATGTCCTTATTGGAAAAAAATCTTATCCACGTCGCACTGTTGAATTGTTCGATAGCCATGCCGAATGGATTTATCGAAAGACTTGATTACAAAACTTAAGAAAATAGAAAGATTTAATGGACAAGTTAAAGGGGAAGAGGCTTAATTAGAAAAACCGCAAAAGTGTAGAGACGAAAAGTCAAAAAAGAATTGACAATATAAAATACTTTTTAAGAAAAGGAAAAAAAAAGTGCCAATATGGCAACTCGGTCCGGGGCGGGCCGGGTCAGACTTAGTTCTTGACCGAAACGGAAACTCAGGTCAAGCCATGCAGGGCCGAGATTCCTGCTGGATTCGGGTCGCCGCCCAATATGACTGTCGTTCTCCTTCTCCTTCGCCTTCCATACTTGAATCTGTATCTAATCATCTGCTGTTAGAGAGAGAAACTTGGCATAAGTAGAGAGAGAGGATGGGGATGAGGACCAATTTCTACAAGAATCATTCGTTCGCTTACAACAAAGACTTCAATCTCTCCTCCGCTCTTTGAAACCTCAAAAGTAACTTCCTCCCTCCTCTTTCGCCGCTCGGTTGCAAAATGCGAGCCTGTCTCATCGCCGGAATTCGTTTTCCGGTTTTCTCTTTGATTCGATGCGCGTGTTGAAGCGATAGCTTACAATATCATGACTAGAAGCACCTCCTTGATTGATGGAGAGCCTTCGAACAATGAGAATGCCGAGCGCCGCCGTCGCCATTGGAACTCTAGAGTGCCGCGTGGCGAGAGCGGCGTTGCCGTGGAGGACGATCGGCCAATGCCGCACGATGAATACGTCCAAAAGAGGAGGTAATTGTGGATTTTTCTTTCGCGATGCTTATTGAAGACATCGACTTTACAATATCTCTGCTCTTACCATGTTGAATTGATTGAGCAAGAGAGAAATGAGCACTGGTCAGGTTTATCAGGAATTGACTCCCGATGTTCTGGTAATTTTGCTCCCTTACAGTTTGGGGCGTGTTTGGTAACGATTCTGTTTCCAGAAACAGATTCTAACTAGAAATAATTATTTTTTATTCTGTTCCGGAAACTGATTCTGAGTAAAAAAACGCATTTGGTAATCTGTCCAAAATTTCGATTCGGAATAAAATTGCATTTGGTACCATGCTCATTGATACTATTCCGAATCAATTTCTTTTAATTTTTAAATAATTTTTTACTTTTTTACTTTTTCTTTTTTTTTTCCTTTTTTTCTTTTCTTTTTTTTTTTTTCCTTTTTCTCCTATTCTTCTTCTTCTTCTTCTTCTTCTTCTTGTGGCCGGTCGCCGAACTGGCGATCAGCTAGACGAGGGCCAGCAACCTCATTGGAGCGTCGCCGGCCCTCGGTGAGGCCAACCCTCGTCGGCCGACCCTCGCCGGCACTGCGAGAGGCTCGCCCGGCCCTGCGAGGCTCGCCACCGGTGGGGCTAGGCGTCGCGAGGCTCGTCGGGCCGGGCGAGGCTCGGCCTCGCCGGTGGACGGGCGGGCCTCGCCCAACCTCGGAGAGGCCCGCCCGGCCACTGGCGAGGTTGGGTGAGCCTCACCGAGGCTCAGCAGGCCTCGCCAAATCGATGGCCGGCGATTGGCCGTGGATGGCAGCAGGCGATGACGAGCGGCGAGCGGTGGTGGACAGCGATTGCGGGATGGTGGAAGGAAAGAAGAAGACTTGATTCTTTTTTTTGATTCCCAGATCGAGAATCACATTTTTTTTTTTTTTTAATTCTCAATTCTTGTTCAAAACTAATCCCGGAAACAAAAATTTTACCAAACCCGATTCTATTCATAAACTAATTTTGGGAACAAAAAAATCAGAATTAGGCACTGTTTGGATGGTTACCAAACAGTGCCTTGGCAATTGAGATTGTTTTTCTTGATTACTGATTAGTTGGGTTGCTTTCCCTTTATAGGGGGCTTTGAGTTCGGGTTTGAACTTAGTTGACTGTGCAAGTAAGTCCTGTTTGGGTTTGATTAGCTTGAGATTTCTATAATCCGGAAATTAATTTGAGATAAATTTGCATAAGCATATCAATTTGGAGCCGCTCGTAATATTAACCCTATTTCTAAAAAAATTCAAGCATTTCACACCACAAAATTTCAATGTAGATGAAAACCTTCCGAACATGAAATTCAAGAAACTGAATTTTTTCGCGAATTATTTAATAAAGTTACTCGAAGAATATTTGACGAAGGTTTTCACATGTCATGGGGGCCTCCCCCGCAGGAAATTGTTTAAGAAATCGGAATATCTTCGCGGACTGTACTTTATAATAAATTCCGCGGGAATCGGTAGTTTTTTTCGGTTTTCGGCCCGGAAAGAGGGGATACGCTGCGGTAACAGCCGGATCAATCACGGAGCCACGTGGGCGAAATCCTCGCGCCGCGTGGGGCCCGCTAGTCGGGAAGATTACGCAGCAGCTGTCAACTGTGGCTGCCATGCCCAGTGCCAGATTATCTTGGTCGTGTTGTGGAATTTCTTTATCTTTGAATTCTCTCTCTCTCTCTCTCTCTTTGCCTCTTAATTCTGGGGAATGAGTTCAATTATTGGTTTGCGTTTCCATGCTAGGGAGTTTGGGGAATTCCTTCCCACAAAAAGGAACGAGTTCATACTCTTTTTAAAGTTGAATAAAAATGCGAAGCACATTTTTCTTAAGATCATCGTATTTCTACGATGACTATAATTTGTTGGAACCAATCATCCTACTTGTACCCCTGAATTATTAAAGAAAAATTGGTGAGCTGATCGATGTTCATGAGCGAATTTCAACAAGTTATGAGCCGACAACAAAATAAGTCAATAAACCAATCATCATAAATGGATGTTGTCGCTTAAATGAGCGCCTTTTATTTCTTTTATTTAAAGGGTTAGGAGCATTTACATAAATAAGTTGGAGAAGGAAATCGAGTCCATCTTCTTAGCACCCCTTACCTAAATCATGAACTTATCTCAAACAAGACTCCAAACTCATTACATACCTAGCTAGAACGAAACCTGTGCAAATGGGTCACAGCTTCAGCTGAGTTTGTTTCTGGATCATCTGTGCCTGAAGAAGAAAATGATGCTTGGGATTATGTTCGGCACCGGTGGTCCAATAGAAAATCCAGTCTCTCCACTTATCTATGGTAAGGTTTGCTAGACCTACTTGTCATTGTTCTTCTCAGTCTGTTTAAATGGGTTAATCCTGGATAAAGAAGAAAGCATTTTAAATTTTCCATGCTATGAGAATGGATGAATCTTGTTTAACTCATTATTTTTTCTAGTACTTATTTTCTTTTTGGACCTGCGTACTCCCTGTGGTTTTCAATATGCAGAAAGGGAAAAGGTTTCGTGGATCTTTTTCATCACATGGCCCACATTATATTCCTATTGGTGCTATGTTGCTCACAAAATCTTTGTTAATTGTAGTACTACCTGTCAGAGGCCCGGGTACCTTGCTGAAGATTGCTTGGTGAGGGCCCTATAAACTTCCCTTCCTTGGTGTGATAATCTGTTTTTCAACTTCTTTACTCCTTGTTTCCACTGGCATGATGTGAAAAAGTCCTTGTCATACAGGTTGCAGCTGGACAAAACAAATCAACTTCCATACCCAAAGATCTTCTGGGACTTTATAGATGGTTAAAAGAATTCTGAATCTGTCTCATCTTGTTCCCCTGTTATTATAGTTCTTCGGCTATTTGCACCCTTGGTGTATATTAAGGGTCGCACAAATTTATTTCTAAAATTTTATGTCAACTGCTGTCGAAACACTCAATCCCTCTCTTCTTTTTCTATTGCTTTATGTCCATTCCAGATGCGAGCAGATAGGGAAAAGCTCATCTGCAGCAAGGTGCAATGAATGTCAATCCACGCACAGTTTGGCGACTTGCCTCGATTGTAATAGAGTAATATGTGATGGGTAAGTGCCTGTTATTTGTTAAATTGCTGTAGCATCATAGGTTGCCTTTACTGCTCGAGGCATCAGTTTGCTTGTTCAGTGACTACTTGAGTGGCATTAGGGGACGAGTTTCTGGCTGGTACAATATTTATTTCTTTTGTGTGGGTATGTTCTGTCTTCTTCAAGTTGCATTTCTTTTAATGTTTTTGCTGTTGATATTACTTTAAACCGGTGTTTTAGGGGTTGGGGAGCCTTTAATTCTATTTTCACTTATTATTACTCTGCTTTGGGACATTTGACGGGGATCTGGTTGGTACTGAGCCTATGGGCAGTAATATCATTAGACTGATTTTTCCCGAGAACAATTGTAGAATCAAGCCCATATTTTCTCTTCTTCTTCCCTTTTCTTTTTCTTCATCCGCCGCCGTCCGCCGCCGCTGGTTGCCGGCAACCGGTCCGGCGGGCTCATCGGAGGCTCGCCAGGCCAGGATGAGGTTCAATGAGCTCACTGGAGGCAAGCCAACCGGCAAGGCTCGCCTAGCCCCGCCGGTGGCTAGGTGGGCCTCGCCTAGCCCCGCCGGTGGCTAGGCGGGCCTCACTCAGCTATCTTATGTGATGCTTCTTAATTTTTGCCTGACCATAAGATGGTTTTTGGATGTGGCCTTTGAAATGCACTGAATTCTATCGTGCATGAAAATCTCTAGGTAGCACGACAACATGGGCTGTCATGGCGGTTTGAACATCCTTCCCTAGAAACGTTGGAATGTGTACAATTATGAGAACAGAGAGAAGGCCCGGAAAGATGAAGAGGCTGCCGCGAAAGAGGAGCAGCTGAAGCGAGAGCAAGCGAGGAAGCGCAATGCTGAGTTTGTCTCGAGAAGCTTCGTGCTGCCCGTGGCTTCGCTCCTGCCAGTCAACCTGCGGAAGCTCCTGCTAGTCAGCCCGTGAAGCCAGCTGAGACAGCTGAGACGGACAAGAAGTCTGGCCATATCAATCTCTTTGAGGGAATTAAGATTTTTAACCCAGTTGAACTACCAAAAAATGGGGCAGGAGATGAAAGGGATGTATTCAAGAGGAAGAAGATGAAGAAAGAGGAGGTGCCGAAAGTGGTAACCGCAGAGGATGAGATATATAGATTGGGATATGGGATTGCTGGAAAAGGAGTTAAATTGCCATGGTATCTTGAGAAGCGGGGTGATCACGTTGATGGGGAGAAATTTGGGGACGAAGGGCCGTCGAGGGATGAGAAGGAGCAGGGAAAGAAAAGTGGGAAGAAGACATTGGAGGAGCTCAGGGAGGAACGGATGAAGAGAGAAAAGAAGGAGAAAGAAAGGGCAAGGTCATTGATGCTAGAGAAGAGCCGGAGGGATGGAGCTCTACTTAAGGACAAGGGTTTTCAGAGGAGGTGACGCTGCAAATTTTGGTCATTTAGAAAGTATGCCAGAAAGTATAACTAGATACTTAAGTTCCCGAAGAAAAAAAACTTAAGGCTAAATTTTCCAAAGAAAAGTTCATCAGCATGAATCATAACAAGTTCATCCAACTTCCATTCTCACCGGAATTTTATCTGGGTACTTCTCTTTTATCCTGGCAGCCTCCGCCCGCCTCTTCTCTGGGTTTACAGAACAGTTTTATTAATTAAAAATAACCACAAAAGCGAATTGCTACTTGTTGACACCTAAATTTTGGCGACCCGTTTAATCATTTATTGCATTAAAAAATTAGGGATTAATTTTATCTCTGAAAAAATAGTTAATTACATAGCATATAGTTTTAGGTGCATTTATTTTAATTTGCATTTACATTGGGCCAGTGATGGATGGGGTTCAAATTGATGCTTAGAAACTTTAATTTGATGAGTCGGGTTAAGCCCACGAAAAAAGCAAATTGGCCCAAGCCCATATCCTTGGGGAGATTTTTCGAATTTATCTTCGTGAGATTTCAATTCAAAAGCAAATATTGCGTTTGGAAATGGATATGAATTTGGAAAAATTTAAAACCTTAATCCTTGGCCTATAAATAAGTTGTTTGCGTAGGGTTTCAAGGGGGGACCACACAATTAAGAATACATGGCCACATGGAAACAGGGAGGTCGGCAACATACACCGAGAGCAAAGAAGCCGAGATGGAGAGAGAGACATAGGAAGCCTTTGTAGAAGACAAAAGGGGAGGCCGATCCATCATCAATATCGTATATTTGCATCCCACTATCGTTCTTTTCCTAATTTTTTTTAAGGGTTATGACTACATCTTCCGCATCATAGAAAACGCCAAGGAGAGACCCTCTCATTCTAATTATTGACAATCCTAAGAGGCTTTACGGCGAGTGATCAGGGAACAAATAGCAAATCTCGCTATTTAGAGTGATTCAAGCTTATTGCCAAGTTTCCAGTGACGCCCTCATCAGTTGCCGTGCTGGTCTTTCGCAATATTGCCGCGCCAAGCAAGTTCCTCCGAGCCCTGCCGCACCGCCTCGACAAGCTGCTGTCCCAACGAGAGCCGCCCGTTGACTTGACGCTGAGCCTGAGCTGTTGTTGAGCTGGTCCTATTCCCTGCGAAGTTTCTGTTTTGTAGGTCCATTGGCACGAACCGCTGTCACTACTCACTGTCGTTGTTCACCGTTGCCCTGCCATGCTGAGCCGTGAAAATCCGACGTGAGCTGCTCTGACGCCGTCCTTTGGCCCGATGCCAAGACAAGCTGCCATCCCGTTGAGCTCGGTCAAAATTCAGCAAACATCCGAGTCACTAAAATCTGCGCAAGAGAAGGGCACACGTTCTTTGAGTAAAGGAGGACGTATACATTGAAGGGGGAGGATTTCGCACACTTATTTTATAGAAATTTGGAGCCACTTGGCCATTCTATCACGTGTAGAGTTTTTTAGCAGGACTTTTGGTGAATCCGTAGCAAGTGGCAGCCCCTGGACGTTCCTCCCACATCAGCACCATGTCCTTGTAACAATCCAAGTGCGTCATTAAATGGTCCAGGCGAACTTCACCAGCACGTTTGCTGATCCGACGATCCCTGTATTGCCGCAGGCCACCACCATGACGAAAGTTATTGTTTTGCAGGACGCCTCTCGAAGTTTACGTGTAGATTGTTGAACCAACCATAATTTGTGACTACTCGCGGAGCTAGAACCTTTGTTGTGCATGATTCGAGTTGCAATCGCGAGCCCCATCGTACCGATTAGTACAGCAGCAGCCATCGAGCCGAGCATACGCAGGCTACCGCCATCCGTCGTTCGTCCGAACTCAACAACATGGTCCACATGACACCAAATATTAGGTAAGAATCTCTTTTAATTCGATTTACATATATCCTTATTGCCTAATTTATGGGGTTATCTCGTATGAACATTTGAATGATACCATCATGTCCACAAAATATCGATTAGCCTTTTAAATTGGGAAATCTTCCTAATTTCGCAACGTACATATGATTGAGGGTATTGACGGTCTGATTTCACGCTCGAAATATGACTCGCAATTGTACGGAAAAATCGCCAATCCGATCTCACGCTCGAGATACGATTCGCAATTTTATTTAAAAATTGGCCAATCCAATCTCATGCACGAGATACAATTCGTCAATTTATTTCTCAAAATTAAATGGACATGGATGATATCTTGCTTGATTTGTTGCTGTGTTGTTCTTGATGCCTTTATTTGATTGCTTCCGTAAAGGAAAAACCCAAAAAATATATTTGAGTTAGATTAGATGCATGTTAGGATATTACTTGTTTTAGGGTTATTTTGCATGTTTAGGATAGGAAATTTATTTCGAATTTCTTAAATAAAAAGACCAAAAACATTAATTTAGGATGTCATATTTTCTTCTCATTAATTTAAATTGCACATTTAATTATTTGGCAATTTTAATTTCGAAATTAATTAATAAAAAAACAACAAAAAATCATCATGCATATGTCTTGTAGAATTAGGGCATCCTTTGAACGTCATTGCACATTAGGATAAAATTGCATATTTCATTTTAAGTTTAGATTGATTTAGATAGACTGCATCTTAGGTTTAAATTTAGATAGATTGCTAAGTTAAGATAATATCTTGGTTTAAATTAGGGTTTAGCCTAACCTAATCCTCAATATAAGTTGGATAGAATCTTAATCTAGCTAGATAATCCTTGCATTTTTCTAATTTCGAATTTCATGAAAAATACAAAACATTGCCTTAGAATTAATCAATTTCATTCTTTAGGATAGACTGCATTTTATTTATGTCATATAGTTTAGGTCATATTGCCATGCCATTCCATGTTAGATTAGTAGCATTGCATTAAGCATGATTCTCATTAAATAAATGAAAACAAAAAAATTGAGTGATTGCGCATTAATTAGAAATCATATCTAGGATTGTCGATGTGAATTTTATTTAACATTGCAGATGCTTTCATTGCTATGAGGTAAGTCCTGCAATTTATACACTGTTTTATCTGGATGTTAAATTGGTGGTTTGCACACCCGCATGATCGCCTCATATGTTAGGAAAATAGATTTAAAATCAATTTAAGCTGCCTGCAAAAATATTTTTGAAAATAAAAGAATGGTACCGAAAGGGCATTAGAGAAATCTAGTGTAACCAAGTCCCCGTATCCATAATCTTTGGTTCGTAGGAGTAAAGTAAAACTCCCATTACTTTACTTGGGTTTCTAATCAACCCACCAAAAATAGATTAGTGGCGACTCCTAATTGAAAAATCATTTGTATGTTAAGAACTTGAACCTAAGTTGCGAATTGATATGGGTTTGGGAGAGTCTGAGCTAAGTCTAGGCTTAGTAATCCATTAGCCAATAGTAATCCATTAACCAAATCCTAGGTGATTCACCGAAATATTGGTCGCGACACTACTCAAGGAAGAGAAAAACGCACCAAGATAATGCTCTTGCTTGAAGTAACTCTTAGCCATTCCACCTGCTACCATAGCCCCAAAAACATAAGCCAAAACTGATAAAATCAAGCATAACATAAGAAAAAAGGAGTAATGATAACAAAAACATAGCCATTCAATTTATCACCCCATCCCTCCACGCCATATATCTAAAGGGTAGTTCGACATAGTAGTACAGTCAAATTCAGGAGGTGAAGCCGGTTTCCTAACCCAAAAGGGAGAAGAACAAAATTGGAAAAAAAAAATTAAAAATTAAAAAAGCTCAAAACTTTATCTCCTTCTCACGACCTGAGCATAGAATTTACCGACGATTAGACATACAAAGAATCAAAAACACAAAAAAAGGGAAAAAGCAACGCAGGATTTTGCAAATTCAAGCATGAGCACTGTCGAAGCCAAAGCACCAAGATGAACAGCGATTGATTTCCAAAACAAAGACTCGGAACTTTACTACGTTCCGACCTCTTGAGTAATCGAACCGAAGTACAAGTTTGCAAGCGGACGAAGAATCGAGAGGCAAGCTGGAAGCCAATGATCGTACCTTGTTGAGTGATGGAAAAGGGGGCTCGATCAAGAGAGAGAAAGATAAAAAAGAGAGATTTTTTTGGGGAGAGAAATCTTGTGAAACCCGTGGGAATCAGTTGGAGAAGATAACGAGGATACGAGGCAGCCTTTTGGCTTTGTATATTTCCAGTAATTTCCAACTACTCCATTATCAATGCCCATCTTTAATAATAACCCTTTTTTAATTAAGTGCAATTTAAAAGAAGAAGAAGAAGAAGAAGAAGACCCTCTACAATAGTCAACCTTCTGTCTTATTTCAAATTATTTTCTGTTTAAGCCCTAGATACGATTTTCGAAACAAGTTTTTCCCCGATCAAATTAGATTGGTATCGCCTTTTTTATGGCCTACCAAATTTAGCAAGATTTCGCTCAAAGATATCAAACATATGATATGTTTTCAGCACGTCGAATATCAACCAAAATTTATTCTGTAAATTACTAAGCCACGGAAAAATTAGAAAGATAACATCTGATCATCGAAAGGATAAATAAATGGGTATGAAAATATGTCGTAGCGCTGATTGAACTAAAAAATTAATAAAACATTATAAATTTCAAGTTCTAACTAGCCTCATTGGTCTTGGCTTGGTACCTACCCATGCCATGTAAAACACAATTTGACACAGGAAACTGAGACTTTGACCAACGTTTGTGCCATCATGCACTCACTCAATCATTCATTCGAGACATGTTCGTCATCCCTATAATAGAAGTAGCTAGACCTAGCTCTAAGTTTGACAATGATGTAAGATTGAGATGACTACTTAAAGTCTCTCCCCGTTGCACAAAAAGACTATTATACTTTGGATTTGCAACCTTTCAAAATGTAAAACTGCGAAATGCTGGGTCAAGAATGAGAATATCCTTTTATTCTCAAAACCCTCTTCGAGACCGAGGCCCACCACTCTTCATTACTTGGTTTGTGAGGAAATGATGCAGAACTACTCTGCAGTGGACAAGATAAGTTTCATTTGGCTTTAAAAAAAGGATCAACTATAGTAGGCATAATCAATAGTTGGGAACTGATTAGATGCCCATCGTCAACATGACTTGATAAACTCTCATGGGGCTTCTTCAATGACATAGTCTTAAAGTTATGCTCTGTTTTGATCTTCGATCTCTTGATTTTCGTTAGCGGTTTAGAAGTTGCAGATTGAGGTCCGATTGCCTGGAGATTAGCTAATAAATTGAGCTAGAGTTGATTCTCTTTTGTGGGTGGAAGAGAGATCTGTTTTGCACCATAGTTTAGCAACCTTCAATTCTAGTGGCGAGCCAATAGGGACAAACGTGTCGCCAGATCAAGAGCCTGGATCATCAACAGATCATGAGACACAGGGTGCGTTTGGAAAGACTTTTGGGGAAAGTCTTTGGGAAAATGCAAAGACCTTTGAGTTAAAGGTGTTTTCCAAAATGCAAATGGTGTTTGGTAAATTGTAATTTGAAAGCCCTTTGTGAAGCAACTTGGAGTAAAATGGTGTTTGGGGGAATTTTACTTTGTAAAGGACTTTTGTGATAAAAAAAAATTATTAAAAGAAAATTAAAAAAATTGACTAGCAAGGGGCAGGCGGCCGCGGCGATCTCCGGCGACCTCCGGCGACCCCGCCAACCCCCGAAGACCACCGGCAAAGGCCGCCCGAGGTCGCACGACGCCGCCGCGACCTCCGGCGACCCGGACTGGGCGGCGAGGTCGCGCGACGCGCCTCGAGCTCCGGCGACCCGGATCTGGGGCGGCGAGGTCGCGCGACGCCGCCTCGACCTCCGGCGAACGAGATCCGGGCGTCAAGGTCGCGGGAGGACCTCGCCGCCCGGATCCGGGTCGCGGCGGGGTCGCGAGACCTCGCCGCCCCGAACAGGGGGGCGGCGAGGTCGCGGGAGGTCGCGCGACGCCGCCGCGACCCAGATCCGGGCGGCGAGGTCGCGCGACCCAGATCGGGGTGGCCGCGACCCCGCCGCCAGATCCGGGTCGCGGCGACCCTGCACCTCGCCGCAACCAAATGGCACGGCGGTCGCGCCACCCCCGACGACGGTTGGCGGCGACCGCCCGTGGAAGAAGAAGAAGAAGACCTTCGCGGCGACGGCTCGCGGAAGAAGAAGAAGACCGTCGCCGGCAACCGCTCGCCCAAGAAGAAGAAGAAGACGATGAATAGTGAGGGTGAAACCGGAAAAACGAAAAATCAATGGGGATAATTTGGGAAGAAATTTTTTTTTTTAGCCCTCCACTGTTGCATGCCGAGAAAGCTAGAAAGCCAAAGCAGGTGAGAAGGAGCCTTGGGCTAATGACCTTCAGAAGGCCTTGGAAATGCTAGCATTTGGGAAATGGGCTTCCAAAAATAGATGCCAAACACATTAGCATTTGCTCAAGGGCCTTTAGAGGTCCAAAGAGCTTTGCAAATGAGTTCCCAAACGCAGCCACACTTTGAAGCAGGTGCTAAGAGTGGCTTCTGTTGGCCCGAGATCTCGTTGCGACAAGAAATTCGAAAACCTTTGCAAAAACATAAAGGATCTTCTAAAGAGACCGCCCTCGTGATTTTCGCTATTTCATTAGCTAGGTTAGCATGTAGGTTGGAAGATGAACGTTGATTTTTTATCCTGATTCTGATGCTATTGGTAATGCTAATTCCTCCTCCTATATTAGGGCGCAAATCAGATCTACCAATTTGACATTAATGACATTAATCACAACTTCGTGCTCAAGAGTCGTCATATTCCTACCTTGGTAATGTTACTACTATACATCAGCAAGAGATATGCCTCGAGTACATTTCAACAGCTCTTTTGGCAATGCTCGTTGATACAACTAGTAACCATTCCTCGACCATCATTCAGATCATTACCGGGATGAAAAAAGAAACATGTAAAAACTCCTAGGCTGGTTCAAGCTTCCTCCTTAGACTTGTGAATACTGAATAGACAGGTACTGTTCTCCGAGACTGAGAGAAGACGGTTCGTTCTCATCTGTGAATGACTTCGTTGGTAAAGCCTTCCTCAGGTCACTCAAGGCACGCTCGTCATTGCTCGCCACTCGTCAATGCTTGCCAATTGGTCGGAGTCCAGACATGGAAGCTCCCTCTGGCTTAGGATTTTCATCACTTCTGCTGTTCTTCCGAGGAGAATAGCGGCGGAACACACACTCTCTGTCCGGCCCTCAATGCCGCTGCGAGAGCACTCGGTGAATATGACATGTTCTAAGTTGGTGAGGCAGGCCGCAATAATATCAGAGATCATCCTTGATAGTTTCTCGAAGATTCTGTTGCTCATATCACAGTCGCTGCTCTTGCAATCGAGCAGCAGGGTCTCGCTTATACGGTACATGGAATGCGCGGCCCGTACTTTGACGGGCCATGCCGAAGGGGATTCCATTAAATATCCATAGGTTGGTACAGCTTTGAATTCGACGAAAACGTTCTTTGCGGTGCAGGCAAGCGCTTCGAGCACATCCTTTGTGGTGTTTCCCTGGAGGGAAATTTTGCGGAGATCTACATCAAGCCATTTGTGGTAGAGATCGACTCCCATGAACACAATGCTCGCCGCCTTTCGGGCATTCATCAATTCTTGTTTTGCGCACAGCCTTTCTTCTACTATGTTGACATACATCAGGGCCTCGCGAACCCCACGCAGCAATCGTTTTCTGGTAGATGGGTCAATGTCTGGAATGGTGACCGCTATGCTCGTTAAGGTCGCGATCGGCAGTGCCCAATTGTTCAGTGGTTCTGCAGAATCCAGGGGAGGAACTGCATCGCTGTCGAAGTCCATGACCCCCGTGAACCCACGAGGATCCGTCTCTTCCAAAAGTTGCACGAGATGTTTGGGCTGATTGTTCTTCCCCATCTCGATCCAACACTCGGTGGTGTCGCAGTTGTTCCGCATCATGACGTGGACCAATTCTTCCTCGCCCTCGAGATGCAAAATATATTGGCTGAAGTCCGGCTTTGAGGCCGAGCCTTCTAGGGGCGAACTCGAGTGCAAGTCCTTGTCTGAATCGCTGATGTTCAGTTTGAACTTCTTCCTCAGAGCGGAGCACAAATCACAGAACAACAAGATCGGGCTCATGAACAGAATGGAGATCAGCCTCACGGCCTTGCTTCCCAACACGATCCCGACCTGCATTCTGATGAGCATATCCAAAACCACGTTCTTCGAGTCATGGATGAGTTTACGACACCGCCGGCTCCGGACCTGTAAATTGAACGGACGCTCCTTAATCTCTATGAATTGCTGTATCCAATACTTTTCGGGCTTGAATTCATCCTTGTAGCTCTTGTTCCCCCGCCTCTGCCATTTGAATCTGATCGTGAGGAACCATCGGAATGCCGGCGCGATTGTGCCGACCCCGACTGCGATAGTCTGCGTGATGAGAATCGCCGTGCTCGACCACTTATAGTCCGACTCTGACTCCGACGGGCCATAGCAGGATACGAACTCGAACATCCAGGGCTGCAGGTAAGCCCGGACCATTGCCTGCGCCAGGGTCATTGCGCTCAGGAGGCAGAGCGCCCCGGAAGCAGTGCACGTCACGGACCGCGCCACGACGAATTGCGGGTTGCAGGAATGGGCCATCATCCCATACTTCAACAGGTGCTCCTTGAGCTTGTCGAAGACGTTGTCGCAGCTCCGGCTCAAGCTCTCCTTCACAGTCAGCTCGTGCCTCTTGCAATACTTCATCTCCAAGTAGCACTTGCTCGTCGGGACCATCGCGGCCGAGAAGCTCAGGGTCACCAGCAACAGCAGCATCAGGGACATCACGAAGGCATGTTCCCACCTGCAGACGAAGATCACTCCGGTGCCCAACTGTATACAGATGTTCACAAAAGATGTGACGACGAGAATCGCCAGAGCGATCACGTTGGACCGGAGCTCCTTGTTCTCCATCGACCCGAGAGAAGGCATCGAATTGCCCATCACGGTGCAGATCAGGACCGAGCTGCTAAGCTTGGCGAGCTGCTCCTTCCGGCGCGCCATTGGCGTGTTGAGGTCGACGGAGAGCTTGACCGCGACGGCAATGACGCTCAGCGACATGGCGTTGAGGGCGCAGTAGCGGCTCGGGAACCAGAGCTGCCGGTAGCGGAAGCCGGCGGCGGCGTCCGCAGCCATGGCGATCGCACAGGCCAGAGAAGCCGCCGCCATGTAGACGCCGATCCAGGGCATGGGCTTGCCGAACTCGGCCTGGTTGAGGCTTCCATTGACGCAACCGAGCATGATGGCCGTCTCTATTTCTTGGTATCGATTCCCCTGTTTCCTTCGAAGCTCTGCGACTGTGGCGGCTGTGTTTTTGCTCCGGAAGTTTTAGACTGGAAAGCGCGTGGGAACAGTTAAGTGAGTTCCATTGAGTTTGACCTTTGCAACTCCAAGTTTGGATTTTGTGAGACCTTTGCAACTCCAATTTTCTGGCCATTGAGTTTGAAAAAAGACGGAAATAATCTCTGAATATTTGTCAAATATATGATGTAGTCCTTGAACTTTTAAACTATTTAATATGATATTTGAATTTTAGTCTAATACACAATGTATTCCCCGAATTTTTAATGTGTTCAATGTAGACTCAAAACTTTTAGTTATTTTCAATTTAGTTATTGGATTATATGAAAATGTTCAATGTTGTCCCTGATTTTGAATTAATGGAAAGACTATATTGACCATTTTCATATAGTTCAGGAATTAAATTGAACATATACCAAAAATTTTTGAGATTATATTGAATAAATTAAAAGTTCGGAAACCATATTGAATATTAGGCTAAAATTCAGAAATTATATTGAATAAATAAAAAAATTTAAGATCACGTTATATATTGAGCCAAAAATTATAGATTATTTATAACATTCTTCCTATGAATTTTGTTCATTGGCTCTGTAGCTAAACGGGAGCCAATCTTTTTAGGAGAAGTTTCAGATATTGCGGAGAGGAGGGGGCTGTGATATCACCTCTGACATCCACAATATCTAGTGGGGAATTTCTTCTTCTTCTTTTTTCTGAACAAATTAGAGGCTGGATGGAGGATGGAGAGCAAAGGTTAAGATTATAAATGAGGAAAGAAAAAGAAAACAATTTTAGTCACGTGAAGGTTTAGGACAACAACGTTTCACTTGCGATAGCACTGCGGTTTACCTCTCTCTTCTGAGGCCGATAGTCGATTTGCTAAAATAGAAATATGATGGAGATATTAATGGTGCGTTTGGTAATGATTCTATTTCAGAATGGTTATCAAACAGTGTCACGCCCCGACCTTCAAGCGCGCGCACATCCTACTGCGATCGATACAATTGCAACTTCCTAGGACTAGTCGTTGACCATTTCATTTTTAATGCATAGGCGAAAGCGAAACAAATAACCCCTAACAACAAACAATATGGGATAGGAAAGCAGGGCAGCATTTCACAAAATCACACTTTTATAAACAATTTGGTTTATATACAAAAAGAGTCTAGGTAAAAGCCTACAAAATGATCGACTCTCAAAAGAAACTATCCTACAGCACACTAGTAGGACACAGACGCCGATCCTTCAGACTTCACTTCCATAGACTCCAGATTTTCGGTCCTCCATAATCACCATCTAAGGACCTGAAAATAGTTATACAATAATTAGTGAATCAATGTCTCAATAAGTCCACTCCCTAAACCCCTATTATGAAGGAAATACGCCAAGGGTGGCCTAGCCACACAACCACTCAATTAGAACATGTGACTCACCTCACCTCAGTTCCTTCCTGCATGTCAACACAGTTCATATCTCAAATGCATATAATTAATGCACACAACAATTAAAACGTCCCATCAATTCAATCAATCACAAGCGTCCTGATTATAAGGCCAAACTATTATGACACGTCACATACTATGTCACACATTTTATCTCATAATCAAGGACATCTAACTCAATCACTCATGCATTCCAATTGTTAATATTTGCCCCTTAATTTCAGTGTTTTACTGGCATAGCCAGACATCGTCTCACCGCCATTGAGTACGACAATGTCTATATCTTAATAGACGGCTTCCCCGAAGAGGCGTAGGTCTAGAATCTACTACGACCTGAGTCACCTAGTCATAAGTTCGGCGTCCTTTTGGCGTAGCCAGGCGTCGTTTCACCACCATTGAGCATGGCGATGTCCATATCTTAATAGACGGCTTCCCCGAAAAGACATAGGTCCAGAATCTACTTCGACCTGTGATCCAAAGAATGGATATCCCATATAGGGTAATGTTCGGCTTAAAAGCTCGAGATGGGTTCTCATTAACCAACATACGACCAATCAATCTCAGTCTAAGATATTGTGCATTGCACTCAAATGTCTCCGTTAAAATAGTGATCATGGCCTATTTTCTTCATAGTAAAAACACCCGATGAAAATAGTCGTGTGTGGGTATATGGTCAGATCAAACCCGAAAAATTGATATCCTCCAATTTAAAATCTCACTATTTTATATAGTATTTAAAATCATTTTCGGTGTTAAAACCCGACATCGGGATTTTCTGAATCAATATTGAAATTCATAATTTTTGGAATAAATTACCAAGAATCCAATCAGCACTCAATTTGCACAAACTAATCACACCATTACAATTAGCATGAAATTTCGGTCACCGGTAATTCCGGTCTAATTTCCGGAAAATATATAATAATTAAATAATTATCAAAATTAATTAAATAAATCAATTTTTATGCCAAAATTGCTAACCTAGGCCGGAATTGCCAAATTAAATACCGAGATGGGCTCGGAAAATTCCCGAACCAATCTAGATAATTAATACAACCTATCTAGGCCTTAAATAATCCAAGATAACAACCTAACATGCAAAATTGGATATTTAAATAACTAATCTAATCTAACTAACCACTTAAACCTTAATTAACTTAATCTAATTACCCTATAAGCATAATTAACTTACTAAGCGAGGTTTAGTGAGATAACTCACTTGATTTGGGATCCACTCGGACTAAAACGATGGGGACGCAACGAGGATCGACAAATCCCAAAACGGCGACGCCAACAAGGCACGGATCAGACCCAAAAATTGGCCTGCAAAATCCTGCTCGGGCTGAAAACCGTTGCTGTGTAAGGTGGGCCGAGCTTCGGTCCAAGAAGGGGCTTCACTCGGTGGACGTTGCAGGGACGTGCGGACGGAGGAGAGAGGCCACGTGAGCTGGCAGCGTGGGCTTCGGTGGGGCGTTGAGCTTGGACGTCAACCACAGCAGCTTCGGTCGCTGCTTAGATTCCCTCGGCTGCTTTTGACCAAAAAAAAAAAAAAGATTCCCTCGGCTGCTGGCGGTCAACGAAATCAACGCTGGTGGAGGAGGCGCTGGTTTGTTGACCGATGAAGACCAACAGTAAAGGAGCTGTAGGTGTGAATTGATGAAGGTCGGGCAGGTGGCAGCTTGAAGAATTCTCGGTGGGGTCGAGAATCCCGGGCTTCAAGGGAGACCAAAAGCAGAGAGAGAGAGAGAGAGATTCGGTTGTTGGGGGGGAGAGAGAGAATTAGTCAACAAATATCCATCTAATTGAAATACTTTGTTCCCCTAAAGTCCTCAATCTTATCCTACATGTCTCCCATTACTTTCTTATAGATAAATCCACCAAATAATCCAAATTAAAGCCAAAATCCAGCCCCCTCTACAAAGCTCCGAATTTCACATTTTTGGGACATCAATTTCTTCAACAAATTTCCTAATCCGACGTCCAATTTTAATAAAGAAAAAGCCCACATAATTTCTACAATTTCCTCTCGCCAAGTAGCTCGGTTTGCAAGTCGAAAATCCCTTCAATTCAGCCAATCCGAATTTCCGTTCGTTTTTCGAAACGTTCGAAATGATTTTCCATAAAAATCTCGGAATCTCCGAAAATTCTTCAAATGATGAGTAGACGTTCCTGAGATAAATCGTGACATGAAAAAACTTTCAATTTTTGAAATCGGGTTCAAATTCACGGTTAATTTCAATCTGACGCGATTTCAGCGTGACCTAACTTACCGAGTAGCTTTTATGAATTTTTAGTGCAATTAATCCGTGGTCAATTATTTTCGAGCTACAATGTATATTTTCGACACATTGGCGACTCTCGGTTGTCGTGAAAATCTCGAGATTTCAATTACGGACACAAGGTATCCAAAATGACAGAAAATCAATTTAATGCCGATTGACGAGAATTTTTGCAATCAGGTGAAATCACCTACACTCAATCACACACCTCAGTCAAATCGACATATCTCCGGTTTCTAATCGATTTTTAATTATACCGTAATGACCCTTGCAAATTAGCACGGTCGAGCAATCGATCCTTAGTCGAATTCTCAAGTCTTTTGCATTAAAATCCCTCAATAACTTCCCCAGATAGTTTAGTTATCTCATGAATGATCGACTCAGAGAATAGTGCTATAAACGCGTCGATGAAAGGTCTGATTTATTTAATTGAAAATAAATTCTGAAAATTCAGGTTGTCACAAACAGGGCCCAAGCTAGCGACGGATATATTTTGTCGTTAAATGGACTGTATTCGAGTACGAAGTGATATGGAGAATGAGAAATTCAATCTACGTAAGTTGACACATATGCATTGATGGTAGACTTGAAATTAGGGATGCCAGCTTGAATATTTTTGCGAGATGGAAAATGGTTTGGCGCAATTGCGTAGCTTGTGAATTTTTTATGAGGTAATAAATTAATTTGAGGTAACTATGTCTTAGGGTATAAATTTGAGATTTTTAATAGTATTAATTGTTGATCGTCTAAATAAATCTTTCTACCTTCACCAACTTATTGATAAAGTTTCTTCGACACCAAATCCAATCAACCATTAGAAGACACTAAAATATGTATGCGGATTCCCACGTGGACACAATAGGAAAATCATCGAAGTTTGGTGTGCATAAATCTTAGCTCATGTGGAAGTCTACGTGAATGTCCTTATTTGAAAAAAAATCTTATTCACGTCGCATTGTGGCATTGTTCGATAGCCATGCCAAATGGATTTTGCAAGGTTTAGTGTCGGAAGGACTCGATTACAAAATTTAAGAAAATATAAAGATTTATTGGAGAAATTAAAGGGAAAGAGGCTTAATTAGAAAAACCGCATAAGTGTAGAGATGAAAAGTCAAAAAAGAATTTACAATATAAAATAATTTTTAAGAAAAGGGAAAAAAAAGTGCCAATATGGCAACTTGGTCTAGGCCGGGGCGGGCCGAACTTAGTTGTGCAGAGCTGAGATTCCTGCTTGATTCGGGTTGCCGCCCAATCCGACTGTCGTTCTCCTTCTCCTTCGTCTTCCATACCCGAATCTAGTTTTGAGCAGCTGTTATTAGAGAGAGAGAAACTTGGCAAAAGTAGAGAGAGAGAGAGAGAGATGATGGGATGAGGACCAATTTCTACAAGAATCCTTCGTTCGCTTACAACAGAGACTTCAATCTCTCCTCCGCTCTCCGAAACCTCAAAGGTAACTTCCTCCCTCCTCTTTCGCCGCTCAGCTACAAAATGCGAGCCAATCTCATCGCCGAAATTCATTTTCCAGTTTTCTCATTGATTCTCTGCGCTGCGCGTCTTGAAGTGGTAGCTTACAACATCGTGACTGGACCAAGCGCCACCGCCAACGCCGCCGTCACAAGGACTCTAGAGTGTTGTGTGGCAGGAGTGGCGTCGCCATGGAGGATGATCGGCCGATGTCGCACAAGGAATACGTCTAAAAGAGGAGGTAATTGTGGATTTTTCTTTTGCAATGCTTATTGAAGATTCCAACTTTGTAGTATCTCTATTCTTACCGTGTCGAATTGTGTAAGGAAACATATTCCTAAAAATCGATCCAATACTCAAACGATCGAATATAAAAAATGAACACGGAAACGTGCCCAGAAACATGCTACACCAATCGAAGGCATATCACGGAGTTGGACATACCTTGATTGCCATGGATCAAGTACCGTCGCAGTTTTGAGGAATTATTTGAAGCCCTAGTTTCGTTCATCGAGAGAGGCGCGTACTATTTCAAAAGGGGGAAAATAGAGAAACATATTTCTTTTCTGAAAACACAACTGTTCAAATACCCCATTTTTACTTTTATTATTATTATTCTATATATTATAGTAACTGCACTTTTTTATGGGCCCTTCACTTACGGGTTGGGTTTTGGTCCAACATGGGCGGACGGGCTTAACTTGGCCCATAAAACATAAAACCTATCATCTCCCACTCACACATGGTGGGCCGAACAGAACTCTCTTTACTTCCCTGTAACATTCATATCAGTAAACAATCCGTACGACCAACATACTTTGAGAATCCGTTGCTATACATCTGTTAGGAATATATAATAGCTCACAATGGACATCATATTTTTGAGTAGATATAGTATGTAGTATCTTAGATCGATTGATTGCATTCATATCTCTCTTGATCTATTTTTAACAATGATATATTGTATTCACAATTATGATTATCCCAAAAACAATCATAACTTGTTGACTAGTGAATATAAAACTAGACTGTGATTCAAACTCGGTCTTCCTCTTTCCTTGAAACTCTCAATTTCAATTCAACTTGATTTTCTAGAAATGTCCCATTAGATCGAATCAATTCATGATCATTGGCAACATTCTAAGATAGCAAACACTGAATAGAAATCTTGAAAATAAGTAAGAATTATGAGGGCACTTAATTGAAGAACTCTTCTCCTCAAAAGTCTCACACGGCATAAAAGTTGAGATCAAAATTTTTGCCACTCTTGTTAGTCGTCCCATGCATACGCAGTATGAAATACATATTATGATATTAATTCATTTCTCATAGAGCGCGTGTCTATATCTTCAATACCGTACAGATGATAGTTCAGATATACCTAATATTTAATTTGAGTTCACGTATCTACTATTTCATGGAATTCACGATTAAAAGCTTCTAGTGCCTCTTGCTCTTCCAGCACATATTGGATTTTCATATGTCATATTTCATAATTATCGCTGTTCAACTTATCAGCTTTATTCAATTCAGCGACTATACTCTTAGTTGTTGAAGCCATCGGATCTGAACATATCAAATACATATGTACGAATTATTAATGCCTATCATTTATGCATCCATTTTACATAAACTCATCATATTAATGAATAATTTCAAATAAGGTTTAATGTCACTATATTTCCAATCATCATCCAAAAATCATAACTTAAAATTATCAATAATATAATATTCTATGCAAAATAAGTGAAGCTATAAAAACTTCTATGAATTACTCACAATAATCAATAATAACAAAAGCAATTGACATTGGATATCCATTAACGATAGTGTTGACACATAAATTTTGGTAACCCGTTGAGTTGTTTATCATTAAAAAATTAGGGATTAATTTTTAACCCATAAATAAAAATAACACATAGTTTTAAAAGCATTCATTATTTAGTTTACATTAATTATTTTTATCGCATTTGCATTGGACCGACCATCAACTAATGAGCTTTAATTTTATGAATTGGGATATAGATATATTTCGGAAATGATTTGTTCTATTGTTCCAATATTCGATAATATGACGAGAGAGTTTTCATATATTCAAGCAATATATACACCAAGGGATATTTTTTATATGAAAGGAAGGTTTTAGATGGAATATTTAGAAAAAGATAAAAGAGAATATTACGCATGAATGCATATATCTCGACGATATATTCATGAGGCCATGTGCGAACAAAAGTTGATTTTCATGCAATTGCAAAAGGAAATTTGAATTTGATATGGGTACATCGAAAAAGTGAAAAAAGAAAAAGGAAATAAAATATAAGTCCTTCCCCTTTAAAAGGGTCCGCGTACGGGGGGGGCTTTTTTCAGTTTTTTATGGCCAAAAATCAACACAAAGGGGAGAGTTCTTTTTGTTTTTTTGAAATTCTGAAGGGGGCAGAGAGAAGGGACGTGAGAGTAGGGGTGTGCAAAATACCCGGGAACCGCCCGGACCGCCCGGAACCGGACCGGAACCGCCCGGAACCGGCGGTTCTTGAGGGAACCGGTCCGGTTCCCGGTTCCGTGGGCGGATCCGCCCACCCGGACCGGACCGGAACCTTTTAATATTAAAAAAAAAAATACTAAAAGAAACCCTGATGTCCGCCCCCTCGCTGCTTATCCATTCAAGCTTAGCCCAAAGTCTTCAAACGGTTCAGGGACTTCACCACCAACGAAATGGAAGACCCTTAATGGTATTCGGACTCTCTCTCCTAATTGCATTCATGCTTGGGCCCCAAAACTTTACTTGAAGGATAAAAACAATTTCCTCAAGAACAAAAGAGATTTTGTAGTTGATTACAGAGATTTGAGAAAGACAAAATGGGAATTTGTAGTCCGGTTTAGTTTTGGAAATTGCTTGCATCATGGCCTGCTCCCTATGTGGGGATGACCTCGAAATTCCGAGCGTAGTAACAGCAAGTATGTGTGCCTTACCCACAGGCGACAGTCCCCTTGTTATAGCTCGTGGCAGGTTCTCTGGGATCTTTCCCGATTCAAGCGAGTTCACCGTGGACATGGCAACAACCTCGAGCATGGGTGATGTGGTCTTGTACTGCGATCTGCAGCTCACAAAGGATGGTCTAGGGATATGCCAACCCGACATCAGGCTCGACAATACAACCAACATAGCAATGGTGTTCCCGAAAGGAGAGAAGACCTACACCGTGAACGGACAAGATTTGAAGGGCTGGTTCGCCGTGGATTACATGTCCGACGAGCTTTTCAACAATGTCACATGTAAGTGTTTATTTTGTATCAATGCGATATTTAAGAACACCAAGAGTTACCAATAGAGGAGGGTGAATTGAAGATGGAAAAGAAGACAACATGAATATCACTACTATAATAGGATCACCAGCCACCCCGTGTTCTACCTTGCCTTTCCCATGCGCTTGCTTAGCACCATCAGTAATGGCAGATATAACACGACTTCAGAAATTTAAGTTGGCACTTCGCTCATGTAGATTTAAAATTTCGCGTCAAAATCGGTTCCATGGATCCACCCGGGAACCGGACCGGACCGGCGGTTCGGTTCCCGGGTGGATCCATGCAATAAATGGGTGGGTCCCGGTTCCAATTTTTCGGAACCGGTCCTTAGCGGGCGGTTCCCGGTTCTAGGTCGGGAACCGCCCGCCCGGACCATGCACACCCCTACGTGAGAGTGACGGGAGAGAGAAAAACCAAAAAAGAAAAAGAAAAGAAAAACGTAAACGGGGAAGAAGAAGGAGAACAAGAGATAGGGCGTCTCCTCGCTGCCGCCTTGATCGCCATCGCCGCCGAGCTCGATCGCCGGCGCCTCCACACCGCCGCTGCTTCTGCTCCGTCCACGACCTGCAGCGGAGCCTTCGTTGCTCCCGCTACAGCTGACGCAGCAACCACCGCTCCTGCTTCTGCACCGCAGCAGCTCCTGTTGGTCGCCGCGCCTGCACCTGCAGAACCCGCGAGCACCACCAGCAGCCCGACCCTTCGCCAAAGCGACCACCAGCAGCCCGAGCCGGTCGTCGAGCCCCCTCGCCCGAGCGACCACCCGAACCTCCGCCGCCAACGCTAGCACCCGCGCCAGTCACCGCTGCTCCTGCAGCGAGCCCCGAACGCGACGCCAGCAGCCGAGCCTCCGCCGCGCCTCCGCCTGCCGTCCTCTGCGCCGGCCGCCGTTGCTTCTGCTCCGCCCGCGCCCTGCAGCCAGCCCTAAACGCTGCAGCAGCAGCCCGTTTGTCACTGCTGATCACCGAGCCACCGCGCGCCCGTCGCCGGCTTCCACCCAACGACTCGTGACCTGCAATGCCTTTGCCGCCCTTCTGTTCCTCGCTGGAGCTTCGAGTGCTGTTGCCATTGCTGTCCCACCCCGAGGAGCCGATTGCGATCCGGTCCGGTTGCGCAAAGTCCAAATTTGAAAGCCAATATTCGGATTAGGTAAAAAAATTTCTAATTTGATTTCCAAATCTTTCGTTTCCTTATTTAAAAAATGTCGTTGATGCATTTGATCAAAGTTCATGATATATAGTTCTATTGGTAATATCAAGTAATCTTCTAAATTGGGAAATCTTCCTAATTTCACAATGTGCATACGATTGACAGTATGATTTCACGCTTGAAATATTACTCGCAATCGCACGGAAAAATCGTTAATCTGATCTCACGCTCGGGATACGATTCGCAATTTTGTTAAAAATTGGCTAATCCGATCTCATGTGCGAGATACGATTCATCAATTTATTAGATGGATATCAATATATCATGTTTGATTTGCTGTCATGTTGTTTGAATTAATTTTGTTTCCGTAAAAGAAAACCCAAAAAATATATTTGAGTTAGATTAGGTTCATGTTAGAATATTGCTTATTTTAGGGTCATTTTGCATGTTTAGAATAGGAAATTTTTTTATTTCGAATTTTGGAAATAAAAATCTCAAAAGAAAACATTAATTTAGGATGTTAGTTATTCCTTTCATTAATTTGTCATCCATTCCATTGCACGTCATCTAAATGTGTAAATGTTAGAATAATTGCATTAATCTTTTTCTATCACTAGATAGGTCATTTAATAAATGTCGCTTGACATATAGTTCGCATGTTAATGTTAGGTTGCATGTTGTATGTCATTTTCGTTAAAATAATTTTATACGTCATTGCATTGCATGTAACTTTTAGGCTTCATTTAAACAAAATAAAATCTTGAAAAAAATTGAGTAATTACGTGTTCATTAGAAATCATATCTAGAACTGTTAATATGAATTATAATCTAACATTGCAAATGCTTTCGTTGCTATAAGGTAGGTCCCATAATTTATTTATTGCTTTATTTGTATATTAAATTGATGGTTTGTGCACCCGCATGATCACCTCATATGTTAGGGAAGTAAATTAAAATCAATTCAAGTTATCTGTAAAACATTTTTTTTCGAAATAAAAGAGAAAGGTATCGAAAGGGTGTTAGAGAAATCTAGCATAATTAAGTCCTTGAACTTACAATCTCTAGTTTGCAGGAGCAAAGTAAATCTCCCGTTACTTTACTTAAGTTTCTAATCGATCCTCCAAAAATAGATTAGTGGCAACTCCTAATTAAAAAATCATTTGCATGTTAACAACTTGAATTTAAGTCGTGAATTGGTATGGGTTTGGGAGAGCCCAAGTTAAGTCTAAACTTAATAATCCATTAGCCAAATCCTAGGTAGTTCACCCGAGGTTAGGTCGTGACAGATAGAATAAAAATATTTTCACATAATGTAACAAATACATCAATTGCTACAACGACATCAACATGGTAGAAATAATCTACAGAAGATATCTATAAAACATACTTAAATAAACACTACTAGAAATAGCTAACGTCGAGTCAAATTATGAACAGGGAAATATCTTTTTAATTTTTTGGAAATTTTCTATGTAAATTCATTAGGCACATTCGACAACCACAGAAAACAGACGAAAATCCCTTAGAATTTCTCCTTCGCACATCCATCCCCCGCCAGATTGAACTCATTCCTTGAGTCGAAGTCTTTGTGGCTTCAATCCAATAATATTCATTAAAAAAAAAACCACTAGTAGCTTCTTATAACTAGGAACCATGTTGACCTTCTATAGGCGATTCAACACTCATTACCATTCAGATGGAAGAGTGTTCATGAAGAATCGCACCATCTCAAAAGTTGGTATGGAATAACCCTTCCAAATGACTTCTTGTATTTCTTATTGACCTCAAGAACATGTTCAAGTAAATCACCACTTTCCCATCGATAATCAATCAACTTAGCTATTAACCTTGAAAGCCTTATCTTTTGACTTTCTAACTATGTGCGAATAAATGTGCGCTTACGAAGGGGAAGCGTTGTTCCCGTAACAAATGCAGAACAAAAATGGATTATTATAGGGACTTAATTGAAAAAGAAACATATTCTTCATTTTTTTTTTTGGGTCAATGGTCAACGCGGTCAACGATTGATGGAGACCGGGTTGGGTTAGACGGGTCAGGTCAAACCTGTTGAAATATAATATGCGGAAATGACAGAATTTTGTAATTTAGCAAAATCACTAAACAAATAAACGAAAATTAATAAGGATATTAGAAATTTACGTAGTTCGGTTCGAGTATTGGTATCTACATTCATAAGAAGAGCCAACAGCAAATAATCCACTATAATCGGAAAATTAAAGTTTACAATTGCTCACACGCTTGAGTGTTTCCTACATCTAGATTTAACGCCAAAGTCAAAGTGTTTATAAGTAAACAACTCACTTGGACGTAAATTCACGGCATAAAATCACCGCGCATTCAAGCTCAAAGTAAAACACTTTACGTACACCAAAACAAGAACTTCAGCGTTCATCTTTGGTCCTCATACATACAGATTCGCGTTTTTGTTAAAAGCTTCGTGCGGTGTGACTCTTCTCTTGGACCCGTGGCTCTTGCTTGTTTTTATTTCCTTCGTCGTGCGGCACTCTTCAAGTTTTCTTTTCACGGCTCCACTCTCAAGCGGCGTGGACGTACAAAGGGCTTCTTTCTTTATATCCTTTTAGCTTTTATATCGTGTGTCGAAGTCAAAGTCTTGACTTTGGGCGCCACGTAGATAACCTTATTTGGTTCCTGCAAATAAAGAAACTTTGCTCCTTTTTTTTGTATTCCATTTTATTTCCTCTTTTGTAAACCTTAATGTAATCAGAAGAATCTCCTTCTGTTAATTGAAGACATCCAAGACTCAAAGAATTTTGAATTTCTTTTCTTATGCGTAATCTTGAATATTTTCTTTATCAAAAAAATATCTTCACAAACAACCACGTAAAAATTTTATCCAAGCGGATCGCATTTTGCAAACGCTTAAACTCAAGACATAATTTAACAAAATCGATCGACCCGGCTAGGTGATGTTATCGTGATGTCACCGGCACGTGCCCTGCGCGTGCGCGGGCAACCGTCAATTGAGCCGGTACGTGTGGCGCATCTGCAGGGCGATTATCCTTGCGCGTGGCTCGCACACGCCAGCGATTGGTAAGGTGCCTGCGGCACACGCACTCACGCAAACCACCTCGGCACGTGCGAGGCCGTTTCTTCTTGCCATGCATGGCAGCGTGTCTGGCGGCCCCTAGTGGCAAGCCACTCGTCATTTTTCTTGTCTCGACGAGAACTATGACCCTGCACTATCAGAAACGAGTTTTGATTCACTAAAAATCAAAAAGGGAGGACAAACAGTACGGAATGTAGGGATTTTCGTCCCCGAGCGTCCGACAACGGTGTTTCTCGAAATTTCAACCAAAAGCAATTTATAAACATCAACTGTGATCGAGAAATATAAACAGCATCGCTGTGATACCAATGTAGGGAAACATATTCCTAAAAATCGATTCGATACTCAAACAATCGAATATCGAAAATGAACGCGGAAACGTGCCCGGAAACATGTTACACTGATCTAAGACATATCATGAGTCGAACATACCTTAATTGCCACAGATTAAGTACTGTCGTAGTTTTGAGGAATTCTTTGAAGCTCTGTTCCGTTCGTCGAGAGAGGCGCGTACTATTTCAAAAAGGGAAAAATAAAGAAATATATTTATCTTTTGAAAACGCAACTGTTCGATATCCTCATTTTTACTTTTTTTTATTATTTTATATATTACAATAACTGCAGTCTGCACTCTTTATGGGCCATTCACTTAAAGGCTGGGTTTTGGCCTAACATGGGCGGACGGGCTTAACTTGACCCATCAAATATAAAACCCATTAGTTGGGTTGCTTTCCCTTTGAAAGGGGCTTCGAGTTCGGGTTCGAACTTAGTTGACTATGCAAGTAAGTCCTGTTTGGGATTTGTGGTTAATAGGGATAAACATGTCTCCAAAGCATTTAGATGTCATTGCTTGTGCAATTTAGATGTTAACCTTGTATTGTTGCCATTCTTGCGGGCGATGGAAGCACTTCTGAAAGGGATGAAGAGAAGGAGACTGAAATTTGTGGTTTGTCTTAAAATCTGTTCTTCTTCTTCTAGACTCTGGTCACTTGCCAAGAAAATGAAATTTGGCACATGAATCTAAAGTTTCTCAGGGGGTTTTCTTGCTTTTGGCCGATTGAGATAACCTGAGACCTGTTTACTGTTAGAGCCGTTGCATAATTGATTTGGTGATTTCATTAGCTATGTCATCTACAGGTTCAGGAAATATGCAATAAACTTTTGACTTGGTATCTTTTCCAAACGTTTACCTGATGTGCATTTTGTAGGTAATATTGTTGAAGGCGACCAAACCAATGGAAAAGCAATCTAGGAGATTAGAAGTGAGCAAAGATTTCCCCTGCCTGGAGAACCGGTTTGCCTGGTGTGTGGCAAATATGGAGAATATATTTGCGATGAGGTGAAATTTTGTAAACTGGAGTTCTGAGCACTTTCTTATTATTGACATCTGGCTAGATGACATTTAGATAATGTTTGTTTGTGTTGATAGACCGATGATGATATCTGCAGCTTGGAGTGCAAAGCAGTGCTTTTACGAACTCTTAGATTTAAAGAGGTCATTCTGCTGTTGCCTTTCTGATATATGATGTTCAAGAAGGGGTATATGGTTCCAAGTTTTGACATTGTGATTTTTTAATGTTGGATTCCAGAATCCCTTGAGCAATTAAAGTCCGGTCACGGCTTCAGCTAGTTTGTTTCTGGATCATCTGTGCCTGAAGAAGAAAATGATGCTTGGGATTATGTTCTGCACCGGTGGTCCAATAGGAAATCCAGTCTCTCCACTTATCTATGGTAAGGTTTGATAGACCTACTTGTCATTGTTCTTCTCAGTCTGTTTAAATGGGTTAATCCTGGATTAAGAAGAAAACATTTCAAATTTTCCATGCTATGAGAATGGATGAATCTTGTTTAACTCATTATTTTTTCTACTACTTATTTTCTTTTTGGACCTGCATACTCCCTGTGGTTTTCAATATGCAGAAAGGGAAAAGGTTTCGTGGATCATTTTCATCACATGAACAAATTATATTCCTATTTGTGCTATGTTGCTTTCAAAATCTTTGTTAACTGTAGTACTACTGTACGAGGCCTGGGCACCTTGCTGAAGATTGCTTGGTGAGTGCCCTCTAGACTTCCCTTCCTTGGTGTGATAATCTGTTTTTCAACTTCTTTACTCCTTGTTTCCACTGGCATGACGTGAAAAAGTCCTTGGCAAAAAGCAATAGCCCTTCTCCGCCAATACTACTTCTAGTTTGTGCTTCGACCACTCTAACCTTACCGAGTCAGCATATGATTGCTTGCCACTATTCAAGAATAAAATCTTTAAAAAAAATGCCATCATGCCACTGAGAATAATCGTGGACAAACATGAATTTGACTCAGTTAAACCATAAGATTACAAAGAATTGCCAAGAACAACTTGTTGGAATTGAATACAGTGATCAACGTAAAACAGTCGTCGTGCTACCTAGAGATTATCATGCACGATAGAATTCAGCGCATTTCAAAGGCCACATCCAAAAACCATCTTATGATCAGGCAAAAATTGAGAAGCATCACATAAGCAGCCTCCTAAGAAGTTAACTACCATTGGAGCCACGGCCATCAATGAATGAGAATGAACTTAAATCTCGCTAATAAATGCACAAGCATAATTCAAAAACCTAAAAACGTCGCAATGCCAGGCTTTCTCAACAGGAGAGAATGGAATGCGCAAACGGACGAAAATCCTATAAAATGAAGAGAAGTGGGCAAAAATTATTCCTGTTGGGCAAATCCACAAACAGCGAACAGTGGCACTTGCATGCCAACCCATGCTAGTTTAACGAAAGGATCAACACCGAATTAGCATGCGAAGGAACAATCAGGCGGGAGAGGCCATATAGGGTTAGTCACATCCAAAGTCGGAAAAAACGAAAGGCTTTTCCTTTCCGATGATCTGTTTTGCACCATAGTTTAGCAGCCTTCAGTTCTACTGGCGAGCCAACATGGACAAACATATCACCAGATCAAGAGCCTGGATCATCAACAGATTATGAGACAGACTTTGAAGCAGGTGCTAAGAGTGGCTTCTGTTGGCCCGAGATCTCGTCGCGACAAGAAATTCGAAAACCTTCGCAAAAACATAAAGGATCTTCTGAAGAGACCGCCCTCACCATTTTTGCCATTTCATTAGCTAGTTCAGCATGTAGGTTGGAGGATGAACATTGGTTTCTAATCCTGATTCTGATGCTATTGGTAATGCTAACTCCTCCTCCTATACTGGGGCGCAAATCAGATCTGACAGTTTGACATTAATCACAACTTCCATGCTCAAGAGTCATCATATTCCTACCTCGGTAATGTTAGTACTATACATCAGCAAGAGATATGCCTCGAGTACATTCGACAGCTCTTTTTGCAAAGCTCGTCGTTACAACTAGTAACCATTCCTCGACCATCGTTCAGATCATCACCAGCGTGAAAAAAGAAACTTGTAAAAACTCCTAGGCCAGTTCAAGCTTCCTTCCTAGACTTGTGAATACTGAATAGACAGGTACTGATCTCCAGGACTGGGAGAAGACTGTTCGCTCTCATCTGTGAATGACTTCATCAGTAAAGCCTTCTTCAGGTCACTCGAGGCACGCCACTCGTCAATGCTTGCCAATTGGTCGGAGTCCAGACATGGAAGCTCTCTCTGACTTGAGATTTTCATCACTTTCGCCGTTCTTCCAAGAAGAATAGCGGCGGACTGCACGCTCTCTTTCCGGCCCTCGATGCCGCTGCGAGAGCACTCGGTGAATATGACATGTTCTAAGTTGGTGAGGCAGGCCGCAATAATATCGGAGATCATCCTTGATAGCTTCTCGAAGATTCTGTTGCTCATATCACAGTCGCTGCTCTTGCAATTGAGCAGTAGAGTCTCGCTTATACGGTACATGGAATGCGCGGCCTGTACTTTGACGGGCCACACCGAAGGGTATTCCATTAAACATCCGTGGCTTGGTACAGCTTTGAATTCGACGAAAACGTTCTTCGCAGCGCAGGCAAGGGCTTTGAGCACATCCTTTGTGGTGTTTCCCTGGAGGGAAATTTTGCGGAGATCTACATCGAGCCATTTGTGGTAGAGATCGACTCCCAAGTACACAATGCTCGCCGCCTTTCGGGCACTCATCAATTCTTGTTTTGCGCACAGCCTTTCCTCTACTATGTTGACATACATCAGGGCCTCGCGAACCCCACGCAGCAATCGTTTTCTGGCAGATGGGTCAATGTCTGGAATGGCGACTGCTATGCTCGTTAAGGTCGCGATGGGCAGTGCCCAATTGTTCGGTGGTTCTGCAGAATCCAGGGGAGGAACTGCATCGCTGTCGAAATCCATGACCCCCGCGAACCCGCGAGAGGGCGTCTCTTCCAAAAGTTGTATGAGATGTTTGGGTGGATTGTTCTTCCCCATCTTGATCCAACACTCGGTGGCGTCGCAGTTGTTCCGCATGATGAGGTGGACCAATTCTTCCTCGCCCTCGAGATGCAAAACATATCGGCTGAGGTCCGGCTTCGAGGCCGAGCCTTCTAGGCGCGAACTTGAGTGCAAGTCCTTGTCTGAAACGCTGATGTTCAGTTTGAACTTCTTCCTCAGATCGCAGCACAAATCACAGAACAAGAAGATCCGGCTCATGAACAGAATGGAGATCAGCCGCACGACCTTGCTTCCCAACACGATTCCCACCTGTATTCCAATAAGCATATCCAAAACCACGTTCTTTGCATCGTAGATGAGCTTACGACACTGCCGGCTCCGGATGTGTAAATTGAATGGACACTCCTTAATCTCTATGAATTGCTGTATCCAATACTTTTCGAGCTTGAATTCGTCCTTGTAGCTCTTGTTCCCCCGCTTTGGGCACTTGAATCTGATCGCGAGGAACCATCGGAATGCCGGGGCGATTGTGCCGACCCCGACCGCAATAGTCTGCGTGATGAGAATCGCCGTGCTCGACCACTTATAGTCTGACTCGCCATCGCAGAACTTGAACCTCCCGGGCATCAGGTAAGACCGGAGCATCGCCTGCGCCAGGGTCATCGCGCTCAGGAGGCAGAGCGCCCCGGAAGCAGCGCACGTCACGGACCGCCCCACGACGAATTGCGGGTTGCAGGTATGAGCCATCATCCCATACTTCAACAGGTCCTCCTTGAGCTTGTCGAAGACGTTGTCGCAGCTCCGGCTCAAGCTCTCCTTCAGGGTCAGCTCGTGCTTCTTGCAATACTTCATGTCCAAGTAGCACTTGCTCGTCGGGACCGTCGCGGCCGAGAAGCTCAGGGTCACCAACAAGAGCAGCATCAGGAACATCACGAAGGCATGTTCCCTCCAGTACGTGAAGATCACTCCGGTGCCCAACTGCATACAAATGTTCACCATCGATGTGATGACGAGAATCGCCAGAGCGATCACGTTGGCAAGGAGCTCCTTGTTCTCCATCGACCCGAGAGAAGGCATCGAGTTGCCCATCACGGTGCAGATCAGGACCGAGCTGCTGAGCTTGGCGAGCTGCTCCTGCCGGCGCGGCATCGGCGTGTTGAGGTCGACGGAGAGCTTGACCGCGACGGCCATAACGCTCAGCGACGTGGCGTTGAGGGCGAAGTAGCGGCTCGGGAACCAGAGCCTCTTGTAGCGGAAGCCGGCGGCGGCATCGGCGGCCATCGCGATGGCGCAGGCCAGGGAAGCCGCCGCTATGTAGACGCCGATCCAGGGCATGGGCTTGCTGAACGCGGCCTGGTCGAGGCTTCCATCGACGCCGCAACCGAACATGATGGCCCCCTCTGTTTCGTGCTATCGATTCCCGTGTTTCCTTCGAAGCTCTGCACCTGCGGCGGCTGTGTGTTTTCGCTGGGGAAGTTTTAGGTTGGAAAGCTCGTGGGGATGGTCAAGTGAGCTCCATTTTTTCGATGTCCATGAGCTGAGCTATATCCTACTTGCAAGTCAATTGCAATTAAATACCATTTCAATTGCTTGCTTCTTGAATTCTGTGGGACCTTTGCAACTCCAATTTTCCGGTCAACTGATTTGAAAAAAACGACACAAATAATTCCTTAATATAGATTTAATGTGTTATATAATTCTTGAATTCTTAAATTATTCATTATGATCTTCAAATTTTAGCCAAATTATAATATGGTCTCTGAATTTTTAATACGTCCAACATAGTCCATAAATTTTTATTTTTGTTCACTTCAGCGCCTAGACTTGAAGAAAATGTTTAATGTTGGACATTGAATGTTTTCATCAAGTGCAAGAACTAAATTGAACATATATCAAAACTTTAAGAACTTCGTTGAATAAATTAAAAGTTTGAGGACTATATTAAATATTAAGTTAAATATCGAAGAACACATTAAATAAAGAGTTAATACCCTAAAAAACCTCAAATTAGTACACATGTAACCAATTTATCCAAAATTAATTTTTCTATCACGAAAAATCACAAACTGATACATTTGTGATAAATTTACCTTAAGTGACCACAAAAAATCCCAAATTAATATGCTTGTGACAAATTTACCCCAAACGAATTTGTTCAACTGCCATAAACCCAAAATTGATATATTCGTGGCAAATATACCATCTGTTAAATTGGTTTAATAACACAAAAAAGCACAAAAATAATACAATGTGACAAATATATAGTAAAATCTCAAATTAATATACTAGTCTACTATCACGTTTCATCAAACTTAATAATTTGACAAAAATTTAACGAAAACTAACAAATGGTAAATTTGTCAAAAATATACCAGTTTTTGATAAATTTATTGAAAGTATATCAGTTTGGGTTTTTTGTGGTCAAAAAATTAGTTTAGAATACATTTGTTACCAATTTGAGATTTTGGGAATTTTAATATTTAAATAAATTCAAAATTCAAAATGATATTTATGGATCATTTATGTTATTGTCCTTCTGAATTTTGTTCATCGGCCTTATAGTTAAAACGAGCCGGTCTTTCTAGAGAAGTTTCGGATGTGGCATGATGTGGCGGGGGCTACTGTAGTATTGTCGCGCCTGACATTAGGGGTGTGCAACCGGACCGGGTATACCCTGTTCCCGGACCGGCCCACCCGGAAAACAGGGTTGGGAACCGGTTCCCATTGAAACCGGTCCGGAACGGGTTCCCAAAATTTGGAACCGGTTTAAACCGGTCCGGGAATGGGTCCGAGTGATTACCCACTCGGAAAACCGGTTCCTGGACCAGTTTTGTAAGTAGAGGTCCAAAACATTTTTTTTTCTTTTGATTTCTATTTTTACTCTCGTAATCACATGATATTTTTCCTCTTGACTTTTTCAAACACGCATGGCACTTCTCCTTTGTCATTCATCTTCCTCACTTGCTTCCCTCCCTCACAGGCTCCCTCTCGCACCGTTTGATGGACGGACGGTGTTCGTCGCCACCAAATTCTTGTATATCACATGAATTGGCTCACATAATTTCTCTTTTGTATAAAGAGTTATGCTTGAATAAATGAATAGCTTCATGTAGTAGTTGTGGGAATAAGACTAATATTAGACCCATGTTTGATTTTAATTCTTTGCCTTATGATTTTATTTAATATAATTAGCCCTATGGATTTTAGATTTTTCGTTTATTCCAAATGTTCATATATTAATTTATTACCAATGCTTAATGTTTCGATATAAATTAGAATGATTACGTTATTTTCTCGCTTATTAATATAAAATTCAAAGTCGTACCAATGGAAACAGGGTTGACCCCGGAACCGGATCGGAAAAAGCAGGGTGGGTCGAGTACAGGGTCCAATACAAACAGGGTCGGGTATAGAGTCTAGAAAAGAGGAATCGGTTATAATAGGGTCGGGTACAGAGTCTAGGTCTAGACCCTACCCACTCTGGACCCGATCACCCCTACCTGACATCCATAATCTATTGCGGGGATCTCTTCTTCTTCTTTTTTTCCCAAATAAATTAGGCCGGTTGGATGAAGACTTGCGCTAAGAGGTTTCGATTATAATAATGACGACAAGAAAAAAAGAAAAGAAAAAACAAAACAGAACAAAACAATTCCCAGTCGTGTGACGGTTCGGGACAACGACGTTTCGCCTGCTCCCCACGAAAACCAGCACCGCGGTTCACCTCGCTCGTTCGTCTGAGGCTGACAGTCGATTTGCTAAAATAGCAATGCGACGGAGATCCCAAGATACTGCCCAAACTCGCGGCGAAGAGCGATGGATACGTTTTGTCGTCACTTGGACCGTTTGTGGGAAGACGAGACGGACTTGATACGGGAAATGACCCATTCGACGTGGAAAATCCGCCTAAGTCGACCCTGTCCACGATGGTAGACTTGAAATTAGGGATGCCGGCTTGTCCATTCAACGTGGAAAATCCACCTAAGTTGACCCTGTCCACAATGGTAGAAATTAGGAATGTCGTCTTGAATTTTCTTGCGAGTTGGAAAAATTCAGGGTAAATGTGTAATTTGAGATTTTTCATGAGATGATAAATTAGGTTTGAGATGAATGTGTCATAGGGTATAAATTTGGGATTCTTAATGGCATTAGCCGTTAGTTTTCAAACTAAATATTTCTATTTTCACAAGCCTTTTGATCAGGTTTCTTTGACACCAAATCCAATCTAATTTAACTGAAGAGGCTGTTAGAAGGCACCAAAGTATGATATAAGACAAAAATGTGCAGCTTGCCACACGGACATAATAGGAAAATCATCGCCAACTAGACAACATTGGAGTTTGGCATGGATTAAACTTCAGCTAAT
This sequence comes from Eucalyptus sp. ANBG9806169, assembly GCA_014182395.1. Taxonomy (NCBI): domain Eukaryota; kingdom Viridiplantae; phylum Streptophyta; class Magnoliopsida; order Myrtales; family Myrtaceae; genus Eucalyptus; species Eucalyptus sp. ANBG9806169. Next base: position 31,152,457 of record CM024576.1, read on the forward strand.
GAGGAAGCCCTCGTGAACGTTCTTATTATAAAAATTTGTATCCACATCACACCATGGCATTATTCCATAATCATGTCAAATAGATTTTGCAAGGTTTGGTGTTAGATGGACTTAATTACAAAATTTACAAAAGTAGAAAGATCTATTGGACAAATTAAAAGTACAAGAGCTTAATTAGAAAAACCGCAAGAGCATAGAAACGAAAAGTAAAATTTTCTTTTGTAAATATAGAACACTTTTTCTAAAAAAAGAAAATAAAAAGTGCCGATGTGGCGACTGACCGAAAAAAAGAAAAGCAATCCGGGCCGGGCCGGACGTTGTTCTCGACCGAAACGGCAACACGGGTCGGGCCGTGCAGGGCCGAGATTCCTCCTGGATTCGGGTTGCCGCCCGATCCGATTGTCCCCCTTCTCCTTCCCCTTCGTCCTCCTCCTTTTCCTGCCAAAAAATAAAAAACTTCGCTCCGGCGAACGGAACTCTGCTCTGGTGGCCGGAATCTGGTTCTGCTCACCGCCGGTAGCATCCTGAGTAGCTGTTAGAGAGAGAGAGAATGGGGACGAGGACCAATTTCTACAAGAATCCCTCTTTCGCTTACAACAGAGACTTCGATCTCTCCTCCGCTCTTCGAAACCTCAAAGGTAACTCATCATTCCGCTTTCGCTGCTTTCATTTCCGCCCTCGCGATTCGTTCGATCGCCAAGAGAAACGAGCCGACGTCAATTTGGAGAAGCTGTGATGGCCATTCGTTGCGCTGTTTCTGCGGAACCGTAACTTTACTTTCCTCGGCTGCGAATGTCAGCTGATCACATCGCCCGAATTCGTTTTCTGATTTTCTCATCGATCCATTTGCGCGTGTTGAACCGGTAGCTTACAACATCGTGACTGGAAGCGCCTCCTTGACCGATAGAGAACCTTCGAACGACGAGAATGCCGAGCGCCGCCACCAGAGCCGCCGCCGCCGCCGCCGGGACTCTGGAGCGCCGCGTGGCGGGAGCCGCGGCGCCGTGGAGGACGATCGGCCGATGTCACACGAGGAATACGTCCGAAAGAGGAGGCAATTGTGGATTTTCTTTTGCGCTGCGATGCTTATTTAAGACGCCAGCTTTGTAGTATCTCTCTTCTTACCGTGTCGAATTGATTGAGCAGGAGAGAAACGAGCGCGGGTCAGGTTTATCAGGAATTGACTCCCGATGTTCTGGTAATTTTGCTCCCCTGACAGTTTGGCGATTGAGATTGTTTTTCTCGATTACTGATTAGTTGGGTTGCTTTCATTTTGTAGGGGGCTTTGAGTCCGGGTTTGAACTTAGTTGACTATGCAAGTAAGTCCTGTTTGGGATTTGCGGTTAATAGGGATAAACATGTTTCCCAGGCATTTAGATGTCATTGCTCGTGGAAGGACTCTATGCCTTTTTCTGTACAGCCATGCAAGTTCATGCATGGGATATGATTTGATTCAACTTGTCTTTGGTGTTTCTGTTTTCTCAGTATTGATATTACCCCGGCGCAAATGTCGATCAAGGTGTCTCATTGTGAATGTTAATCTTGTATTATTGCCATTCTTGCAGGCGACAGAAGCACTTCTGAAAAGGATGAAGAGAAGGAGACTGAAATTTGTGGTTTGTCTTAAAATATGTTCTTCTTTCTTCTAGACTCTGGTGACTTGCCAAGAAAATGAAATTTGGCACATGAATCTAAAGTTTCTCAGAGGGTTTTCTTGCTTTTGGGCGATTGAGATAACCTGAGACCCGTTTACTGTTAGGCCCGTTCCATAATTGATTTAGTGATTTCATTAGCTATGTTGTCTACGGGTTCAGGAAATATGCAGTACACTTTTGACTTGGTATCTTTTCCAAACGTTTACCTGATGTGCATTTTGTTGGTAATGTTGTTGAAGGCGACCAAACCAATGGGGAAAGCAATCTAGGTAAGATTAGAAGTGAGCAAAGATTTCCCCTGCCTGGAGAACCGGTTTGCCTGGTGTGTGGCAAATACGGAGAATATATTTGCGATGAGGTGAAATTTTGTAAACTGGAGTTCTGAGCACTTTCTTATCATTGACATCTGGCTGGATGACATTTAGATGATGTTTGTCTGTGTTGACAGACTGATGATGATATCTGCAGCCTGGAGTGCAAAGCGGTGCTTTTACGAACTCTTAAATTTAAAGAGGTCATTTTGCTGTTGCCTTTTTGATAAATGATGTTCAAGAAGGGGTATATGGTTCCAAGCTTTGACATTCTGATTTTTGTAATGTTGAATTCCAGGATCCCTCGAGCAACCGAAGTCCAGTCACAGCTTCAGCTGAGCTTGTTTCTGGATCATCCGTGCCTGAAGAAGAAAACGATGCTTGGGATTATGTTCGGCACCGGTGGTCCAATAGGAAATCCAGTCTCTCTACTTATCTATGGTAAGGTTTGCTAGACCTACTAGTCATTGTTCTTCTCAGTCTGTTTAAATGGGTTAATCCTGGATAAAGAAGAAAGCATTTTAAATTTTCCATGCTATGAGAATGGATGAATCTTGTTTGACTCATTATTTTTTCTAGTACTCATTTTCTTTTTGGAACTGCGTACTCCCTCTGGTTTTCAATATGCGGAAAGGGAAAAGGTTTCGTGGATCTTTTTCATCACATAGCTGCCACATTATATTCCTATTTGTGCTATGTTGCTTACAAATATTTGTTGATTGTAGTACTACCTGCCAGAGGCCTGGGCACCTTGCTGAAGATTGCTTGGTGAGTTCCCTTCCTTGATGTGATAATCTATTTTTCAACTTCTTTACTCCTTGTTTCCAGTGGCACGACGTGAAAAAGTCCTTGTCATGCAGGTTGCAGCTGGACAAAACAAATCAACTTCCATACCCAAAGATCTTCTGGGACTTTATAGAAGGTTTCAAGAATTCTGAATCTGTCTCATCTTGTTTCCCTGTTATTATAGTTCTTCGGCTATTCGCACCCTTGGTGTATGTTAAGGATCGCACAAATTTGTTTCTAACATTTTTTGTCAACTGCTGTTGAGACACTCAATTCCTCTCTTCTTTTTCTATTGCTTTATGTGCATTCCAGATGCGAGCAGATAGGGAAAAGCTCATCTGCAGCAAGGTGCAATGAATGTCAATCCGCGCATAGTGTGGCGACTTGCCTTGACTGTAATAGAGTGATATGTGATGGGTAAGTGCCTGTTGTTGGTCAAATTACTGTAGCATCATAGGTTGCCTTTGTTGCTCGAGGCATCGCTTGTTCAGTGACCACTTGAGTGGCATTAGGGGACCAGAGTTTCTGGCTGGTACGATATTTATTTCTTTTGAGTGGGTATGTTCTGTCTTCTTCAAGTTACATTTCTTTTAATGTTTTTGCTGTTGATATTACTTTAAACTGGTGTTTTAGGGGTTGGGGAGCCTTTAATTCCATTTTCACTTATTATTACTCTGCTTTGGGATATTTGACGGGGATCTGGTTGGTACTGAGCCTATGGGCAGTAATATCATTAGCGACTTGCGTTGATTTCTATAAGGGGAAGTTTATAGGCTGGGTAGCATATTAGGATGCTCACGGGGACAATGGTCATGTCATGTTAGTGCACTTCGTTTTAAATCAAATATTGTTGAAAGAGGCAACTAAAGTAATAGAACTCACAGTAATTTAGGAGATTGATTCATTCTGAGGCCCCATAGAGTGTATTGACATTCATTTTTTAAGTATTTTGTGCACTCACATGGAGTATTTCTCAGTGCAGGTCATTTGGATGAGCACATTAGAATGAATTCCTCTCACCAACGATATTATTCTCACAAGCTCAAGCGTTTGGTTAGGATTTACTTGCTCCTTCGTCTAGTCTAGTTGCAATGATATCTCTTCTAGTTAGTTTATTGATGAAATGTTGGATTTGTACTTTTAAGTTAACCATTTGGAAGATATCCTAGATTCTCCCAAAAGAGTGACTCCCAGCTTATAAATAAACCAATGATGTAAACGATGTGCCTGCTTCATTGAACAAGTAGTTTGAGATACGTCACCTTCAGATTTTAATCCTTCACACTGCACAAAATGATTAAAAGAATCTGCTGCTTCATTAAACAAGTAGTCCTGACATAAGTGGCCTTGAGATCATACTTATCTGCATTGCACAAATCCAGTCTCTCTGATTACTTCTTTTCTTTTTCGCAGGTGAAATGCAGTAAAGCAACATGCAAAGTGACAGATATATCTGATCTTTTGGCTTGCCATTACTGTTTTGACAAAGCATTTGACAAATTCTATGATATGTGTACCGCAAGTTGGTACGTGGCCTTCCTTTTTTTTTTTGCATTGTATAATTATTTTGATTTATATGAATTGCTGGTGATATTCTACGGGATGGGTCAGCCATGTTGGGGTTGGTTGGGGGGTTTAGACAGTAACAGGTGATAATTTCCCACTAGGGTATTCAATATTACGCAAGAAGTTCTTCAGTAGCCAGGTCCATTTATCGTGCCTTCAGATCAAAGATAATAAATTTCCAATTAATGCCTGTCCAATGCAGGAAAGGAGCAGGACTTGCTATTATAAGAGGGTCTATTAGCTGTGAAGATCATTTTTCATGGTGAGACCACTCGCACTCAATATTTCTTCCTGGAAGTTTTATGTAAAAGCTGATTGATTAATTTAGGACCTGTTAACAAAACCAGGCACAGAATGAATTGTCTGAATGCCGGTGCAGAAGATAGTGCATATATTGTCAGTAGGCATCCTCAAAGGGGCAAGCATGTTCAGATCAGCGAATTCATTTTCTGATCCTTGGTGTGGGAGAAACCAGGCATTATATGATTGCTTGGTCCCTGTACAGCTATTTATGGAGAGAGAGAGAGAGAGAGAGATCTGTCGGTGCGACTTCAAGATCCTGGGTTTTCAAGTCCAGAAGCAGTGTCATCGATGGAAGAATGTGATCTGACTTGTTGATCAGCGAGAATCGCAATCTCTGACTTGTATAGTTGTCCTTCGCTGCCTATTGGTTTGTAGAGAACGCTAGCTATGGAATGTCGGGACATCGTATTTCCCAGTTGATTAAATCCATCAGCATTCTTCTGAATGTTGTTAAAGTGTGCAATACCTAAAAGAAGAAAACTAGTTGCTGTGAATGACATGGCTCATGATATAGGGAAATGACATGGCTCATGCTATAGTGACTGTTTTTCATTGATCACTGTATTCAACTCTGAGAAGTTGTTTTCGGCAATTCTTTCTACACCTTATGGTTTAGTCGAGTCCAATTTTTGTTTTTCCACCATTATTCTCAGTGGCATGATGGCATTTTTTTAAAAGATTTTATTCTTGAATAGTGGCAAGCAATCGTATGCTGACTCAGTAAGGTTAGAGCGGTCGAAACACAAACCGGAAGAAGTATTGAGGAGAAGGACTATTGCTTTTTGCCATGACAAGATCAGTATTTACATTTATTTTTTTGAGTGCAACAACCATGTGATATATCGATCTCGTTTTAGCGATTAAGGGTTAGCATGGTTTCAAAATAAAATCAAGAATCGAAACCTATCTGGTTTCATGTTTCAAAGTATGTAAGGTAGTTTGGTAGATTTCAAAAAATTGGGGAACTTGCTTTGATGGGCACCCTAGATCTTAAAATAAATTTGTGTTTTTCTTAATATATGTCTTCGGACAATTCTATGATATTTCAGGGCAAGGATCACTAATTTAAGCTTTTATTTAATGATCACTAATTTAAGCTTTTATTTAATGATTAAGATTTTTTTTTTTAATTAATGTTTCATATTCCACATGAATTGTGATCAGTCAATTGTAGTAGCAAGTGGTGATTATTAAAGGTGATGATTTACTACAATCATTCAATTAATAATATAAGTGAAATCTAGGTGGATCCTGAAATTTATGAAAGGATAGATCCTAAGTTTTAAGATATGTAGGTAAGTTATAGATTTAAAAAAATAATAAATCTATTCCAACTGAAAGTTTCAAGTCTTGAGTGAAATTTGCAAGTGAGGAAGCGCGATGCTGAGTTTCGTCTCGAGAAGCTTCGTGCTGCCCGTGGCTTCGCTCCTGCCAGTCAACCTGCGGAGGCTCCTGCTAGTCAGCCCGTGGAGCCAGCTGAGACGGAGAAGGAGTCTGGCCATATCAATCTCTGAGGGAATTAAGATTTTCGACCCAGTTGAACTACCAAAAAATGGGGCAGGAGATGAAAGGGATGTATTCAAGAGGAAGAAGATGAAGAAAGAGGAGGCGCCGAAGGTGGTAACCGCAGAGGATGAGAAATATAGATTGGGATATGGGATTGCTGGAAAAGGAGTCAAATTGCCATGGTATCTTGAGAAGCGGGGTGATCACGTTGATGGGGAGAAATTTGGGGATGAAGGGCCGTCGAGGGATGTGAAGGAGCAGGGAAAGAAAAGTGGGAAGAAAACATTGGAGGAGCTGAGGGAGGAACGGATGAAGAGAGAAAAGCAGGAGAAAGAAGGGGCAAGGTCATTGATGCTAGAGAAGAGCCGCAGGGATGGAGCTCTACTGAAGGACAAAGGATTCCAGAGGAGGTGACACTACAAATTTTGGTCAGTTTAGACTTTTGATCGTACTTATATGTAGACCTTGCCTTATGGCTGATTGGGAGGGGCCTGGACCGTGCTATTGGTTTGGCAAGATTTGGATTCTAAGGTCCTGTTTTCGGAGGTTTCTGCCTCCCCTGTACAGTTCTCCAGTCTACATTTACCTTGCGAAATAGGCTCCCTCCCGTAGAGATATGAACGCTTCACTTCAGATTCTCTTCGAGAAAGAATGGACTGGTTCCCCTGTCCTTTTCAAATCCTGGAGACGATCAACGGATAATCACAGCTTGTAAATATATGTTCCTTTTCATTTTGGCTTTCTTGGTCATTATTGCATTATGTTGGAATGATATTCACTCTGATCCTTCTGCAAGTTACTCCAGTTCTTAATTTCCCATATTGTTAGACTGAAATTCTAAAGTGCTGGACAAAGTAATACTGCGGGCTTGACTTTCCACTCCGCATGTCCTAGAGCCTAGAGGGCAGGAGAGATGAAGCACGCAAACAATCGAGTATGCCAGAAAGTAAAACTATATACTTAAGCTCCCAAAGAAAAAAAACTTAAGGCTAAATTTTCAAAAGAAAAGTTCATCAGCATGAATCATAATAAGTTCATCCAACTTCCATTCTCACCGGAATTCTATCTGGGTACTTATCCCTTATCCTGGCAGCCTCCGCCCGCCTCTTCTCTGGGTTTAGAGGACAGTTTTATTAATGAACACGTTCAGAATCGAAGCTTCAGCAACAAAATAACAACAAAAGCGAATTGCTACTCAAGGAAGAGTGAAACGCACCAAGATCATGCTCTTGCTTGAAGTAACTCTTAGCCATTCGACCTGCTACCATAGCCCCAAAAACATAAGCCAAAACTGATAAAATCGAGCATAACAACAGAGCCCTTCAATTTATCACCCCATCCCTCCACGCCATATATCTAAAGGGTAGTTCAACTTAGCAGTACAGTCAAATTCAGGAGGTTAAGCCAGTTTCCTAACCCAAAAGGGAGAAGAACAAAATTGGAAAAAAAAATTAATAATTAAAAAAGCTCAAAACTTTATCTCCTTCTCACGTCCCTGAGCACAGAATTTACTGACGATTAGACATACAGAGAATCAAAAACACAGAAAAAGGGAAATGCAACCCAGGATTTTGCAAATTCAAGCATGAGCACCGTCGAAGACAAAGCATCGAGATGAACAGCGATCGATTCCCAAAACAAAGACTCAAACTTTACTACGTTCCGACCTATTGAGTAATCAAACCGACGTACAAGTTCGCAAGCGAACGAAGAATCTGTTAGGGAAATCCCTTATGATGTTTTGAAGATGACAAAATAAATCAAAGGCTACTAACATGTTTAATGGTTAAGTAATAGACCATGCCGATGATTGAACATGTAAAGGATATCGTCAAAGCCCGGAGACAGCTAGAAAACTGAACGGAACACATGTCCAAAGTATATTCTGAAGATTTCAGATTTTGTCAAAGTCGAAGACTGGCAGACTTTAGTGTCAAAGTCTGTTCGACAAATTCCAGACTCGAATGTGAATGAAGAACCAGAAGACAGACTCTATGCTTTGAAGTTCGAACCGAAGATAGACTCTATCTTTGAACAGAACATAACAGACCGTGTTCGGACCTTAAAGCTAAATCTGTTCGGACCCGGATTGCAAAGTCTATCGCACTCAGACTCAGATTGTAAAGTCTATTGCTCTCAGACTTTACATCCAGACTCAACAGAACGTAACTCAAGCCCGAAGATATAACGGCTAGTGATCTGGTTTGGATTCCACATCAAGATTGATTTGATTGACTCAATCTAATTGATTGACAATTAGATCTTGAAGACAAGAACTTTCTATTCGAAGAAGCTTTACTTATGGAAACCAAGATTTCGTTTGTATGGGCGATCGGAATCAATTTGGGATTCTATCTTTGTCACTCAACGGCTACCAAATCTTTTTGATACAGGGCTGTCCAATTGGTATATTGGAAGACGATCCTCGGGATACTGTCCAACGGCTAGTTTGGAAGTGGAGGAGTATTTAAGGAGATGAAGGACCGATGAGCAAGTAAGAGACGGAGCGTAGAATTTATAATTCCAAAGTCTCGAGCGATCTTCTATCATACACTTGTCTCTCGTGAGCTTAAACGTTTGTGATCTTGAGAGAAATACCAAAAGAGTGACTTAGTGAGATAGTGTGATCTACTACTAAGTGTTTGCACTCAAAGTTGTAATCTCTTGTTGATTGCATAGTGGAATCCAGCCAAGAAGGCTGTTAGCGTGGGAGAGTGGACGTAGGCTTGGATTAAGCCGAACCACTATAAACATTGTGTTCTTATTCTCTTCTCTAAACTCTTTATTGTGTTAAAGTCTGATCTCGCTCAAAGTCTGCTGTTCTTCAGACTTTGCTCACAACTTATTTTATTCCGCATGCTTTTGTCAAGGTTTTGTTTAAACACCTATTCACCCCCCTCTAGGTGTTCTTACTAGCACTCTCAGAATCGAGAGGCAAGCTGGAAGCCGATGATCGTACCTTGTTGAGTGACGGAAAAGGGGGCTCGGTCGAGAGAGATAAAAAAGAGAGATTTTTTTGGGGAGAGAAATCTTGTGAAACCCGTGGGAATCAGTTGGAGAAGATAACGAGGATACGAGGCAGCCTTTTGGCTTTGTGTATTTCCAGTAATTTCCAACTACTCCATTATTAATGCCCATCTTTAATAATAACCCCTTTTTTAATTAAGCGAAACTTAAAATCTATAAATAAATAAAAAAGAAAGAAAGAAAGAAGTGATGATGATGACAAATAATTCACCCCTCTACAATAGTCAACCTTCTTCCTTTTCTAAAATGGTTCGGGCTCGGTTTTCTGTCTTATTTCAAATTATTTTCCGTTTAAGCCTTAAATACGATTTTCGAAACAAGTTTTTCCCTAATCAAATTATGACCTACCAAATTAGCAAGATTTCACTCAAAGATATCAAACATATGATATGTTTTCGGCAAGTCGAATATCAACTAAAATTTATTCCGTGAATTACTACACCACGGAAAAATTAGAAAGACAACATATGATCATCGAAAGGATGAACAAAATGGGTATGAAAATATGTCTTAGTCAAGTGCGCTGATTGAACTAAAAAATTACGAAAACATTATATATTTTGAGTTATGACTGGCCTCATTGGTCTTGGCTTGGCAACTATGCAGCCGTGTGAAACACAATTTGACATAGGGAAACTAAGACTTTGAGCATCGTTTGCGCCATTATGCACTCACTCAATCATTCGAGACATGTTCGTTGTCCCTGTAATGGAAGTAGCTAGACCTAGCTCTAAGTTTGGCAATGATGTAAGATTGACATGAATACTTACAATGCTCGTCATTACAATTAGTAACCATTCCTCGACCATCATTCAAATCATCACTGGGATGAAAAAAGAAACATGTAAAAACTCCTAGGTTGGTTCAAGCTTCCTACCTAGACTTGTGAATACTGAATAGACAGGTACTTATCTCCGGGATTGAGAGAAGACAGTTCGCCCTCATCTGTAAATGACTTCGTCGATAAAGCCTTCCTCAGGTCACTCGAGGCACGCCACTTGTCAATGCTCGCCAATTGGTCGGGATCCAGACATGGAAGCTGCCTCTGGCTTAGGATTTTCATCACTTCTGCCGTTCTTCCGAGGAGAACAGCGGCGGACCACACGCTCACTGTCCGGCCCTCAATGCCGCTGCGAGAGCACTCGGTGAATATGACATGTTCTAAGTTGGTGAGGCAGGCCGCAATAATATCGGAGATCATCCTTGATAGCTTCTTGAAGATTCTGTTGCTCATATCACAGTCGCTGCTCTTGCAATCGAGCAGCAGGGTCTCGCTTATACGGTACATGGAATGCGCGGCCCGTACTTTGACGGGCCATGCCGAAGGGGATTCCATTAAATATCCATGGGTTGGCACAGCTTTGAAATCGACGAAAACGTTCTTTGCGGTGCACGCAAGCGCTTCGAGCACATCCTTTGTGGTGTTTCCCTGGAGGGAAATTTTGTGGAGATCTACATCAAGCCATTTGTGGTAGAGATCGACTCCCATGAACACAATGCTCGCCGCCTTTCGGGCATTCATCAATTCTTGTTTTGCGCACAGCCTTTCTTCTACCATGTTGACATACATCAGGGCCTCGCGAACACCACGCAGCAATCGTTTTCTGGTAGATGGGTCAATGTCTGGAATGGTGACCGCTATGCTCGTTAAGGTCGCGATCGGCAATGCCCAATTGTTCGGTGGTTCTGCAGAGTCCAGGGGAGGAACTGCATCGCTGTCGAAGTCCATGACCCCTGTGAACCCACGAGGATCCGTCTCTTCCAAAAGTTGCACGAGATGCTTGGGCTGATTGTTCTTCCCCATCTGGATCCAACGCTCGATGGTGTCGCATTTGTTCCGCATCATGACGTGCACCAATTCTTCCTCGCCCTCGAGATGCAAAATATATTGGCTGAAGTCCGGCTTTGAGGCCGAGCCTTCTAGGGGCGAACTCGAGTGCAAGTCCTTGTCTGAATCGCTGATGTTCAGTTTGAACTTCTTCCTCAGATCGGAGCACAAATCACAGAACAACAAAATCGGGCTCATGAACAGAATGGAGATCAGCGTCATGGCCTTGCTTCCCAACACAATCCCGACTTGTATTCTGATGAGCATATCCAAAACCACGTTCTTCGAGTCGTGGATGAGTTTACGACACCGCCGGCTCCGGACCTGTAAATTGAACGGACGCTCCTTAATCTCTATGAATTGCTGTATCCAATACTTTTCGGGCTTGAATTCATCCTTGTAGCTCTTGTTCCCCCGCCTCTGCCATTTGAATCTGATCGTGAGGAACCATCGGAATGCCGGCGCGATTGTGCCGACCCCAACTGCAATAGTCTGCATGATGAGAATCGCCGTGCTCGACCACTTATAGTCCGACTCCGAGTCCGACGGGCCATAGCAGGATACGAACTCGAACATCCAGGGCTGCAGGTAAGCCCGGACCATCGCCTGCGCCAAGGTCAGTGCGCTCAGGAGGCAGAGCGCCCCGGAAGCAGTGCACGTCACGGACCGCGCCACGACGAATTGCGGGTTGCAGGAATGGGCCATCATCCCATACTTCAACAGGTGCTCCTTGAGCTTGTCGAAGACGTTGTCGCAGCTCCGGCTCAAGCTCTCCTTCACAGTCAGCTCGTGCCTCTTGCAATACTTCATCTCCAAGTAGCACTTGCTCGTCGGGACCATCGCGGCCGAGAAGCTCAGGGTCACCAGCAACAGCAGCATCAGGGACATCACGAACACATGTTCCCACCTGCAGACGAAGATCACTCCGGTGCCCAACTGTATACAGATGTTCACAAAAGATGTGATGACGAGAATCGCCAGAGCGATCACGTTGGACCGGAGCTCCTTGTTCTCCATCGACCCGAGAGAAGGCATCGAATTGCCCATCACGGTGCAGATCAGGACCGAGCTGCTAAGCTTGGCAAGCTGCTCCTTCCGGCGCGCCATTGGCGTGTTGAGGTCGACGGAGAGCTTGACCGCGACAGCAATGACGCTCAGCAACATGGCGTTGAGGGTGAAGTAGCGGCTCGGGAACCAGAGCTGCCGGTAGCGGAAGCCAGCGGCAGCGTCCACGGCCATCGCGATCGCACAGGCCAGGGAAGCCGCCGCTATGTAGACGCCGATCCAGGGCATGGGCTTGCCGAACTCGGCCTGGTTGAGGCTTCCATTGACGCAACCGAGCATGATGGCCGTCTCTATTTCTTGGTATCGATTCCCCTGTTTCTTTCGAAGCTCTGCGACTGCGGCGGCTCTGTGTTTTTGCTCAGGAAGTTGTAGGCTGGAAAGCCCGTGGGAACGGTTAAGCGAGTCAATTGCAATTTAATCCATTTCAAAGGAGGATGCTTGCTTCTTCAAATTTGTGGGACCTTTGCAACTCCAATTTTCTGGCCATCGAGTTTGGGAAAAGACGCAAATAGTCTCTGAATATTTGCCAAATATATGATGTGCTCCTTGAACTCTTAAACTATTTAATATGATACTTGAATTTTAGTCTAATACACAATGTATTCCCGAACTTTTAATGTGTTCAATGTAGTCCCAGAACTTTTAGTTATGTTCGATTTAGTTATTGGATTACATGAAAATGTTCAATGTTTTCTTTAAACTTTTGACACGTGTTCCATTTAGTCTGTAGACTATATGAAAATGTTCAATGTTGTCCCTGATTTTGAATTAATGGAATGATTATATTGACCATTTTCATATAGTTCATGAATTAAATTGAACATATACCAAAAGTTTTAAGATTATATTGAATAAATTAAAAGTTCAGAAACCATATTGAATATTAAGCTAAAATTCAGAAATCATATTGAATAAATTAAAAATTTAAGATCACATGAGCCAAAATTTATAGATTATTAATAACATTCTTCCTATGAATTTTGTTCATTGGCTCTGTAGCTAAACGGGAGCCAATCTTTTTAGGAGAAGTTTCAGATATTTCGGAGAGGAGGGGGGCTGTGATATCACGCCTGACATCCACAATTTCTTGTGGCGATTTTCTTCTTTTTTCCGAATAAATTAGAGGCTGGATGGAGGATGGAGAGCAAAGGTTAAGATTATAAATGAGGAAAGAAAAAGAAAACAATTTTAGTCATGCGAAGGTTTAGGACAACAACGTTTCGCTTGCGACAGCACCGCAGTTTACCTCTCTCGTATGAGGCCGACAATCGATTTGCTAAAATAAAAATATGACGGAGATACTAAGGGTGCGTTTGGTAACGTTCTATTCCAGGGATGGTTATCAAACAGGGCCCAAGCTAGCGACGGATATATTTTGTCGTTATATGGACCGTATTCGAGTACAAAGTGATATGGAGAATGAGAGATTCAATCTATGTAAGTTGACACATATGCATTGATGGTAGACTTGAAATTAGGGATGCCAGCTTGAATATTTTTGCGAGAAGGAAAATGGTTCAGCGCAATTGCGTAGCTTGTGAATTTTTTATGAGGTAATAAATTAATTTGAGGTAACTATCTCTTAGGGTATAAATTTGAGATTCTTAATAGTATTAATTGTTGATTGTCTAAATAAATCTTTCTACCTTCACAAGCTTATTGATCAAGTTTCTTCGACACCAAATCCAATCAACCATTAGAAGACACTAAAATATGTATGCGGATTCCCACGTGGACACAATAGGAAAATCATCAAAGTCCGGTGTGGATAAATCTTAGCTCATGTGGAAGTCTACGTGAATGTCCTTATTGGAAAAAAAAAATCTTATCCACATCGCATTGTGGCATTGTTCGATAGTCATGCCGAATGGATTTTGCAAGGTTTAGCATCGGAAGGACTTGATTACAAAAAATAAGAAAATAGAAAGATTTAATGGACAAATTAAAGGGAAAGAGGCTTAATTAGAAAAACCGCAAAAGTGTAGAGATGAAAAGTCAAAAAAAAATTTACAATATAAAATACTTTTTAAGAAAAGGAAAAAAAAAGTGCCAATATGGCAACTCGGTCCGAGCCAGGCCAGGCCGGACTTAGTTCTCGATCGAAACGGAAACTCAGGTCAGGCCATGCAGGGTCGAGATTCCTACTGGATTCGAGTTGCCGCCCGATCTGACTATCGTTCTCCTTCTCCTTCATCTTCCATACCCGAATCTGGTTCTAAGCACCTGCTGTTAGAGAGAGAAACTCGGCAAAAGTAGAGAGAGAGAGAGAGAGAGAGAGAGAGAGAGAGAGAGAGAGAGAGAGAGGATGGGACGAGGACCAATATGACACCCTGATTTTCAGGTTCTGATTTCGATTGGATAAGTTGGGCCTTTCATCGACGCGCCTATAGTGTTGTTTTCTGAGATGGCCACTTATGAGATAACTGGCCTATCAGGTGAAGCCATTAAGGGATTTTAACGCAATAGACTTGAGAATTCGACCAGGAATCGACTGCTCGACCGTGCTAGTCTACAAGGATCATTACTGCGCAATTAAAAATTGATTAGAGACCGGAGATAGGTCGATTCGAATGAGATGGGTGATTCCACTCAATTGCAAGATTCTCGTCGATCGGCACTAGACCGATTTTCTGTCATTTTGGGTACCCTGTGTCCGTATTTGAAATCTCGAGATTTTCATGACCACCGAGAGTCGCCAATGTGTCGAAGAGGTACGTGTGGCTCGAAGAAAATCGACCACGAGTCAATTGCACCAAAAATTCCTAAAAGCTACCCGATAGGCTAGGTCACGTTAAAATCACGCCAGATTGAAATTAACCGTGAATTTGAATTCGATTTCAGAAATCGAAAGTTCTGTCATGTCACGAGTCATTTTAGGAACGTCGACTCATCTTTCGAGGAATTTCCGGCGATTTCGGGATTTTTACGGAAAATCGATTCAGACGATTTAGAAAACGAATGGAGATTCGGATTGACCAATTTGAAGGGGTTTCTGGCCTCTAGCGTGAGCTACTTGGTGAAAGGAAATTTCATGGGCTTTTTCTGCAACAGATTGGACCTCAATTGGAGAAGTTTGTTCAAAATTCGGATTCCGAGAAAAATGAAATAAAATTCGGAATTTAGAGAAATAGCTATTTTGCTACCCAAGACTTGTTATTTTGGAGGAATTATAGTGCAAGAAAACAAGTGAGGATCAAGTGTTTCAACTTGGGGATTTTTGGGGACCAAATTGGATTGATTTAGATCTTGTAGGACCAAGAAATGTTGAATTCAAGTTATTTCCTTTTATTTTATTTTAGCCTTGTTTTCAATTTTTCCCCTTATGCACTCCACCCTTCGAACGCTTGCCTCTCTCTCTCTCCCTCCCTCCCTCCCTCGCACGTTTTCTTTTCCCTTCCGACCAATTCCCTGCCATGGTCCCCTATTGTCCCTTTCCCCTTTCCCCTTGACTGTTGAACCCTCAGCCTTATCCACCCCTACACGTTTTTTTCCTTGCTGGCCGACATTCTTCTTCTCTCTCCTCCCTCTCTGCTTGATCACGCTACCAACTGCCCCCCAATTTCTCCCCCCTTCGGTTTTCAACTGGATCACGCCAGCTTCGTCAATTCCAATTCCCTTCGATCTTCTCTTTGGCCCCGCAGTTTCACTAGTCCCCTGGCCGTTTCTGCTTCTCCTATTTTTTTTCATTTACTCGCACGTTTCTATCCCCACCGAACCCCATCAATTTTCCTTCGGCGGCCACCGCCCATCTTCCTTCGTTTGTTCCTTCTTCGGTCAAGAAGTCAAGCCCACCCAAAGCCGCTTTGCTAATCCGCCCATGTCAGCCCATCCTTGCGACCCAGCAGCATCATCACACATCCATCTCCACCGAAGCAGCAAGCCCATCAGTCCGTGAGCTTCAACCTTCAAGCTGAGCCCGCACCACCACCCGCAACTGCTGAGACTAGCCTCAAACCGTGCCCGAACCAGCCACCGTTGTAGCTCCTTGGGCCCAAATCTGAAGCCAAAATCAACAAGGGTTTGTGAGCATCAAGGCCCGTTTTCGAGCCCGTCTCGGCCCCGCTTGGCGGTCCCGCTTTGGAGGTTGTTGTTCCTCGCCGCGTCCCCGTCGTTTTGATCCGAGCAGATCATTAATCAAGTGAGTTTAACTCACTAATCCTCTTTTAGTAAGTTAATGACGTTTAAGGGTTGTTTAGTTTAGATTAAGCTAGGATTAGGTGGTTAGTTAGATTAGATTAGTGAATTATTTAATTATCGATGCATGTTAGGTGGTTAGTTTAGTTCAATTAGGGCCTAGACAAGCTCTAGTATTTATCTAGAGTGGTTCGGAAATTTTCCGAGCCCGTCTTGGCTTTTAATTAGGCTTTACGAGCCTAAGTTTTATTTATTGGTATTTATTAATTATTTTCCATATTTATTTATTTATTTATTTATTTTCCAGAAATTATACCGGGATAACCAGTGACCGGAATTTTATGCTGATTGCAATGGTGTAATATGTTTATTTAATTGACTGCTACTTTGTATTGATTGAGTGTGATTTGTGATTGTGGGTGATTATCCCAAAATTACTTAATTTCAATAATTAATTAGAAAATCACCGGGCGTCAGTCTACAGCGCCAAAAATGGATTTTTGGACTGTTGAAATTAGTGAGATGTTCAAAAGTGAAAATGTTGTATTTTGGCAAAGGCCGACCGTGTACCCACACATGAGTATTTTTATCGGGTATAATAAAAATGATGAAATTTTTAGATATCAGATCAATTGATCTGGCAGCTTCTGGTGAGCATAATGAATATATCAGATCAGTTGATCTGGCAGCTTCTAGTGAGCATAATTAATATATCAGATCAATTGATCTGGCAGCTTCTGGTGGGCATAATGAATATATCAGATCCGTTGATCTGGCAGCTTCTAGTGAGCATATATAGTATACTATAACGATATGTCTGGCAGCTTCTCGTGAGCATAATAGTATACTATATCAGTATATCTGGCAACTTCTGGTGAGCTATACTATCTATTATCAGCTTAGAGTGAGTAGTCCTAATTATGATTGGACTTTATAGATAATATTGATTGAGATGACTGGGGAAGGGTCTTGATGACATGGGATCGACTGAGTCGATTGATCGATGATTCGATCTGATGTGATGAATTGATCCGTTGATGTGATTCGATGAATTATAAATTGTATTGACTTGCATAAAGGAATTCGAGGTTAAGGTAAGTCCTTTGACTCATGATTGAGCCTAGGCAATCCTCAGGGTGTATTTTCTTCCTAGGCGGGTCTTAGGGGGTTGAACTTGCTGAGACGTCGTCTCACCCCGTTGTGGGATAACATTTTTAGGTTCACAGATGTCGATTCCCCCTAAGTGTCATGGTCATCCCATGAGGGTTACTGAGCGGTTCTCTATTTTCCCCGATCCCATAAGTGTTTGGATTTACGAGCTGGTTGTGACCACAGTCTGGGTTGAAGAGGTTCCACACCAAGAGATACCTAATCGATTCAGAGCTTGGTTCTGCACCACTCCCTATGGTGTTAGGCTAAGCCCCCATAGGGGTTTTGATATCCCTGCTGCAATGATTGATGCTACTCTAGACGAGGATCCAGCTGGCCCTCCTGATGGTGTAATGGAAGACCTATCGTCTCGCCCGGACCATGTAGACACTAAAGAATCGGCAAACGAGTCGGATTAGCTGGTCATAGGACAGCTAGTTTTGAGAATCAACCTTTTTGTAGACCATGTAAATAGTGGATAGTAACATATATAAATTAATCTGATGTGTATAAAAGGTATGTTGTAGTTTTTTAAAATGGTGGCCCTACTTTTCTATCTCATTGAATTGTTGTCTAGGGATTATTTATCTACTTCCGCATGTGCATTAAAATGAATGGGTCAGCGATGCATCCTGGGACATCGCTATATAATCGACCATAGAGGAATGGGCACACGCTCAGAGGATCGAGGCGTGACAACCAATTTCTACGAGAATCCTTCGTTCGCTTACAACAGAGACTTCAATCTCTCCTCCGCTCTTCAAAACCTCAAAGGTAACTTCCTCCCTCCTCTTTTGCCGCTCGGCTGCAGAATGCAAGCCAGTCTCATCGCTAGAATTCGTTTTCTGGTTTTCTCATTGATTCGATGCGTGTCTTGAAGTGGTAACTTACAACATCGTGATTGGAAGCGCCTCCTTGACTGATGGAGAACCTTTGAACGATGAGAATGCCGAGCGCCACTGCCGCCGGGACTCTGGAGCGCCACATGGTGGGAGTGGTGTCGCCGTGGAGGACGATCGGCCGATGTCACACGAGGAATACGTCCAACAGAGGAGGTAATTGTGGATTTTTCTTTCGCAATGCTTATTGAAGACGCCAACTTTGTAGTATCTTTGTTCTTATCATGTTGAATTGTGTAGGGAAACATATTCCTAAAAATCAATCTTATACTAACGATCAAATGCCGAAAACGAATGTGGAAACGTGCCCGGAAACATGTTACACCGATCGAAGGCATATCACAGAGTTGGACGTACCTTGATTGCCACAGATTAAGTACCGTCGCAGTTTTGAGGAATTTTTTGAAGCCCTGGTTCCGTTCGTCAAGAGAGGCGCATACTGTTTCAAAAGGGGGAAAATAGATAAACGTATTTCTCTTCTGAAAACGCAATTGTTCAGATATCCCCTTTTTGCTTTTTTATTATTATTTTATATATTATAGTAACTGCACTCTTTTATGGGCCTTTCACTTATGGGCTGGGTTTTGGCCCAACATAGGCAGACGAGCTTAACTTGGCCCATCAAACATAAAACCCATCATCTCCCACTCGCACATGGTGGGCCGAACAAAACTCTCTTTACCTCTCTACAACATTCATACCAATAAATAATACGTGCAACTAGCATACTTTCAGAGCCCATTGCCATACATCTATTGTTAAGAATTTATAGCAACTCATAATAGGCATCATATTTTTTAGTAGATATAATATGAAGTACCCTAAATCGATTGATCACATTTACATCTCTCTTGATCTCTTTTTAACAATAATATATTGTAATCACAATTATGATTATCCCAAAAAACAATCATAATTGGTCGACTTGTGAATACAAAACTAGAATGTGATTCTTCAAACTCAATATTTCTCTTTCCTTGAAACTTTCAATTTCAATTGAACTTGTTTTTCTATAAATGTCCTATTAGATCGAATCAATTCATGATCATTGGCAATATTCTAAGATAGCAAACAATGAATAGAAATCTTGAAAATAAGTAAGAGTTATAAGGACACTTAATTGAGGAATTCTTTTTCTCAAAAGTCTCACACGGCATAAAAGTTGAAATAAAACATTTTGCCACTTTTGTTGATCGTCTCATGCATACGTAGTATGAAATACATATTACGGTATTAACTCATTTCCCATAGAGTGTATGTCTACACCTTCAATACCGTATAGATGATAGTTCAAACATACCTAATGTCTAACTTGAGTTTACGTATCTACTAGGGGTGAGCGGTTCCAGGTTCCGGTTCGGTTCCATCTGGAACCTGGAACCTACCCTCAGGTACAGGTTCCTCAAAATGAGGAACCTGGAACCTACCCGTCAGAACCGAGAACCTGGAACCTACCCTGTCACAGGTTCCAGGGTCGATTCCAGGTTCCAACAGGGTTCTTTTTCTTTTTTCTTTTTTTTCAAATTTGAACTATAACGTACGCGCACGTTACAAAAAAAAAACTATAACGTACGTGCACGTTACCAAAAAAAAAATATAACGTATACGCACGTTACCAAAAAAAAACTATAACGTACGCGCACGTTACCAAAAAAAAAATATAATGTATGCGCATATTACCAAAAAAAAAAACTATAACGTATGCGCACGTTACCAAAAAAAATATATATATAACGTACACACATGTTACCAAAAAAAAAAATAATGTACGCGCATGTTACCAAAAAAAAAAAAAGCACGTTACCAAAAAAAAAAAAAAAAATAATGTACGCGCACGTTACCAAAAAAAACTCTAACGTACGTGCACGTTACCAAAAAAACAAAATATAACATATACGCACGTTACCAAAAAAAAAATATAACGTACGCGCATGTTACCAAAAAAAAAAATATAACGTACGCGCACGTTACCAAAAAAAAAAATATAACGTACGTGCACGTTACCAAAAAAAACTCTAACGTACGTGCATGTTACCAAAAAAAAAAATATAACGTATATGCACGTTACCAAAAAAAACTATAACGTACGCGCACGTTACCAAAAAAAACTATAACGTATGCGCACGTTACCAAAAAAACAAAAATATAACGTACACGCACGTTACCAATAAAAAAAATAATGTACGTGCATGTTACCAAAAAAAAAAAACTATAACGTACACGCACGTTACCAAAAAAAAATATAACGTACACGCACGTTGCTAAAAAAAAACTCTAACGTACGCGCACGTTACAAAAAAAACTATAACATACACGCACGTTACCAAAAAAAACTATAACGTACACGTATACTACACGGTAACTTCCCATCTTTTGATCTTAGCAAACATACCAATACCAACTATTAAGAATTTGGACATACATAATCAAAACTAATAAGAAGTTTCCAAAGAGGAAAGGAGATGCTTGATTACATAAAAGGAGCTTGCATTAAGATTATGACAAACAAAGTTGCTCATCAATAAGCCAACAAAAAACCTTGCTTGACTTTTCAACCATTGGACCCATTGCAAATGCGACACCACCAACTTTATTTATCGACGATAATCTCCGCATTAAGACCAACCATATCTGAAAAAAAGAGGAAGAGATTAAATAAAATATTCACTTATCATATATACAAAAAGAATTACAATATATAAAGATATAAACATTACTTACCCGACTCAAATTGTTCCGCGTTCTCAATACACTCTTCAACATCAAGCGGTACACGAACGGCTCTCAACCAATCTTGAGTGCAAATCAAAGCTTCCACTACTTTTGGAGTTAAAGAACTCCGAAAGCCATCAAGCACACGACCCGATGTACTAAAAGTTGATTCTGAAGCAACGGTAGTTACAGGAATTGACAAAATATCTCAAGCCATCAAGGAAAGGATCTTATATTTTGAGCCATTAGTCTTCCACCAAATCAAAATGTCAAGATCAAGATCCTTTTCATTTTTTTCTTGAAGATACTCATCAAGCTCGGACTTGTTGTCATCGCGCTCTTGTTCATTCGAGTATAAAAACATTTTCTTCCAAGCTTGAGCGTTATGCTTTTTTATTCCTTCACTACCACCCGTATTGGTATTGGAATTGGAACCACTACTACTTGTACCCAAATTATGGCCACCAAAATCTTGATCACTTGAACAAAATCTTGATCACTTGAAATAAGAGAAGATTGCTCATAAAATTCATACAAACGCTCCAATGTATGCTTCACCTTGCAATGCATCTCTTCAATCTTCAATTCATCATCATAAATTTGTCCATACAAGAATCTCACATAATTTAACTTGGCTCTAGGATCTAACACAACCGCAATCAATACCATCATATTCACTTTATCCAAGCTTCCATAATATTTGTCAAATTTTTCTTTCATTTTCATACCCATATCTTGAAGCTTAGGATCCGAAGCATTGATCGCATCTTTCAAATTTCTATACAAAAGAGCTATCCCTTCAAAATAATCATTTGAAGTAACATATGAAGTCCCAGACATCTGATTGGTGGCATCATAGAATACTTTGAGAAAATCCGAAAGAATAATAGCATTTTCCCAATCATCTTCACTAGGAGTTTCATGATTAAGCTCACTTACAAAAGATGCATCGTGATCTTCCATCCTTTCGAAAGCTTTTCTGAACTTTATGGCGGTGTCTAACATGAGGTAAGTGGAGTTCCATCTAGTGGCGACGTCAAGAACTACCGAACCCTTATAAGTGATCTTTTCTTTCTCAATGCAAGATTGAAATCCTTGGGCTCTTGTGGGAGAACTCCTTACATACCTAACCACATTTCGGATACGTGCAATGGAGTCACGTACCATAGTCAAGCCGTCTCTCACAATCAAATTTAATATATGAGCCGTACACCTCATGTGGAAAACACTACCATCTAATATCAACGACTTTTGTTTCGAAAGTTTATCCCTCAAATAGGCAACCGCAACATCATTCGAGCTAGCATTATCCACAGTAATTGTCAACACCTTTTTTTCTATTCCCCACTCCTCAATGCATTCCTCCACCATTTTCCCAATCTCCCTACCCCTGTGACTATGCATCACCACAAAGTTGATGATTCTTTTATGCAACTTCCAATTTTCATCAATAAAATGTGCAGTGAGACACAAATAATTCAGATTTTGATTGGAAGTCCATGTATCAGTCGTAAGTGCAATCCTAGAATTAATCTTTTCAAAATAATTCTTCAAAGAAGTTCTTTCACATAAAAACAACTTCATGCAATCTTTTGCCAATGTGAAACGTGATATATGTTTGAAGAGAGGTTGTAACTCACTAACATATTCACGAAATCCAACACGCTCAACCAAGGAAAAAGGTTGCACATCAAGGATGATGAACCGAGCAAGCATGTGCCTACAACGTTCTTGATTAAATGCCCATGTTGATAAGACGCTACCAGTACTAGAATCTCCTCCTGCCTTGCCAGCCATGTTGACATTACGTGGTACAAAGAATTTCTGCCTCTTATCTAGATTACGGGGAAACCTCTTACATGTGGTCAAGTGCTTCCTCATTGCAGAAGTACCGTTAGCAACACGGTACTTAAGCATTGACTCACAATGAATGCACTTCACTTGATATATTTTTCCATCCTTATCACTAATTTTTGAATAATGATTCCAACATTCGGATGTATATCTCTTATCATGGGAAAGATGAGAACCGGGCACCTTATTTGTGGCACTTGAGGTAGGGGGTGCCTCTTCTTCAATTTCATCGTTGGAAAACTCCAATTCCGTAATCGAAGTCATCTCCTCACGTCCCTCCACCTCCATTGACGTGTTATCTTGAGACATTAACTTCGCACTACACAACAATAATAGAATATAATTAAGAACGGGTACCGTATCATCCCCCAAAGCAAATAAAACAGCTTCAGAGCATGAAGATCATTGAGGTACCAAGAAAAGGTTAAGCAAGTATGGTTTTAAATCTACTTTAGGACAACTTTAACAAGCATTCAGAAGTGAAGCACAATTACTTTAGTTATCATACACGGAATTTGGGAGCAAATTTCACCCTAGCAAGCTGCACAAAGGAATCTCACCAAAGTAATTTCTCTGATCACATAAGTGGGATATTTTGTTCATAGTAAATACACCTAGACTTCACATGGTTGATGGAAAGTTCTCATATTAAATAATGCATGTTCTAGTAAATAACCAAAACAACAGATATAGCCATAATAATCTACACAGCAGTGGAAAAATGAATCCTAGAATCTATAGAAATAGAAGCTTTTCTACCAATAAAAAGGACTTTCAAGCTTTTCTGTACCACTATCATCATTAAGAAACAAACTAATGGAACAATCACATAACAAATGATGAAGCTGTGTGCCAAGCCATCTGTTCGACTTTCTTCAATCAACTCACAATGGCCTGTGGACAACTTTTATCATATCAAGCAGAA
This sequence comes from Eucalyptus sp. ANBG9806169, assembly GCA_014182395.1. NCBI lineage: Eukaryota > Viridiplantae > Streptophyta > Magnoliopsida > Myrtales > Myrtaceae > Eucalyptus > Eucalyptus sp. ANBG9806169. The sequence continues at coordinate 31,176,177 of CM024576.1, forward strand.
GTTACATGATGCCAGCAACTGGGCTCATCAACCAGAGTAAATATAGCAACAATTGTCCACAGCATGACAAATAAACAATACTACAAAGCATAAAAGGAAAAGAGATAAAAGAAAAAAAAGAATGATTACAGAATAGTAATCATAGTTAGACAACCTATCAACATTATATTACACCCAGCGTAGACGTACTTGAACCCTACCACAAGGACTTCAACTTTTGAAAAAGACCGTGCATAAAATACTGAGGATGGTTTGCTCATCTTTAGAATCAGTAAATTAAGACCGGTTTTTCTCTTTATGGGGATTAGAACCTCAGTAACCACTAACACATAATGGGGGATAAACTCAGAAACCTCTAAGATAACTATCTCATTTAACCATCTCAAGAATTGTTGTGCAAGCTTGAAAGATAATTGCTCTCACGTTTGCACAGAACTCACGTTTGCACAGAACTATCAAGTCGAGGCTTTCGTTCACTTGTGCCCCAGAGGCACTCAATAGGATGTCATACACTATAGCTTTTGAATTGAAAAGAAAAACTGTCGTATGAAATTCAGAAACAATCACTAGTGACGCTGGGATACCCTTTCACAGAAGCACGCAGAGAGAGCGGCAGTGGCCTTCAGGGAGAGCGGCGTCCGGCGTCTGGCGAGAGTTTCAGACTTCAGAGGGTCTGGCGTTTGGACTCTGGTTGCAGCGGAGGTGATTGGCGTCCGGCGGCGGTGGCCTTCAGGGCGAGCGGTGTCCGGCGGCGAGCGGCGTCTGGCGAGAGTTTCAGAGGGTCTGGCGTCTGGTTGCAGCAGAGGTGACTGGCGTCCGGCGGCGGTGGCCTTCAGGGCGAGCGACGTCCAGCGGCGAGCGGCGTTTGGCGAGAGTTTCAGAGGGTCGGGAGCAGAGCACTGTGAGTTTCAATTTCAGAGGGTCGTGTGATGTGAGACCGTGAAATTGTGAATGAGGCGAGCAGGGGAGGGGGTTCCTTTTGGAACCGTAACCGGAACCGGAACCGGGATCGCCGATTCCCGAAAAAATGGAACCGGGAACCGGAACCGGTCCTCTAAGAACCGGGAACCGAACCGGAACCTCCTGTTCGGTTCTCCGGTTCCCAGTTCTACCCGGGAACCGCGCTCACCCCTAGTATCTACTCTTTCATGAAATTCATCAGAACCCATATCTGACATCATAGACAGATAAAGTAAAATATATGAGTTATTTTACTTTCAGACATAGTAAATATTATGTCATCATCTTAACACTCAATTAAAGTGACATATATATTTTAAGCTTGAGCTCTCGATTATTACCTAGATAATAAGCTTAAAAAACGTCTCATCCCTATTTATCACATAGTAAATAAAGGCAATTACTTGTGTGAGTGGGCTAATCTCTTATCTGTCCGACATACTTTTTCAATTTTATTCAATGCACTAAGCATTAAGATGCATAAACGTCAAACAAAGACTCATAGGCATTAATAATGAAAACATGAATTCATTAAATGTGAACATTTAAGGGAAATTACAATATTCGGTACATCAGCCTCTATGTAATCCTAGAGATTTCACATGGCCACAAAACACATCTCTATGTATTGGCTTCGCCATAGGATCTGCTACCATTTTATGCGTAGATATGTACTGTAAGTTCACATTTTCGTGCAACTATATCTTTGACAAAATTATGCTTAGTATCTATGTGCTTGGTCTTGCCATGATATTTTGGATCTTTGGTGTACACTATTATTGCTTAGCTACCATAGTTAACCAACAATGAGTTTGCAGCATTCTTAATAACACCTAAATAATCCAAAAATCTCTTAAGCCAAACATCTTCTTGTAGTGTTGCTAATAATGACATGAACTTAGCTTCCATCGTGGATAAGGCTATACATGTTTGTTTCTTACTGCTCCAAGATATGACACCATTATTCAGTAAGAAAACAAATCTAGATGTAGATTTCCTTTCATCTAATATTCTTCCCAATTAGCATCTTAATAGCCTTCAAGTCGTAGATCATTTCCTTGGTAACTTAGTGTATAATCAGCAGTTCCTTTCAAATACCTTAGTATTCTTTTGACAGCTTTCCAATGTGCTTGACCTAGATTGAATTGGTATCTACTTACCATTCAAACTGCAAAACATATGTCAAGTCATGTACACATTATAGCGTACATTAAGCTTCCAACGGCACTAGCATAAGGAACATGTTGCATTTCTTCATTCTCTTGTGGAGTCTTTGGACACATTCTATGACTCAATCATTCACATTTTGCAATAGGGATATCTATGAGTTTACAATCTTGCATATGAAATCGTTCAAGATCAAAATTCGACATACCTTTTGTTCTTAACCTTTCAAAATGAAACTAATAAGCTGTTCCATATATATATATATATTTCTTCTTCTAATTCTCCATTGAAAAAAACAGTCTTTACATCCATTTGATGTAACTCAAGATCTATACTAGCTACTATTGCCAGAATAATGCGAATCGAGGTAAATCTTATTATATGAGAAAACGTTTCCTCATAATTAATTCCATTATGTTGATTATACCCCTTCGCCACAAGACGAGTCTTATATATTTCTATTGAGCCATCAGCTTTACGCTTTATTTTGAAAACTCAATTATTCCCAGTGACTTTGTGTCCTTTTGGAAGATCAACCAATTCCCAAACATGGTTTGACTTTATTGACTCCATCTCCTCTTCAATGCATGCATCCATTTTTTCTTACTAAGGCAATTTAGGGTGCGCATAGCAACATTTCTATTTCGGGAAACTATTTTTTTTTAGAAATATTTATTTTCTATTTCTACTCCAGGGAATAATTTCTGAGTAAAATAAGGTGTTTGCTAACTATACAAAATTTCTATACTTGGAATAGAAAAAGAATAGAAATGTGTTTGGTATAATTTATAATTTTTTGTATTTATTCGTATTTTTTTCTTGCTCATGGGCCGCCGATCGTCACTCGCTACTACATGACCGCCGCCTGCTGGTGGGCTATGGGCGGCTGTCCTGTGGCGGCGATCGACAATGATAGTTGGCGGTCCTGCGGCGGCGAGCGGCTATCGGCAGCGGTGGCAGGCTGCTGGTGGTCAAGCGGCGACGACAACGGTTGGTGGTGGTCATCGACCGATGGGCTATGGGCGGCGACAGTTGCCGGCGGTCGGCCAACAGTGGCTATAGGTAGCCAGAAATGGCCAGCAATTGACAAGCAGCCCTTAGAAATTGTTCTAGAAATTGTTAAACAGAAAAAAAAAAAATGACTTATTTCTAGAAATTGTTCCCGGGAACAAGAAGCTACTCTTTTTTTTCCGTTCCAAATCTATTCCCCAACCACTTTTCTATTCCGAAGAATAGAAAAATAAGTTGGTGTTACCAAACGGATTTCTGTTCTTTTTTTTTATTCCGGGGAACAAAAGAATAGAAATCGGGAGAAATAAAAACGTTATCATGCTGGCCCTTAGAGCTTCATTTACATTTGATGGCTCATCTTCATCTTGTAGAGCAACCATAAAAGTTTTCCCTTCAATGTCAAAACGTCGACGGAGAATACTTTTGCGACTTGTTTGCTGTACGGGAGATTGTACACTTTGCACATCATTCCCCATTATGCTCCCATTCATAATAACGATATCGTCTCATCATGTAGTTGTAATTGAGGGTGAGTCGAATTTAATTCTCCACTTTTCATGTTACTCCCACTTGGACGAACTCTACTAAGTTTATTATCTTGATCCAAAATTTCAAATAGGGAGTAGTCCTCACATATTTCGCCATTCTTCTTAGGAAATTCATCCTCTAATAACATGATATCTCGTGATTCGAATTCAGTTATACTCCAACTTTCATGCTCACCTATAAACACATACCATTTCTAGTATTATGAGTATCTTATGAAAATACTCTTCTTGTCTCTAGGACCCAATTTCCCAAATGTGTGAGAGGGCTCATGAGTATAGGCAACACAACCCCACGGTTTAAGAAAACTTAAGTCCGATTTTCTACATGTCCATAACTTATATGGAGTGAAAGTAACTGATTTGGAAGGCACACGGTTAAGTATATAAACGGCAATTAATAAAACATCACCCCAAAAAGTGATAGATAAGCTAGAATGCGCCATAATAGGATTTTGTTTCTTCTTTCCGCAACACCATTTTATTGAGGAATATAGGAATAAACAACTGCCTTTATATTCCTTTTTAATTACATAAATTTCTGAACTCATCATATAAATATCCTTAACCTTGATCGAATCTCAATACTTTTATTTTCTTATTTAATTGATTTTCTACCAAATATATAAACTTTTTGAAACAACTCAATACTTCAGATTTATGATAAATCAAATAGACATGTCTGAATCAAGTATAATCATCTATAAATATGATGAAATAAACAACCCTATGCCTTCCTCTCACATTCATTGGACTACAAATGTTAGAATGGATTAATTGCAAAGGAAATTCAATTCTCTTACATTTTCCAAATGGTTTCTTTGTCATTTTCCCTACTTAGCAATGCTCATATATGGGCAAATCAACTTTTTCAATGTTGCCCAACAAGCCCTCTTTGGCTAGCCTATTCATACGTTGTTGGCTAATATGATCAAGTCTAGCATGCCACACTTTCACATCATTATCATATGAATTAGAAGACATGAAGAGGGAATAACAAATATTAACATTACCATAGTCAACACCCAATAAAATTATCCATAAAATAACCACAACCATAGTAGTTTGTATTCAAATACAAATTCACACCATTATTATGGAAGTTCATGAGAGGGCTAGTACGAACACCTAGAGGGGGGTGAATAGGTGTTTAAACAAAACCTTGGCAAAAGCATGCGGAATAAAATAAGTTGTGAGCAAAGTCTGAAGAACAGCAGACTTTGAGCGAGATCAGACTTTAACACAATAAAGAATTTAGAGAAGAGAATAAGAACACAAGGTTTATAGTGGTTCGGCTTAATCCAAGCCTACGTCCACTCTCCCACGCTAACAGCCTTCTTGGCTGGATTCCACTATGCAATCAACAAGAGATTACAACTTTAAGTGCAAACACTTAGTAGTAGATCACACTATCTCACTAAGTCACTCTTTTGGTATTTCTCTCAAGATCACAAATGTTTAAGCTCACGAGAGACAAGTGTATGATAGAAGATCGCTCAGACTTTGGAATTATAAATTCTACGCTCCGTCTCTTACTTGCTCATCGGTCCTTCATCTCCTTAAATACTCCTCCACTTCCAAAACTAGCCGTTGGACAGTATCCCGAGGATCGTCTTCCAATATACCCATTGGACAGCCCCGTATCAAAAAGATTTGGTAGCCGTTGAGTGACAAAGATAGAATCCCAAATTGATTCCGATCGCCCATACAAACGAAATCTTGGTTTCCATAAGTAAAGCTTCTTCGTATAGAAAGTTCTTGTCTTCAAGATCTAATTGTCAATCAATTAGATTGAGTCAATCAAATCAATCTTGATGTGGAATCCAAACCGGATCACTAGCCGTTATATCTTCGGGGCTTGAGTTACGTTCTATTGAGTCCGGATGTAAAGTCTAAGAGCAATAGACTTTACAATCTGAGTCCGAGTGCGATAGACTTTGCAATGCGGGTCCGAACAGATTTAGCTTTAAGGTCTGAACACGATGTCTGTTATGTTACGCTTCAAAGATAGAGTCATCTTCTTCGGTTCGGCTTCAGCATAAAGTCTGTCTTCCGGTTCTTCATTCACGTTCGATCTGGAATTTGTCGAACAGACTTTGACACTAAAGTCCGGCAGTCTTCGAGACTTTGACAATCTGAAATCTTCAGAATATACTTTGGACATGTGTTCCGTTCAGTTTTCGGCCGTCTCCGGGCTTTGACGATATCCTTTACATGTTCAATCATCGGCATGGTCTATTACTTAACCATTAAACATGTTAGTAGCCTTTGATTTATTTTGTCATCTTCAAAACATCATAAGGGATTTCCCTAACAGTTCAAACTAAAACTAAGTTTTACCAACACTAAAATAGACACTAAATTCCGACAAATCTCCGGAGTATATAATACATCATGTACGAAAAAGGTGCAGCCACCACGCATGTTTAATTGGCATGTGTCAATCCCTTTCACTTCAACTCTAGAGTTGTTTCCTAAATGGATCCATATAGTTCCAGTCGTTCCACGAAGGATTCTCTATCCTTTGCTACATGGTCTGTTGCTCCCGAATTTACAATCCACAAATGATTAGATTCAATTAAGAATTCGGAACTTGATACATAAGCAAAGTTCTTAAAAGTACAAGGGGTATTTACCTTCTTTGGCTCGCGACAGTCGCGAGCATAGTGACTATTCTTGTTACAATTATAACACTTCACTTTTGACAACTTCTTCATTTGAGGACGCTTTCCTCTTTCATGTTGGTCAACTTTTGGTTTCTTTCCCAAAGAACTTTCTCACTTGCCTTTCCACCTTTTTGAACGAATCAGGACATTTGCGCTTGGAGCTTGAAATCCCTTGTGAGCTAGAACCAGTATAATAAATGTCAGTTTCCGACTTAACTACCAATAGGCGGTCCTCTTTTAGCTCAAGATGGCGCACTGCATCCTCAAAGGTTTTAATGTTCTCGTTGTGTGTCAGGTGCACCTTCATATACTGTGACAATCTGATTTTCCACTTCTGTTTTCAGTTGAATAAATCGGGCTTTTCATCGACATGCCTAAAATGCTATTCTCTGAGCCGATCACTCAGGTGATAACTAGACTAGTTGGGGAAATCATTAAGGAATTTTAATGCAATAGGCTTGAGAATTCAACCAGGAACCGACTGCTCGACCGGGTTAGTTTGCAATGGCCATTGCAGCACAGTCGAAAACCTATCAGAGATCGGAAATAGGTCGATTCGATCGAGATATGTAATTAGGCATGGGTGATTCCACCTAATTACAAAATTCTTGTCGATCGGCATTAAACCGATTTTTGTGTCGTTTTGGTACCCTGTGTCCATAATTGAAATCTTGTGATTTTCACGACAACTTAGAGCCGCCAATGAGTCGAAGATGTACGTTGTGACTCGACGATAATCGACCACAGGTCAATTGTGTTAGAAAATTCCTCTTAAGGTATTTTGAAGTCGACAAAACATTTCCATCAGTCTAGTCTGAAGACTTGCAGACTCTACTGGCAAAGTCTGAAGACCTCCAGACTCAAGTTTCAAAGTCTAACTCTCATGGACAGATTCCAGACCGACAAAGTTAAAACTTCTATTTTGATTCTATCTAGTATGGTTTTGACTCCAACGGATAAGGAATATCTCATGACTAGAATTAGCACTTCAAGATCTTCTATTCGTATTCGAATAATCTAGATTCTCTAGATTCGCAATTTATACTTGGAAGGTTCTACTTATGGAAACCAAGATCATGATTGTATGGGCGAGCAGGATTGATGGGCTATCGTCATTTTCCTTGAAGAGCTCGAGATCTCTTTAAATTGATTCTGTCCAACGGGTTGATTGGAAGAACTTCTTTGGAATGTGCCAACGGTAATGAAGGCATGAAGAAGTATTTAAAGGGAGACGCTCAAGTTGTTCAAGAGCAGAAGATAAAAGAATTCCAAAGTCTGAATCTCCTTGTTATTTTGTGATCTTATTCTTCGAGCTATACTTGTAATCAAAAAAGAGACTGAATTGTGGTGAGACCTTGAGGAAGTGTAGTAGAGTCTCTACACTGTGGAATCAAGGGCGTGAGACTGTAAATTCTCTTTTTGATTCTTAGTGAAATCCAGCCAGTGGGCTGTCCGTGTGGGAGAATGGACGTAGGCTTGGTCTAAGCCGAACCACTATAAATCTGAAGTCTTGATTCTCTATCCCTAATCTTTTTACTTTACATTGTTTTCACTTACATCGATTACTGTTTTTAATTCCTTAATCCATCATCAAATAATTTGTCTATGCATTCTATTACGTTTTATAAAATCGTTTTTGATCACCTATTCACCCCCCTTTAGGTGCTCGTACTAGTTCTAACAAATTGCACCGAAAATTCCCAAAAACTACCCAATAGTTTAGGTCGTACTGAAACCACGTTTGACTAAATTTAATTGCGAAATTTATTTCGATTTCAGAAATTGAGAACTTTAAGGTGTCACAATTAATTTTAGGAATGTAGTTACATCTTTCCAAGAATTATTGACGACGAGAATTATTGGTGAAAATTTCCAAATGCAACAAATTAAAAGAATAAGGGAAAGGCCACATTTTAAATAGGTTTTTGGACCTTTATTGTGGAACATTTGGAGAAGGAATTATAAGGACTTAAATGAAGAATTGTCCTTATTAACTAATATGGTGAAATGGTAATGAAAAAGGAAAAGTTATGGGAAATAGTTGCAAATTCGGATGCTTGCACTCTACGAGAGATTCCACCACCATTTCATTTACATTTGGGATTGGATGAGTTTGCTTGAGATGATGGGTCACATGATAGAGAAAGGAGGCCATTTTTCCATAGAAAAAGGACCAAAAGCATTGTGGAAAAATGAAGAGGGCACCCTCCATGGAGTCCTTTTTCTCCTCTCCCCCTATTCCGCGTACACCCCCCCCCACTACTGTGCATCTGCTTCTCTTTCTTCCTTTTCCTTCTTTTCTTTTCATCACTTTTTCCTCAACCATGCAAGCCTTTGTCTTCTACTTCTTTAAACATTGCAATCCCCTATTTTTGCTCCCTCTTAGACGACAAATCAACAACCAAGAAAAACAGAGGAAAACTCTATTTTAGCACCGCAAATTTCTGGACCCACAAAAGCTTCGACCAAGCTGCCTTGCATGTTCCGTTTTTCTCTATATTGGCATTCGTTTGCTAACCAAACACCCTCACCAGCAAGCCCATGACTCACCAAGTCCTACGTTACTCCAACTTCCTTGTGCAGAAAATTCTACAGCTCCATCCAAGGGTGTTGCTGCAGCACCTCAATTCACCAACCTTTTGTTTCAGCTCATCCCCATCAACGAAAGACCCAAAACCTTCCTCTGTGTTGCTGTTCAGCCACCAGCAAGCAAGCCAGTACTGCCATGTCGCGGCCGCGCCCTTACGGTTGCAAGTCCATCACCGCTCGACTCCCACCGGCTGAGAGCCAGCCTTCTCAGCTATGAGCCAAGGGCTTCTCAGCCCTGTTCCAAGCTGACCGGAGCTTCTCCGGCGTCCCTGGAGGTCGCAACTTGGCTGTTACCGGTCACTAGCAAGTGCAACCGTGAGTTGTTTTCCTAAACCTTGATTAGGGGCTGTGTACCTCTGTTTAAGAGTTCAAATAATTTAAGAAATGTTTAGATGATGTTAAATATAGTTTAATGTTAGTTTAGAAAGGTTAAATTAGTCATAGAAAGGATTAGTCTTCATTTAAACAATAAGATCAGAACCGTAGAGGACCATTCGACCAAAGGCAGGGACTGTTGTTGACACCTAAATTTTCCCATTTTTTTTCATTTAGGATTTAATTGTGTACGGGATTAGGAATTAGTCGTTTTTAAAAAAAGCAAAAACGGAAAAACAAACAAAAGCAACAAAATAAAGAGAAAAAGAAAATGTGGAAGGGGCCGGGCCGGATCTCGCCTTGGCCCGACCCATCCGCCTTCTCCCTCCTCCATCTTCGGTGAAACCCTAGCAACCAAAAAGAAGAGTGGGCTTCGAGAGGGAAGGAGGCAGAGGGGAACCGAAAAGAAGCATAGAGAGAGAGAGAGAGAGAGAGAGAGAGAGAGGAAACCCTAGAGAGAGTAAAGGGGAATTCGGGCAGCACATAGAGGAACCGAGGGAAGCACCGTGAGAGAAGGAGCAGGGGAGAAAAACAGGGAAGCGCAGAGGGAGAGAGCAGAGCATCGAAGGGGAAGTTCTTCTTCCGCGGTAGACTCATCTCCCGCCGGCCACGCTTTGCCTTTTACCCGCCGTGCCTCCGCAGTCGCCGAATCCTCGCACCGATTGAGTCTCACGCCCCTGTCACCGTTGCTCCGCCTTGGCCTGATCTGCAACACCGGAGCTCCGCCTCACCCGCAAGCTCCATTGCTTCTCTCGACACCGCGTCTCCGAGCGACCCACTGCACCAGCAACGGCGCCCCCCTGATTCGCCTCTGCTCCACCTTTGCCCCGTTGCCGCCGGAGCGCCGTTTGCTCACGCCCAGCGCCCACACCTGCGTCGGCTCGCCTGTTGTCTTCCCTCTACTCGAGCCGAGTTGAGCCGCTCCACCCACAGCTCGACAAGTTGCTACTGTGAGCCACCTTGTGTCGCCGTTACCACCCACCGTGTCGCCACCGCCATCAAGCCCATCGCTGCCGCCGTCAAGCCCGTCACCGTTGTCATTAGCACCGCCGAGAAACCCTAGGGTTTCAGCCAAAAACCGAGTCAGGCGCAGGTCGCGAACTAGGTAGGGTTTTCTGAACGATTTGGGCTGAGTTTGGGCTTGGGCTGTTTTTGCTTGTCGGCTTAGGGAGTTGTGGGCTTCATTTTTAAAATAAGAGAGATTGGACCAGATTGGGCCCGCTAGTTGGGCCCAATCCGAACCAAAGAAAGGCCCGACCAAGGCTAGTTGGGCCGGTCCGCGTTGACCGAGTCAAGTCGAACCGAACCCGACCCGATTTGCCTTTTTTTTAATTAAAAATTAACTAAAAAATTAATTTTAAAAATTTTTTATAAAAAAAAATTTAAAAAAAATTTTGAAAATTTTGAAAATCTAAAAATGTAGGTTTTGATTAGGAATGGCCATGTATTACCTTTATAGTGTGTTTAGGCCTTTAATTGCTCGTATATTAATTATGTTGCATTGTTAAATTTACCTGTTTAACTATGTTTGCAATTGCTTAGTGGCATGTGTTAATTTAATTGCAATTAGGATCTTGATAGTTATGATCGTTACTTTAATGATTGCACATCCGTATAATCACCTCACATGTTAGTGGATATGTATAAAATCAATCCAAACTGCTTGACAAAAAAAAATCATTTTGTTAAAATGAACTAGATTAGGTACCGAAAGGGCACCAATTGGTCAATTAGTGTATCAAGTCCCCGACCCTAGATTCTCTAGTTGCGTAGGAAGTGAGGTACACTCTCATGCTTCACTTGGTTTCTAGTCGACCCCAATAGACTAGTGGCAACTCCTTTTATGCAAAATTCTTAAAAAATATCCCAATGTCACGCGATGTATGGTTTTGGGAGAGCCCGTGCCTGATCATGGGCCTTAAGCCCATCCTTTAGGCAATACCCCTAAACATGTTCCCTCCCCTCGAGGGTAGGTCATGACAACTGTTATCCAGAACTGCTTTCTAGACACGTGCGGTTTGCTATTTTCGTAGACAGAGATGTGTTGCGACTTTGAAGTGATTTCCTTCTGAAGAAATGTTTTAGACAGCTTCACTTATAACATGTATTTTTCTCAGAATTTTTGGGAATTTAAAAGGAGACGATTTTAACTCCGTCATCTTTAAACAGAAAGTCAGACTATACTAGAAATCCTGACCTGTTGAGATTCTAAGGGTTGTTACTGACCCTTAGGTTTCGAATTTCCATACAGTTTCTTCACAAAAGTTGTTTTTTATGTCTTCTAGTTTAACATAATCGAATTTTAGACCAAACAGATTTGTTTAGGACCCCGAACTAAGCTGATTTCGGAAAACAGACGATATGGAAACGAACCCGGTTTTGGTGCTGGAATGAGTGAATTACTGGGCCGAATCCAGAAGGATCTGGGTCTCGGCGTCTTCACGAAAAATGTCTATTCAGGCGGCCTTTACAACATACTCAAGTTTGAGAATTTTTCTAACTCATTTGACTTGGTTTCTGGTTTTAAACTTGGAAGTGCGCAAATGGACAGTTTCTGCCAATTTCGGTCAGTAGTAAGTTGTAACTGTTCTCAAGGTGTTTCTTGCTGGAAATTTACTTAATTGATGTTGTGAATGAAATATGCAATTGATCATTGAATTGTGGTATTGGGTGAATGCATACATGACATAAGAATCCGTCACGAGCCTTTGGGGCCGAACGATGCTCCCTCAGGAATGCCTCACGTCAACGGATGCCGGTCGTAGTGGATGCTGGACCGATGCTCCTAATCAGAATGCCGTCTAGATATAGACGTTGCCATGCTCAATGGCGTGAGACGATGCCCGGCCATGCCGGATGACCGTTATCTGTTGGGTTAACCACATCCAGTGAATTGAAATTTGTCGAGACGCATGAATGATCGAACTTGAGGGACTTAATTAGGAGACGGAATTGTGTGGTGCGGTATGGGATGTACCATAACAATTTAGTCTGGTAATTAGGGGCCCATACTAGTGTTTTAATATTTACGTCCTGTATATACATCTGTGGAAACATTAATATGATATATAATCTTGATACTGTTATATATGATGTGATTGACACTAATGTGCAGGGAAATGTTAAGGTTAAAAGAGTTGTGAGAAATGTGATTAGGTTGCATGTAGAGTGTACCATTCTCCTAATCGAGATTTAGGGATTGAACTCGCTGAGATGTGATCTCAACCCGTAGTGGGCTAAAATTTTTCAGGTCCCTAGATGGAGGGTGGACAAGCAAGAAGTAGAGGACTACATGCAATGGAGTATGGATGTCTCAGTAACTTCTCCCAAATGTTGACGGGTCTGCCGTCTGATCTGGATAGTGGGTGACCACTCACCCTAGTCTATCGAAGGGTCTGGTAGGGTCATAGATAGAGACTTGGCCCCATGGACGAAGAGCTCGGAGCGTAGATAGCCTAGAAGCTCTTCATTTTGAAATACACTATGTTGTGTTAAACTCTTCTGTATATAAATGCTATTGTAAAAATATGTGTGGTTTGTAAAAATATAACCTTATGTTTGCCATCCCACTTCTGTGTTGTTTGGAGTTTATGATTACGCTCCCGCATGCTTGGTAAACTGAATGGGTTGGCAACAGAACCTGGGATGTTGCAAAATTGTATCGACCACGGAGGGATGTGCATGCGCTCGGAGTTCGAGTCGTGATATATACTCCCAACTTTGAGGTAAGGAATGGATCACTGCTTGCACTTGCTGCTCATCAGTCAAGACATGACCAGCATCCTTAAGCTTATTAATCATGTTTGACATCTTTCTCAGGTGTTGTTTCATGGTCTGACCATGAGACTTCTTATAAGAGTCAAACCTTATAGTGAACTGTCTTAGTTTGATTATCGATGTATGACCAAATCTTGCTACCAATGCTTTTCACATTTCTTTGGCATTCTCAAAACGCCTAAACTCTCACATGACATCATTTTCCATGCTACTTAGCAACGTAATGCGAGCAAGGGAGTTCTTTCTCTTTCATGTAGCAAATGCATTCTTATCTCTTTTATGTTATGCAATGTTCTCATCTTCAGGTTCTTCCATAATCATGTTAAGAGTTTTTAGTGCCTCTTGTTCTTCCAACACATATTGGATTTTCATATACCATATTTCATAATTATCGCCGTTTAGCTTCTCACATTTATTCAATTTAGTGACTATGCTCTTAGTTTTTGAAGTCATTGAATCTGAACATATCAAACACATATGTACAAATTATTAATGACAATCATTTATGCATCTATTTTGCATAAACTCATCATATTAATGAATAATTTCAAATAAGATTTCAGAATCAAAAGGTTACTATGTTTGCAATCATCATCCAAAAATCCTAACTTGAAAAATCTTCTATGCAAAATAAGTTCTTTGAAGCTATAGAAATTTTTATGAACTACCCACAATAATTAATAATAACATAAGCAATTGACATTGGATATCCATTAACGATAGAATAAAAATATTTCCACATAATGTAACCAATACATCAGTTGCTACAACGACATCAACATGGTAGAAACAATCTACACAAAATATCCATAAAACATACTAAATAAACACCATTAGAAACAGCTAACGCCAAGTCAAACTATGAATAGGGAAAGATCCTTTTAATTTCTTGAAAATTTCCTTTGTAAATTCATTAGACATATTCGGCAACCACGGAAAAACAGACGGAAATCCCTTAGGATTTCTCCTTTGCACATCCATCCCCCGCCGAATTAAACTCATTCCTTGAGTCGAAGTCTTTGTGGCTTCAATTCGATAATATTCATTAAAAAAAAAAGCCACTACTAGCTTCTTATAATTAGGAACAATGTTGACCTCCCATAGGCAATTCAACACTCCTTACCATTCAGATGGAAGAGTGTTCATGAAGAATCGCACCATCTCAAAAGTTGGCATGAGATAACCCTTCCAAATGACTTATTGTATTTTCTTATTGACCTCGAGAACATGTTCAATTAAATCATCACTTTCCCATCGATAATCAGTCAATTCAACTATCAACCTTGAAAGCCTCATCTTTTGACTTTCTGATTGTGCGTGAATAGGTGTGTGCTTACGAAAGGGAGGTATTGTTCTTGCAACAAATGCAAAACAAAAAGTGATTACTTATAATCCATAGGGACTTAATTGAAAAAGAAACACATTCTTCGTTTTTTTTTTTTTTGTCAACGGTCAATGGTCAACGCGGTCAAATAGTCAACGGTCAACGCGGTCAACATGTCAACAGAGACCGGGTTGGGTCAAGAAGTAAACGGTCAACGCGGTTAGCGGCCCCTGGCGATGGGCCACCCGTCGTTTTTCTCGTCTCGACGGGAATTACGACCCTACACTATCAAAAACAAGTTTTGATTCATTGAAAATCAAAAGGGAGGTGAACAATACGAGGTGTTGGGATTTCCTTCCCCAAGCGTCCAACAGCGGCATTTCTTGAAATTTCAACCAAAAACAATTTATAAACATCAATAGTGATCGGGAAACATAAACAGCATCGCTCTGATACAATGTAGGGAAACACATTCCTAAAAATCGATCCGATACTTAAACAATCGAATATCGAAAACGAACGCGGAAACATGCCCGGAAACATGTTACACCAATCGAAGGCATATCACGAAGTCAGACATACCTTGATTGCCACAAATTAAGTACCGTCACAGTTTTGAGGAATTCTTTGAAACCCTGATTCCGTTCGTCGAGAGAAGCGCGTACTGTTTCAAAAGGGGGAAAATAGAGAAACATATTTCTCATTTGAAAACGCAATTGTTCATATATCTCCCTTTTTACTTTTTTATTATTATTTTATATATTATAGTAATTGCACTCTTTTATGGGTCATTCACTCACGGGCTAGATTTTGGCCCAACATGGGCGGATGGGCTTAACTTGGTCCATCAAACATAAAACCCATCAAATTGATTGAGCAGAAGAGAAATGAGCACAGGTCAGGTTTATCAGGAATTGACTCCCGATGTTCTGGTAATTTTTCTCCCTTACAATTTGGTGATTAAGATTGTTTTTCTTGATTACTAATTAGTTGGGTTGCTTTCCCTTTGTAGGGGGGCTTCGAGTTCGGGTTTGAACTTAGTTGACTATGCAAGTAAGTCCTGTTTGGGATTTGTGGTTAATAGGGATAAACATGTCTCCAAAGCATTTAGATGTCATTGCTCGTGCAATTTAGATGTTAATCTTGTATTGTTGCCATTCTTGCAGGCGATGGAAGCACTTCTGAAAGGGATGAAGAGAAGGAGACTGAAATTTGTGGTTTGTCTTAAAATCTGTTCTTCTTCTTCTAGACTCTGGTGACTTGCCAAGAAAATGGAATTTGGCACATGAATCTAAAGTTTCTCCGGGGGTTTTCTTGCTTTTGGCCGATTGAGATAACCTGAGACCTGTTTACTGTTAGGGCCGTTGCATAATTGATTTGGTGATTTCATTAGCTATGTCATCTACAGGTTCAGGAAATATCCAATAAACTTTTGACTTGGTATCTTTTCCAAACGTTTACCTGATGTGCATTTTGTAGGTAATATTGTTGAAGGCGACCAAACCAATGGAAAAGCAATCTAGGTAAGATTAGAAGTGAGCAAAGATTTCCCTGCCTGGAGAACCGGTTTGCCTGGTGTGTGGCAAATATGGAGAATATATTTGCGATGAGGTGAAATTTTGTAAACTGGAGTTCTGAGCACTTTCTTATTATTGACGTCTGGCTAGATGACATTTAGATAATGTCTGTTTGTGTTGATAGACTGATGATGATATCTGCAGCTTGGAGTACAAAGCGGTGCTTTTACGCACTCTTAAATTTAAAGAGGTCATTTTGCTGTTGCCTTTTTGATATATGATGTTCAAGAAGGGGTGTATGGTTCCAAGTTTTGACATTGTGATTTTTGTAATGTTGGATTCCAGGATCCCTTGAGCAACCAAAGTCCGGTCACAGCTTCAGCTGAGTTTGTTTCTGGATCATCTGTGCCTGAAGAAGAAAATTATGCTTGGGATTATGTTCGGCACCGGTGGTCCAATAGGAAATCCAGTCTCTCCACTTATCTATGGTAAGGTTTGCTAGACCTACTTGTCATTGTTCTTCTCAGTCTGTTTAAATGGGTTAATCCTGGATAGAGAAGAAAGCATTTTAAATTTTCCATGCTATGAGAATGGATGAATCTTGTTACTTTTTCTAGTACTTATTTTCTTTTTGGACCTGCGTACTCCCTCTGGTTTTCAATATGCAGAAAGGGAAAAGGTTTCGTGGATCTTTTTCATCACATAGCTGCCACATTATATTCCTATTTGCGCTATGTTGCTTACAAATATTTGTTGATTGTAGTACTACCTGTCAGTGGCCTGGGCACCTTGCTGAAGATTGCTTGGTGAGTGCCCTATAACTTCCCTGCCTTGGTGTGATAATCTATTTTTCAACTTCTTTACTCCTTGTTTCCAGTGGCACGACGTGAAAAAATCCCTGTCATGCAGGTTGCAGCTGGACAAAACAAATCAACTTCCATACCCAAAGATCTTCTGGGACTTTATAGAAGGTTTCAAAATTTCTGAATCTGTCTCATCTTTTTTCCCTGTTATTATAGTTCTTCAGCTATTCGCACCCTTGGCGTATGTTAAGGATTGCACAAATTTGTTTCTAAAATTTTATGTCAACTGCTGTTGAGACACTCAATTCCTCTCTTCTTTTTCTATTGCTTTATGTGCATTCCAGATGTGAGCAGATAAGGAAAAGCTCAGCTGCAGCAAGGTGCAATTAATGTCAATCCACGCATAGTGTGGTGACTTGCCTCGACTGTAATAGAGTAATATGTGATGGGTAAGTGCCTGTTGTTGGTTAAATTACTGTAGCATCATAGGTTGCCTTTGTTGCTCGAGGCATCAGTTTGCTTGTTCAGTGACCACTTAAGTGGCATTAGGGGACCAGAGTTTCTGGCTGGTACAATGTTTATTTCTTTTGAGTGGGTATGTTCTGTCTTCTTCAAGTTACATTTCTTTTAATGTTTTTGCTGTCGATATTACTTTAAACCAGTGTTTTAGGGGTTGGGGAGCCTTTAATTCCATTTTCATTATTGTTACTCTGCTTTGGGACATTTGATGGGGATCTGGTTGGTACTGAGCCTATGGGCAGTAATATCATTAGCGACTTCCGTTGATTTCTACAAGGGGAAGTTTATAGGCTGGGTAGCATATGGCAGGATAAGGATGCTTATGGGGACAATGGTCATGTCATGTTAGTGCACTTCGTTTTAAATCAAATATTGTTGAAAGTGGTGACTGAAGTAATAGAACTCACAGTAATTTAGGAGATTGATTCATTCTGAGGCCCCATAGAATGTATCGACATACATTTTCTAAGTATTTTGTGCACTCACATGGAGTATTTCTCAGTGCAGGTCATTTGGATGAGCACATTAGAATGAATTCCTCTCACCGACGATATTATTCTCACAAGCTCAAGCGTTTGGTTAGGATTTACTTGCTCCTTCGTCTAGTCTAGTTGCAATGATATCTCTACCAGTTAGTTTATTGATGAAATGTTGGATTTGTATTTGTAAGTTTACCATTTGGAAGATATCCTAGATTCTCCCGAAAGAGTGACTCCCAGCTTATAAATAAACCAATGATGTAAACGATGTGCCTGCTTCTTTGAACAAGTAGTTTGAGATGAGTCACCTTCAGATTATAATCGTTCACACTGCACAAAATGATAAAAATAATGTGCTGCTTCATTAAACAAGTAGTCCTGACAAAAATGGCCTTGAGATCATATTTCTCTGCATTGCACAAATCCAGTCTCTCATATTTCTTCTTTTCTTTTTGGCAGGTGAAATGCAGTAAAGCAACATGCAAAGTGACAGATATCTCTGATCTTTTGGCTTGCCATTACTGTTTTGACAAAGCATTTGACAAATTCTATGATATGTGTACTGCAAGTTGGTACGTGCCCCCCCGCTTTTTTTGCATTGTATAATTACTTTAATTTACATGAATTGCTGGTGATATTCTACGGGATGGTCAGCCATGTTGGGGTTGGTTGGGGGGTTTAGACAGTAACAGGTGATAATTTCCCACTAGGGTATTCAATATCACGCAAGAAGTTCTTCAGTAGCCAGGTCCATTTATTGTGCCTTCTGATCAAAGATAATAAATTTCCAATTAATGCCTGTCCAATCCAGGAAAGGAGCAGGACTTGCTATTATAAGAGGGTCTATTAGCTGCGAAGATCATTTTTCATGGTGGGACCACTCGCACTCAATATTTCTTCCTGGAAATTTTATATAAAAGCTGATTGATTAATTTAGGACCTGTTAACAAAACCAGACACAGAATGAATTGTCTGAATGCCGGTGCAGAAGATAGTGCATATATTGTCAGTAGGCATCCTCAAAGGGGCAAGCATGTTCAGATCAGCGAATTCATTTTCTGATCCTTGGTGTGGGAGAAACCAGGCATTATATGATTGCTTGGTCCCTGTACAGCTATTTATGGAGAGAGAGAGAGAGAGAGCTGTCGGTGCAACTTCAAGATCCTGGGTTTTCAAGTCCAGAAGCAGTGTCATCGATGGAAGAATGTGATCTGACTTGTTGATCAGCGAGAATCGCAATCTCTGACTTGTATAGTTGTCCTTCGCTGCCTATTGGTTTGTAGAGAACGCTAGCTATGGAATGTCGGGACATCGTGTTTCCCAGTTGATTAAATCCATCAGCATTCTTCTGAATGTTGTTAAAGTGTGCAATACCTAAAAGAAGAAAACTAGTTGCTGTGAATGACATGGCTCATGCTATAGGGAAATGACATGGCTCATGCTATAGTGACTGTTTTTCTTTGATCACCGTATTCAACTTTGAGAAGTTGTTTTCGGCAATTCTTTCTACACCTTTTGGTTTAGTCGAGTCCAATTTTTGTCTTTCCACGTTATTCTCAGTGGCATGATGGCATTTTTAAAAAAGATTTTATTCTTGAATAGTGGCAAGCAATCATATGCTGACTCGGTAAGGTTAGAGCGGTTGAAGCACAAACTGGAAGAAGTATTGAGGAGAAGGGCTATTGCTTTTTGCCATGGCAAGATCATTATTTACATTTATTTTCTGAGTGTAGCGACCACGTGATATATCGATCTCGTTTTAGCGATTAAGGGTTAGCATGGTTTCAAAGTAGAATCAGAAACCGAAACCTGTCTAGTTTCATGTTCCAAGGCATGTAGGGTAGTTTGGTAGATTTCAAAAAATTGAGGAACTTGCTTTGATGGGCACCCTGGATCTTAAAATAAAATTGTGTTTTTCTTAATATATGTCTTCGGGTAATTTTATGATATTTCATGGCATCCAATGATGAATGTATAATATAGAATCACTAATTTAAGCTTTTATTTAATGATTAAGAATTTTTTTTATTAATGTTTCACATTCCACATAAATTGTGATCAGTCAATTGTAGCAACAAGTGATAATTATTAAAGGCAATGATTTATTATAATCATTCAATTAATAATATAAGTGGAATCCAGGTGGATCCTGAAATTTGTGAAATGATAGATTCTAAGTTTCAAGATATGTAGGTAAGTTATACATTTTAAAAAAATAATAAATCTATTACAACTGAAAGTTTTGAGTCTTGAGTGAAATTTGCACGAAACTTAGAAGCCAAGACTTAAAATTAGTTTACCTTATTATGGTAGATTCTAAGTTTCAAGGTAAGTAGGTAAATTTCAGATTTCAAAATAAAAAATTTTCAATTGAAAGTTTTAGGTTTCGGGTGAAATTTGCACGAAACTTGATACCTGGGACCTGAAATCGCTCGAACTAAAATCGCTCGAGCTTGTTAGAGATATCATGTCATTAATGTTTGTTAAAAAGCGAGTCCAAATCTAGCAAAAGAAAATCGGTTTCACCTTAGTCATGCAGATGCCTAATTTGTACCTAAATCTGCTTAGCTCGCCGGAGGGCCGGAGCATGACAAGAGTTGCCAAGTTTGATGAGGGTCGGCCATCCTTGTCCATGTCAGCGCTCCTCCCCTTTTCCCTCCTCTCTCTCTTGCACATGCAATTTTATCTTATTCTCTTTTTATGCATGGGTCATTCCATGTTGTGCCATAGTAATATATCAATGCCGTCAATAAGACTTTATCACGTCATAAAGCAAATTGAAAAAGCGGTCGACGGGCAACCATAGATGATTAATGAATTAATTTATACAAATCAAGTAAATTAAAAGAACTGATTTCATCAATACATTAGTTCGAGGAACTTAATCGAGGGGAAAATATGGTCTAACTGCACCATACCCAACTCCACTAAATTAAATAGAATAACATTACAAGAATATAAATTTTGTTATAATGTAACTATCGACCTATCTGGGTCGGCTCGTTTTTTCAGATTGCGATGTCGTCGTCCGAATAAAACCGGAATCGCTTCCTTCCTGTTCGTAGCAAAAGACAGCGAAAGGATTCCGAAGGCTCGATCTCATCAACCTCGGATTCTCGCCGGCGGAAGAAGCCCTAGAAGAAGCCTTCTCACCTCAGGTTCGTTCGGGGCTCTTCCCTCTCTCCGATCTCGAGCGCCTCTCTTCGCGTCTCAGCTCGCGCAAGGTAATCCCTCTTTCCGTCTCTCGGCAGCGTGTCGTTTCAGTTGATTGTCTGCCTCCGTTATCGGAACAATCGGCTGAAATTAGGGTGTGTTTTGGACTCCTTTTGTCGATTGGGGATGTGGGTAGCCGATGAATTGCTGAGTTATTACCTGTTAACGCGGTACTTCGCCAGCCCGGAATCGGAATTCGTCGGAAAGGAAAAGCCTTTCGTTTTTTCCGACTTTGGATGTGACTAACCCTATATAGCCTCTCCCGCCTGATTGTTCCTTCGCATCCTAATTCGGTGTCGATCCTTTTGTTAAACTAGCATGGGTTGGTATGCAAGTGCCAGTTTCGCCATTGGAATTTACTGATTGGGTAGCGCCACTCGGTTTTGTTATTTCCGCGCCCTCGCCAGGAGATGCTTTTGTTTTCGCTGCTCTAAGCTGTTTGTGGATTTGCCCAACAGGAATAATTTTTGCCCACTTCTCTTCATTTTATAGGATTTTCGTCTGTTTGCGCATTCCGTTCTCTCGTGTTGAGAAAGCCTGGCATTGCGACGTTTTTAGGTTTTTGAATTATGCTTGTGCATTTATTAGCGAGATTTAAGTTCATTCTCATTCATTGATGGCTGTGGCTCCAATGGAAGTTAACTTGTTAGGAGGCTGCTTATGTGATGCTTCTCAATTTTCGCCTGATCATAAGATGGTTTTTGGATGTGGCCTTTGAAATGCGCTGAATTCTATCGTGCATGATAATCTCTAGGTAGCACGACGACATGGGCGGTCATGGCGGTTTGAACATCCTTCCCCAGAAACGTTGGAATGTGTACAATTTTGAGAACAGAGAGAAGGTCCGGAAAGATGAAGAGGCTGCCGCGAAAGAGGAGCAGCTGAAGCGAGAGCAAGTGAGGAAGCGCGATGCTGAGTTTCGTCTCGAGAAGCTTCGTGCTGCCCGTGGCTTCGCTCCTGCCAGTCAACCTGCGGAGGCTCCTGCTAGTCAGCCTGTGGAGCCAGCTGTGGAGCCAGCAGCTGTGGAGCCAGCTGTGGAGCCAGCTGAGACGGAGAAGGAGTCTGGCCATATCAATCTCTTTGAGGGAATTAAGATTTTCGACCCAGTTGAACTACCAAAAAATGGGGCAGGAGATGAAAGGGATGGATTCAAGAGGAAGAAGATGAAGAAAGAGGAGGCACCGAAGGTGGTTACTGCAGAGGATGAGAAATATAGATTGGGATATGGGATTGCTGGAAAAGGAGTTAAATTGCCATGGTATCTTGAGAAGCGGGGTGATCACATTGATGGGGAGAAATTTGGGGATGAAGGGCCGTCGAGGGATGTGAAGGAGCAGGGAAAGAAAAGTGGGAAAAAGACATTGGAGGAGCTGAGGGAGGAACGGATGAAGAGAGAAAAGCGGGAGAAAGAAAGGACAAGGTCATTGATGCTAGAGAAGAGCCGGAGGGATAGAGCTCTACTGAAGGACAAGGGTTTTCAGAGGAGGTGACGCTGCGAATTTTGGTCAGTTTAGACTTTTGATCATACTTTTATGTTGTGGAGACCTTGCCTTATGCCTGATTGGGAGAGCCTGGACCGTGCTATTGGGTTGGCAAGATTTGGATTCTAAGGTCCTGTTTTCAGAGGTTTCCGCCCCCCTTGTGCAGTTCTCCAATCTACAGTTGCCTTGCGAAATAGGCTCCCGTAGAGATGTGAACGCTTCACTTCAGATTCTCTTCGAGAAAGAATGGACTGGTTCACCCGTCCTTTTCAAATCCTGGAGATGATCAACGGATAATCAAAGCTTGTAAATGTCTATTTCTTTTTAGTTTGGCTTTCTTGGTCATTATTGCATCATGTTGGAATGATATCACTTCGATCCTTCTGCAAGTTACTCCGGTTCATGTCATTGTCCATGACTTCATCATATTGACCCGTGAATTCCTGGGTCAAAGTAATGAAAAGAGTTGTTGAGCCATCGCCGCCTCGAGTAATTTTTCTTTGCTGGGTTAATGCTAGTTCTTAACTTCATCATCCATCTTACTAAGCACATTGTACAAACTAGATTCCCAATAACATTGCAGAGATCCGTTTCAATCTATTTCAACCTGTAACTCCCACAATTTCTGATCCACTGTCTGTGCGAGTCAGGGCTGAGATTTATTTGGTTACGATCGGACGGCTGCTGAACCTCCTTGGAAACTAAAAGTTATGTCTGCATTTTTCCGATGCGTAAGCTATGATACAATATTCTTACTAGCAATTTCTTAATAAGAAGGGGACAAAGAAAGTTGTTTCAGATAAGGTTCGAAGAAAAACACGATATTCTCAAGAGTCACAAGCCGCATGCGAGGAACGTAGGTGTCGTTCTTGGTACCTGCAGCGATCCTAATTGGCCCCAAAGGTGCCGCCCGTCTCTTTTCTATGGCGGGCTTCGCTCACGCGAGAGGTTAAAGTGAAGAAGACCGAATCTGCAATAGCTCATTGTCGTTGTTTAATGAATATTTAACGAGAGATGAACCATGCCATGACGATCTCTTGAATGCTAACTTGCCTAATCTGAATAGATTAATCCCCGTCTCCTCCAGTCAGGCAAGGGCTTCTCGTTGTTTAAATGGAGTCAAAGATAATAGCGGGCAGAAATGAAATTGGGTCGTTTGCGTGTTCTAGGCTGGAACAACAACATTGTTAGGTATAAACGGTATGCAACTGAGAGACGAGTTGGTTCTTCCATAGCCAACAATGGAGGCTTGAAGAGAAGGGCAGGAAACTGGGCTGGGGAAGCTGTTGAGATCGGTCGGATCCCGAAAAACCGGATTCGGCACTAAAACCCAACCCCTAAATCATATGCGGAAGATAAGCCCGGGAATGTCACGTATCACCGATCAAAAGCACACCACGGATTCGAGCGTACCTTGTTGGCCACAGATTAGACACCGATGCCGTATTGAAGAAGAGATTTCGGTTCCGTTCGATCCGATGTCGAAGATTCGCCGTGAAGTGGAGATGGCGTCGCTTCTTGGGAGAGAGAACTTTTGGAAGATAAGAGAACGTACGTTAATTATGTCAAAAGGTGTCTTCTCATTCTCTCTCATCCCTTTTATAGGTTCCCCTTTCCACGGGCCTAATTCCCGTGGACCGGGCCTTTAGGCCCATCGTGGCCGGGCCAGCTTAGGCCCGTTATTAAATCCATCATCTCCCACTCGCACATGGTGGGTCATAAACCAACATGGGCGGATAGGCCCAACTTAGGCCCGTCAATTGAAAATCCTCTTTTCCTCTTTCAACATTCATACCGGTGAATAATCCGTGCGACCAAAGATACTTTGAGAGCTCGTTGCTATACATCTATTAGGAATATATAGCAGCTCATATTGGGCATCATTTTCCGAGTAAATTTAGTATGCAGTACCCTAGATCGATCGATCACATTTATATCTCTCTTAATCTCATTTAAACAATGATATATGTATTGTATTCACAATTATGATTATCCCAAAGACAGTCATAATTGGTCGACATGTGAATACAAAACCACAATGTGATTCTACAAATCCGATCTTCCTCTTTCCTTCAAACTCTCAATTTCAGTTCAACTTGCTTTTCTAGAAATATCCCATTAGATCGAA
Organism: Eucalyptus sp. ANBG9806169; assembly: GCA_014182395.1. Classification (NCBI taxonomy): domain Eukaryota; kingdom Viridiplantae; phylum Streptophyta; class Magnoliopsida; order Myrtales; family Myrtaceae; genus Eucalyptus; species Eucalyptus sp. ANBG9806169. Next base: position 31,200,731 of record CM024576.1, read on the forward strand.
TCATCTCATGACCATTGGCAACATTCTAAGATAGCAAACACTAAATAGAAATCTTGAGAATAAGTAAGAGTCATGAGGGCACTAAAAAAATGAGGAACTCTATTCCTCAAGAGTCTCACACGTCATAAAAGTTGAGATCATAACTTTTGCTACTCTTATAGGTCGTCTCATGCATACGTAGTATGAAATACGTATTACGGTATTAACTCCTTTTCCATGGAGCGTATGTCTACACAATCAATACCGTACAGATGATAGTTCAGACATACCCAATGTCTAACTTGAGTTCACGTATTTACTCATTCACAAAATTCATCAGAACTCACATTTGGCATCTTAGACAGATAAAGTAAAAATGTGTGGGTTATTTTACTTTCGGACATCGTAAGCATTATGTCCTCATCTTAACACTCAGTTAAGGCGACATATTTATTTTAAGCTTGAGCTCTCGATTATCACCTAGATAATAAGCTTAAAAACAGTCTCATTTCTATCTATCACATAGTAAATAGAGACGATTACCCGTGTGAGTGGGCTAATCTCTTATCTGTCCGACATACTTTCTCAACATAATATAATGCACTAAACATTAAGATGCATAAAGATCAAACAAAGACTCATAGGCATTAATAATAAAACAACACTAGTTCATACATGTGAACAATTTAGGGAAATTACAATCCAGTACATCAGACTCTACGCAATCCTAGAGATTTCACATGACCACAAAACACATCTCTAGGTATTGGCTTTGTCATAGGATCTGCTACCATTCTATGCGTAGATATGTACTGCAAGTTCACATCCTTTCGTGCAACCATATCTTTTACAAAGTTATACTTGGTATCTATATGTTTGGTCTTGCCATGATATTTTGGAATTTTAGTGTATGCTATAGCTGCTTGGCTATCACAGTTAACCAATAACGAATATGCAGCTTTCTCAACAATACCTAAATGATCCAAAAATCTCTTAAGCCATACTCCTTCTTGTACTGCTGCTGATAATGCCACGAACTCAGCTTCCATCGTGGATAAGGCTATACACGTTTGCTTCTTACTGCTCCATGATATGGCGCCATTATTCAGTAAGAAAGCAAAACCAGAGGTAGATTTCCTTTCATCTAAATCTCCTCCCCAATCAGCATCAGAATAGCCTTCAAGTCGCAGATCCTTTCCTTGATAATTCAACTTGAAATCAGCAGTTCCCTTCAGATACCTTAGTATTCTCTTTACAGCTTTCCAATGTGTCTTTGGACTGGATTGGATTGGTATCTACTCACCATTCCAACTGCAAAACATATGTCGGGTCTTGTACACATCATAGCGTACATCAAGCTCCCAACTGCACTAGCATAAGGAACATGTTTCATCTGTTCCTTTTCTTGTGGAGTCCTCGGACACGATCTATGGCTCAATCCTTCACCTTTCGCAATAGGAGTGTCTATGGGTTTACTATCTTGCATACGAAATCGTTCAAGAACTTTATTTATATATGTTTCTTGCGAAAGAGACAACGATCTCTTCGAACGATCTCTTGAAATCTTAACTCCAAGAATGTATGCAGCCTCACCCATATCCTTCATTTCAAAATTGGAAGACAACCAACTCTTGACAGTATGAACAAACTCCATATTGCTTCCGGCAATCGTATATCATCAACATATAATGATATGATCACAAATTGATCCTTGGATCTTTTGATATATACACAATGATCCTCATCAATCATTGTAAAATCATATGCCATTATGGCATTATGAAAACGTATATACCATTGTCTCGATGACTGCTTAAGGCCGTATATCGACCTCAAAAGTTAACACACCTTTTCTTCTTGGCCTTTTACCATGAAACCAGTTGGTTGTTCTATGTATATTTCTTCCTCTAATTCTCCATTGAGGAAAGCAGTCTTTACATCCATCCGATGTAATTCAAGATCCAAACTAGATACTATTGCCGAATAATGCGAATCGAGGTAAATCTCACTACGGGAGAAAACGTATCTTCATAATCAATCCCTTCCCGTTGATTATACCCCTTCGCTACAAGACGAGCCTTATGCCTTTCTATCGAGCCATCAGCCTTTCGCTTTACTTTGAGAACCCATTTGTTCCCAATAGCTCTGCGTCCTTTTGGAAGATCAACCAGTTCCCAGACTTGGTTTGATTTCATTGACTCCATTTCCTCTTCCATTGCATGAATCCATTTTTCCTTACTAGGGCAATTTAGAGCATCATTAATATTTCTAGGCTCATCCTCATCTTGTGGATTTACCATAAAAGTTTCCCCTTCAATGTCAAAACGTCGACGGGGAATACTTTGGCGACTTGTTCGCCGTATGGGAGTTTGTGCTCTTTGCACATCTTTCCCCATTATGCTCCCACTGGGATTAGATAATGATGTCGTCTCATCATGTGGTTGCAATTGAGAATGAGTCAAATTCAATTCATCACTTCTCATATTACTCCCACTTGGACGAACTCCACTAAGATCATTATCTTGATCCGAGGTTTCAAATAGGGTGTTGTCTTCCCCTATTTCGCCCTTCTTAGGAAATTCATCCTCTAAGAATGTGACATCCCGTGATTCAAATTCAGTTATACTCCCACTTTCCTGCTCACCTATGAACACATACCCTTTTGAGTGTTCTGAGTATCTTATGAAAATACTCTTCTTTCCTCTGGGACCCAATTTCCCAAACTTGTGAGAGGATTCAAGTGTATAGGTAGCACAACCCCATGGCTTAAGAAAACTTAAGTCTGGTTTTTCATATGGAGTGGAAGCAACTGATTTGGAAGGCACACGGTTAAGTATATAGGCAGCAGATAACAACGCATCACTCCAAAAGGTGATAGGCAAGTTAGCATGCGCCATCATGGACCTAACCATTTCTAGTAGGGTTTGTTTCTTCTTTCGCAACACCATTTTGTTGAGGAGTATATGGAATAGATAATTGCCTTTCTATTCCTTTTTCATCACATAATTTTCTGAACTCATCAGATAAATATTATCGACCTCGATCGAATCTCAATGCTTTTATTTTCTTGTCTAATTGATTCTCTACCAGGTTCATAAACCTTTTGAAACAACTTATTGCTTCAGATTTGTGAGAAATTAAATAGACATATACGAATCGAGTATAATCATCTATAAAAGTGATGAAATAAACAGCCCCATGCCTTCCTCTCACATTCATTGGACCACGAGATATCGAATGGATTAAATGCAGAGGAAACTCAGCTCTTTTACCTTTTCCAAATGGTTTCCTTGTCGTTTTCCCTTCTAGGCAATGCTTACAGATAGGCAAATCGACTTTTTCAATATTGCCCAACAAGCCCTCTTTGGCTAGTCTATTCATACGCTGTTGGCCAATGTGACCAAGTCTAGCATGCCATACATTCACATCATTATCATATGTGTTAGGAGACGTGAGAAGGGAATAACAAACATTTGTATTAATATAATCAATATCTAACACAATGAAACCATCCAGAAAATATCCACAACCATAGTAATTTGTATTCAAAAACAAATCCACACCTCTATCATAGAAGTTCATATTAAAACCTAATTTAAGCAATACTAAAAAGACACTAAATTCCGACGAATCTCCGGAGTATACAATACATCATGAAGGAACAAAGTGCGTCCACCACGCATATTCGTTGGCATGTGCCAATTCCTTTCACTTCAGCTCTGGAGTTGTTTCCCACATAGATCCACTTAGTTCCAGTTGGTATTCGTCGGAATTCCATGAAGGATCCTCTATCCTTCGCTACATGGTCTGTTGCTCCTGAATCCACAGTCCACAAAGGATTAGATTCGAGTTAAGAATACAGAACTCGACACATAAGTTAAGTTCTGAAAAATACAAGGGGTGCTTACCTTCTTTGGCTCACGACGGTCGCGAGCATAGTGACCCTTCTTGTCACAATTGTAGCATTTCACCCTTGCTAGCTTTTTCATGCGAGGACGCTTTCCTCTTTCATGTTGGTTAAACTTGGGTTTCTTTCCTGAATGACCTGCTTCCTTGCCTTTCCCTTTATTAAACCAGTTAGGGCGCTTGCGCTTGGAGCCCGAAGCTCCATTTGAGCTAGAACTAGCATGATAGAGTTCAGCTTCCGGCTTAGCCGCCAACAGGCGGTCATCTTCCAGCTCAAGATGACGCAATGCATCCTCAAAGGTTTTGATATTCTCATTATGAGTCAGGTGCACCTTCATATGCTCCCAACTCTGAGGCAAGGAACGAATCACTGCTTGCACTTGCTGCTCATCTGTCAGGACATGGCCAGCATCTTTAAGCTCATTAATCATGTTTGACATCTTTCTAAGATGTTGCTTCATGGTATGACCATGAGGCTTCTTATAAGAGTCAAACCTAATAGTGAGCTGCCTTAGTCTGGTCACCGAAGTATGACCAAATCTTGCCGCCAATGCTTCCCACATGTCTTTGGCATTTTCAAAACGCCTAAACTCTCGCATGACGTCATTTTCCATGCTGTTCAGCAACGTGATGCGAGCAAGAGAGTTCTTTCTTTTCCATGCAGCAAATGCTTCTTTGTCTCTCTTATCTTTGTGCAAGTGGTTCCTTCTTCGGGTTCTACCATGGTTAGGATAAGAGTCTCAAGTGCTTCTTGCTCTTCCGGTACATACTTGGATTTTCATTTGCCGATTTCATAGTTGTCACCATTGAGCTTTTCACATTTGTTCAGCTCGGCAACTATGCTCTTTGTGGTGAAGCCATTGATCTGAACACATCGACATATATGCACGAGTTATTAATGCCTATTATTTATGCATCTATTTTGCACAAACCCATCATATTAATTAATAATTTTAAGTAAGGTTTCAGAATCAAAAGGTCACTATGTTTCCAATCATCCTCCAAAAATCCTAACTTAAAACTATCACTAATATGATTGTCATATGCAAAATCAATTCTATGAAGCTATAAAAACTTCTATTACTACCCACATCTAACTACCCACAAAGAACCAAAGCAATCACGAGAAAGCAACAGATAATTGAGATACAATATAACAATAAGGCTTTCACATAATATGACTAACATATAGGTTGCTACATCAACAACAATCTGGTAGATAACATTTACATAGGATGTCCACATAGCACACTCAACAAAAAAACAGCTAATACATTTTACAAATAACCTTCACACGAACCGGGAAAGATCCTATTTTGGTCAATTTCTTGACATTTTCCCTTGCAACAATGCAGTAATATTCGTTTACAAAATCTATCACAATTTTCTTATATGAAGCAGCACCGTTGACATCCCATATGCGATTCAACACATCTTGACATTCAAGTGGAAGAGTGTTAATGAAAAATCGCACCATCTCTAACTGCGACATGGGATGACCATTCCATATGACCTGTTGAATCTTCCCGTTGACTTCAAGAACATTATCAATTAAGTCACCTTTTTCCCATCGATAATCAGTCAACTCAGCTATCAACTTAGAAAACTTTGCCTTTTGTTTATCGGTAAGCACGCGAATAGGCGTACGTAATTGAAGGGGAGGCATTGTTCCTGCAACGAATGCAGAACAAAATTATATTACATATAATCCACATAGACATAATTGAAAAAAGAAACAAAATTTTTTTTTTTTTTGCGGCAACGGTCAACGGTCAAGTCAACGGTCAACGTCCGGTCAACGGTCAAGTCAACGGTCAACGGTCAATGGTCGCGGTCAACGGACCGGCCGGTCAGACGGTCGGGCCGGTCGCCCGGTCGGGCCGGTCGTCCGGTCGGACCGGTCTCCCGGTCGGGCCGGTCGGACGAACCGGCCGACACGTGCCGGGCGCGTGCGGGATGACGTCACGATGCGTCATCCGGCACGTGCGTGGCACGCGCCAAGGGCCGAACGACGGGCCGTTTCGCGCGCGCGTGCATCGCACGCGCCGTTTTTCGCGCGTGCGTGCATCGCACGCGCCCGGGTCGAAACCGTGCGTTCGACGCACCGTTTCGCGCGCGCGCGTGTTCGACGCACCGTTTCGCGCACGCGTGCGTTGCACGCGCCGATGACCCCCGCGCGTTCCGACCGCGGGTGGCGGCGCGTCCGGCGGCCTCCGGCGGCGCGCGACACGTCGCCGGACTCGTCTCGACGTTGCCTTCCTCCCTATGCTTTCATATTTTTATTTCGACTTACGAAAAATCGAAAAAATGGGTGAACATTCTCGGGTGTCGGGATTCATGGCCCCGATCCGTACGGCCGAAATGCATTTGCGAAAAAATCAATCAAAAAACATCATACAACATCATTAAACATCATACAAGTTGGGAAAACGCTAACACGGGCTCTGATACCAATGTTGGGATCGGTCGGATCTCGAAAAACCGGATTCAGCACTAAAACCGAACCCCTAAATCATATGCGGAAGATAAGCCCGGGAATGTCACGTATCACCGATCAAAAGCACACCACGGATTCGAGCGTACCTTGTTGGCCACAGATTAGACACCGATGCCGTATTGAAGAAGAGATTTCAGTTCCGTTCGATCCGATGCCGAAGATTCGCCGTGAAGTGGAGATGGCGTCGCTTCTTGGAGAGAGAGAACTTTTGGAAGAGAAGAGAACGTACGTTAATTATGTCAAAAGGTGTCTTCTCATTCTCTCTCATCCCTTTTATAGGTTCCCCTTTACACGGGCCTAATTCCCGTGGGCCGGGCCTTTAGGCCCATCGTGGCCGGGCCAACTTAGGCCCGTTATTAAATCCATCAGAAGCACAGAACATAGGATTGCCGCTTGACAGTCGAATGAAGAAACTCCCGCAGCAATGTCTACTGACTTACGAGAACTTGACGCTTCCTCCGGTAGGTACCAGCGGAAGATCATGCCGCTGTTTGGTTCTGAACATGTTCCTTTTTCGGGTTTTGTTCTTTACTGTTTTCATTCTATTCATCTTCAGGCAATCCTTTTCCTTATTCTTGTTTTTTCTTTCGAATCAGATTCAAAGGATTGATTACTGCAAATTCCTTGTGCTTAGTTTCAGGTAGTAGTGATGACAGCCAACGTGGGATGTGCTCGTTGCCGGGAGAGAGTCTCGCAAGTCATTTCGAAGATGGACGGTGAGATCACTATCCTCAGTTTCATAGCTTAATTTGAAAGCAGAAGCGAACATCATCAAGAGAAATTCACGAATGAGAATCTCCTCTCGACACAGTCGTCTTCATGACGTTAAATGCAACGTTTAGAGTTTGACAATTATCTAGAGCGTACAAATTGATTCATTGCAGTAATGCTCTCAAACAGGTTATATCTGATGAGGAAAAATATAGAAATATTAAGCTCAACAGATTTACCTTATCTAGATTTCTGTCAAGATGAAGCAGTAATGCCCACGCCCGTGAGTAGTCAGACTATATAAGCTGCAGCAAGTGTCGAGTGTCGAAATTCATGGAGATCGCGTTGTGATTTGCAGGAGTGCGTGAATACACAGTAGATATTCGAAATGAACGAGTGATTCTAAAGGGGGATTTCAAGGTCGAAAGGGAAGTCCAAGATGAATCGGCCGACCTCCAAATCAAGAAAGAGGAAGAACATCAACTGCGCCTCTTCTTCAGATACTTCAGAACCAATTGCTTAGGCAAATATCTTGGCCATTGAACGTAATTTCAATTCGTGCGTACTACTGTATGGTAGCAAATTGAATTGTTTGCTGGTCGCGGTTTGTATATATCAAGTGAAACGCTGTATAGGCGAGACTTTCTCCTCAAAACAGAGCAATGCCCATTCTGGGTGGCAAATGCCAAATCTTTACCGCAAATTGACGCCAAGTTTCGAATTCAAGTTGAGTCCTTTAAGATTAGTCCTTTTCACTCTCCAATTCAATGCATTTCCAGGTCGAACGATTCACTCAAATTACAACTATGCATGGAGAAAAGCAGAGATAGCCCCCATAGTTGATCCGCTTCGAATCTCCCTGCTCGACTGAAATACCATCTATGCTTTTTCCAGAGCAAATCCCAATATCCGTTGCAAACAAGACGGAAAACACCAAAATGACGACTAACTCAGTTTGTCAGATATCTCCGATTTTCATCGAAGAAAAACATCGTCTGTGAAAGGCTTTACAAAAAGACAGGACTCAGTAACTCGTCAAGAACCGAAGCAAAGCGGAAGAGCCACGCATCCTCTTGCTTCTCTATCTATTATTGTCTGAAGAGTCATCACTGGGAACACCAGACAGAAATTACTGCTAGAGAAAAAGGGAAAAATAGCACCTTCACCCCCCAAGGAAATCCCTTCCTACAGTTGATTTAATCTGAATCTGACTCGGAAAACATCTCTCCTTCCTTCACCTTGGGGACCACCACCTTGAGCACGCCATTCTTCATTTCCGCCTTGATCTCCCCGAGCTTGTACAGGCTCAGCGGCAGATTCAGCCTGCTGGAGTACCTCCTTCTGCTCTCCTCCTCCTCCTCCGACTCCTTCTCGCCCTCGCCCTTGATCGTCAGGGTGTTCAGCTCCACCGAGACCTTCACATCCTCCCTGCCCAGGCCGGGCATGTCCAGCCGGAGGAAGAGGACGCTGTCGTCCTCCTTCACGTCCCAGCCCCTCCTCCATCCGGCAGCCCCCATGCCCATGAACTGGTCCATCAGGTTCAACAACTGGCTCAGGCTCCGAGTATCGAACACATCTGTTGACCGATCAGCAATATTATATACATGAGAATGCTTCACTAAACAGAACTACATCAAAGGGAAAGCGACCTCATAGAACGATCAATGCTCGATCATCGAATACGTAAAGCCACTAGGCTAGCGTAGGAATGCCATTCACACACAAAGGAAACAGATCGGCAATCAATACAATATTCATGAGAACGCTTCGCAAAGCAGAACTACATCAGACAGAAAGCGATCTCGTGAAACAATCAAACGCTCGATCATCGAATACGTAAGTGCTGCTAGGCTAGCGCAGAAACGTCACTTATAAACAGAGAAAACAGAGGGGCAATCAACCAGCTGACGACCTCATCATTGCGACAGACAGCGATCCTAAACACCAGGAAAATGAGTGATAAGATAACAACTACCTGAAAACGGACCAGGCCCCTGGCTCAGTCTCCGAGTCGGCGACATCGGATACACACCTGTTGACCGATCAGCAATATTATATATACATGAGAACGCTTCACTAAACAGAAGTACATCAAAGGGAAATCGACCTCATAGAACGATCAATGCTCGATCATCGAATACGTAAATGCTACTAGGCTAGCGCAGAAACGACCTCATCATTGCGACAGACAGCGATCCTAAACACCAGGAAAATGAGTGATAAGATAACAACTACATGATAACCGATCAGGCTCCCGGCGGCAGGGGGCGGCGTAGCGATCGGAGCGACGCTCGACCTCGACGTTGCCGTCGTCTTCGTTGTACCACCGCATCTGAGAGCTGGTTCTGAAGGAGCGGGCGACGTGAGGGGCGACGGAGGCGGCGCGGAGCGGGTTGGTCAGCCTGGACAGGAGGCCCGACGAGGCGGTGGCGGCGGCGGCCATCGGGAGAGCGAGCGAAGACGCCATCCTTTTTCGATCGCGCTTGGAGCTTGCAGGAGAATTTCGCGAGAGAGCGACCGACTGGCGTTCGACGAGTGGCGAAGCTTTCTTGATTCGGTTGGGAGGTGGTTGGGGATGTTTAAATAGGAGGAGGAGGGAGAGGGCGATGCTTGGGGAAGGGGAAAAGACAGAGAGAGAGAGAGAGAGAGAGAGAGAGAGAGAGAGAGCGCGCCATTGTTGGCTGTCTGGAATTCAAATCGTATCTGATAATTTTGTCAATCCGTTCGCCACGGGATTTAGCAATCCGTTGACTGATCCACGACGATTCCCTCGAACGGATCGGGCCCCGCCAAAGTACCGCCATTCCATCGACTTATCGGGTTCACCCGTTTCTCTTACCTTAATTATACACGTGTCGAACGATAAATAGATTGTTTTATATTTTCTCATCATTTGAATATTTTTTACGAATCTAAATCTTAAGAATAATGTGGATTGAAAATGATATTAACAAATGTATTTTGAAAGAATATTCATTTTCGAGAATAATGCGTGTGAAATAATATCACCATATAAAAGCGAATAAAAAGAATATGCAAACTCGTATTGCTAACACGAACTTTTTGATCTCATAATAATTTCTTCACATTTTGATTTCCCTCGAGATTCAATCGATTCTATTGAGAATAATTGTTGGAACATAGTTATATGGCTAAAAATATACTGCTCTATATCAAAGCCATTTGCCAAAAGTCCAAGTCTCCTCCCCCAAGTGGGCCAAGTGTTCCCTATATTCTCAGCTACTTAGGGTGCGTATGGTAAAATTTCTTGGCTGGGGAAGAGTTTTTTTCCGTAAATAGTTCTTTTATATTTCTATTAGGAAACAATTTAGAAGAAAAGAACCCGTTTGATAACTACACAAAATTTCTACTCTTGGAATAGAAAAAGAATAAAAATGCATTTGGTAACGCAACAATTCTTTTTTGTATTTATTTTTTTTATTTGTTTTTATTCTTTTATTTGTTTTATTTGTTTTTTATTCTTTTATTTATTTATTTGTTTTTAGTTATTTTTTATTCTTTTTTTGTATTTATTTTTTTGTATTTTTTGTATTTTGTATTTTGTTTGTTTTTTGTATTTATTTGTTTTCTATTTATTTTTTATTCTTTTTTGTATTTATTTGTTTTTTATTTTTGTTTTTATTTGTTTTTTTGTATTTATTTGTTTTTATTTATTTTTTTATTTATTTGTTTTTTATTTGTTTTTTTATTTCTTTATTTTTTGTATTTATTTTTGTATTTGTTTTTATATGTTTTTTGTATTTATTTGTTTATTTATTTATTTATTTTTTATTTATTTTTTGTTTTTTGTATTTATTTTTTTTTTTTTTTTTTTTTTTTGTTTTTTTTGTTTTTTTTTTCATTTTCTTGCGTTTTTTTTTTTTTTTTATTTTTATTTATTTGTTTTTTTGTATTTATTTGTATTTATTTGTTTTTTATTTGTTTATTTATTTGTTTTTTATTTGTTTTTTTATTCTTGCTCATGGTCGACGGCCGGCAACCGGTGACGGTGGCGGGCGGCGGTCGACAGTGGCTCCGAACGGTTGGAGGTGGCCACAGCAAGAGAAAAATAAAACAAAAATAAAAAAGAAAATTTGCTTATTTCTAGAAATTGTTAGGGACAAGAAGCAATTTTTTTTTTTTTTCTCATTTCTATTCCTGTGCTTAACTTTTCTATTAGGGAATAGAAATCAACTCTTAGATTATCAAACGGGTTTTCTATTCTTTCTTTGTTCCGAGGAACAAAAGAATAGAAATTTTGGGCTGGGAAGGTTACCATGCAAAGACCTTAGAGTGTGTTCGGTAATTTTTCATTTTCAGAAATAATTTTTATTTATTTATATTATTTATATTTTTGAACGAAAAATAGATTTTTTTTTCATTTTTATTTTTATTTTTATTTCAAATATATTCTCAACTCGGTTTTTATTTCGGAGAGCATAAAATTTAGGTAATATTATCAAACGGATTTATATATATATTTATTTATTTTTTATTTTTTTCTGATTTGGAGTATAGGAGATCAGAAAAATAGACCCAAACAAACCTTTGACACCGATCCGAGACCTAATTATGCAGGTTCTGTCATGCCCCGAACCCCGAGCGCGTACCCATCCCTCTCTGGTCGATAAAATTTTGCGACTTCCTAGGACTAGTCGCTGACCCTTTTACTTTATCGCACATGCGGAAGCGAAAAAGAATCCCCGACAAGAACCATCTCGGGATGAAAAGCGTAACAATCATTTCACAAACAAACATGCCTTTATAAACATATACTGAGTCAAGTACAAGAGTCTATGGTCAAAAGACCACAAAAGACTATTCTCCAAAAAGAAGCGGTCCTATCCGACCTATACTTCAAATCACCTCTTCTCAACTCCAAGTCCTCCACTCGATGACCCTGAAAGTGGTTATACAATAACCAATGAGACAATGTCTCAGCAAGTCTAAGCTCTAAACTGCAGCTAGGAGGAAAAGACGCTAAGAAGCGTTCTAAGCACGCAATCACACAATCAAGGAGACTTACCTCGTCTCAGTTCCACCCTGTAGGTCAACATATTTCATATCACAAATAAGAGCATTACGCAAGCTTAATTAATTGGAACACAATACTTAAATAAACATGCGTTCCTCGTTTTGATCTCGGCATATAGCACGGCCTACTCTCAGTTCGGCGGTCTTCTGGCATTGCCAGGCATCGTCTCACCCCATTGAGCACGACACGTCACTTCGTCGACGTCTTTCCCGAAGGAGCATCACCTCCCCCCTTGGAGCGCAGCTTCGTCACTACGTCGACGGCATTCCCAAAAGAGCATAGGGTCCAGAATCTACTGCGACCGGCTTCCCTTTAACAAGGGGTATCTCAAATAGGGATAACGTCCAGCTCAATAGCTCGGGACGATTTCTCATTGTCATCACACGATCATTCAAATATGGCCTAGGGCACCGTGCATTGCACTCAAATGCTTCAATTAAAATGGTGAACCTGGCCTTTTTCTTCGTATTAGAAATACGCATGAAAATAGTCGTGTGTGGGTATACGGTCAACTCGACCCAAAAAAAATTGACATTCTTTTCTTTTTAAAATCCCACTATTTTATATAGTACATAAAACCATTTTCGGTGTTAAAATCCGACACCCCGGATTTTCTGAGTAAATATTGAAAATTCACAATTTTTTGGAATTAAATACAAAAAATCCAATAATCACTCAATTTGCATAATTTAACACTCAATTACAGAAATTAACCACACCATTGCAATCAGCACGAAATTCCGATCACCGGCCATCCCGGCCTAATTTCCGAAAAATAATTATTAATTAATTAATTTCGAAAAATACTAACCTAGGCCAAAATTATTAAATTAAATACCAATACGGATCCGGAAAATTCCCGAACCCTTCTAGATAAATAACACAATTTAAATAGGCCTTAGCTAAACCATGCTAACCACCTAACATGCTCAATTAAATAATTAAATCACTAATTTAATTTAACTAACCACCTAATTCCTAATTAAATAAATCTAAACACCCCTTAGCCTCAATCACCTACTAAGAAGAGTTTAGAGAATAAACTCACCGGTGTATCGCGAAAACCGGTTCACCGCGACGACGACGCGACGGCGGCCGAAATCTTAATTTTCGGCCGCGTCGGCAAACTCTCGGGCCGGACCTAAAACGGGCCCAACAAATCTCAGCCCAATTGAGATTTGTTTTCAACTTGGGCTGCGGGTCGCGGGCTTGGGCCTTCTTCGCGGGCTTAAAGGACTGAAACTTGGGCTTCAAATGGGCTTGCTTCTTGGGCCAACTTCAAGACTGAAAATGGGCTGAAGATGGGCTTGTGGATGAACTCGTGGGCTCTTGATGCGGGCTGGACACGAGCCCAACTGCTAGACCAAATTCTGGCTCGTGGACTTCGGTGGCCGCGTGGAGGGAGACTGCAGCTGGGAGACGCGCGACTGAGGAGCTGCTGAAGACGCGCGGGCCGAAGAAGGGAGCTGCTGGGCTTCAGGCTTCACTGCTCGAGCTGGGGGCTGATCTCGCAAGATGGATGGTGCAGCGAACGAAGCAGTCAATGAAAGAGGGGCTCCGCTGGGTTGTTGACCGGGACGTGGCAACTGAAGAAGAATCGGTGGATAGGTTGCTGAGTGGGTCTTCGGCTTCGCTCGGTGGAGATGGGATCAAGGGGCTGACTTCGATCGGTTGACGCTGAACGCGGAAGCAGCGAAGACGGCTGAGCTGGCGTTCGTGAGTGGCCTGCTGCGGTCAATAAATGGGCTTCCTTCTTGCGGTGTTGACCGAGTGATATTGGTTAATGGACAAGTGGCGAGGATGAAGAGGATGCGGTGGATGTCGAATGAAGAACAAAAGAAAATGAAAGGAAGGTGAGAGCTGGTTCGGTGGATTGCAAGGAAAGAGAGATTGAGGGGATGAAAGCAAAACAGAATAGAAGGGGGTCAGTTCGAAGAAAAGAAGACGGAGGGAAACGTGCGAGAATTGAGAGAAGATGAGAGAGAAAGAGAAAAATCAACAAAGCTTAGCCAAAGTCTTAAATGCTTGGTCCCCAAATAGTGCCCAATCTTATCCCACTTGTCCAAAAAATATCTTCTTGTATTATCCTCACAATTAACCCATTTTGATGCCCAAAAATGCTGCCATTATCCAATTCCGAATTTCCCATTTTCTTTTGATCTTTGATTTCTTAAATAAATTCCCAACTTCGACGTCCGATTTTGATGTAGAAAAAGTTCACTTAATTCCTACAAGTCCCCTTCGCCACATAGCTCGATTTGCAAGTCGAAAATCTCTTCAATTTGGCCAATCTGAATTTCCGCTAATATTCCGCGCCGTCCGAATCGGATTTCCATAAAAATCTCGGAATCTCTGAAAATTTCTCGGAGGATGAGTCGACGTTCGTAAAATAGCTCGTGACACCACAGAACTTTCAATTTCTGAAATCGGATTCAAATAAGCGGTTAATTTCAATCTGACGCGCTTTTAGCGTGACCTAGTCTACTGGGTCACTTTTAGGAATTTTTGGTGCAATTGACCCGTGATCGATTTATCTCGAGTCACAAAGTACATCTTCGACACATTGGCGACTCTCGATTGTCGTGAAAATCTCAAGGTTTCAAATACGGACACAGGGTACCCAAAACGTCAGAAAATCACTTTAGTGCCGATCGGTGAGAATTTTGCAATCAAGTGGAATCACCCACATTCGATAACATATCTCACCCAAATCGACCTATCTCGATTTCGATCGATTACGCGGTGCCGCAATGACCCTTGCAGATCGACACGGTCGAGCAGTCGATTCCTGTTCGAATTCTCAAGTCCATTGCATTTAGATTCCTTAATTGATTTCCCATATAGACCAGTTATCTCGTGAGTGGCCAACTCAGATAATAGCACTATAGACACGTCAACGAAAAATCCGATTTATTTAATTGAAAATAATTCAGAAAATTCTGGCTGTCACAGGTTCTGCGAGGATTCATTGCTGATTTTGGGGTTCGAAACTGAATCGAATTCCTTGCGATAAGGAATTTCCTTTTAGCTCTTATATTGTGCGCCTAAAGTCAAGACTTGAACTTTTGGCGCCACGTAGATAAGCTCATGTAGATAAAGAAAAAACTTTGCTCCTTTTATTTTATTTTATTTTACTTTCTCTTTTGTAAACCTTCGAGGAGTCCAACGAATCTCCTTGTGTTAACCGAAGACATCCAAGACTCAAAAAGAATTTTGAATTTCTTTTCTTATGCGTAATTTTGAATATTATCTTTATCATAAAAATATCTTCACGAACAACTACGTAAAAATTTTATCCAAGTGGATCACGTTTTACAAACGCTCAAAACTCGAAATATAATTTAACAAAACCAATCGACCCGACTAGGTGGCATCATCGTGATGTCACCAGCACATGCCCTGCGCGTGTGCGCGGGCAACCGCCGGCTGAGCTAGCCCATGTGCGCATGCGCGGGGCGATTCTTCTTGCCACGCTTGGCGGCATGTCCGGCGGCCCCTAACGGCAAGCCATCCGTCATTTTTCTTGTCTCAACGAGAACTACGACTCTATACTATTAGAAACGAGTTTTGATTCATTGAAAATCAAAAAGGGGGAACGAACAGTACGGGATGTCAAGATTTCCGTCCCCGAGCGTCCGACGCGTTTCTCGAAATTTCAACTAAAAGCAATTTATAAACATCAACAGTGATCGGGAAATATAAACAGTATCGCTCTGATACCAATGTAGGGAAACATATTCCTAAAAATCGATCTGATACTCAAACGATCGAATACCAAAAACGAACATAAAAACGTGCCCGGAAACATGTTACACCGATCTAAGGCATATCACATCGGACATACTTTGACTCCCAATAATTTGGTAATTTTGCTCCCTTACAGTTTGGCGATTGAGATTATTTTTCTTGATTACCGATTAGTTGGGTTGCTTTCCCTTTGTAGGGGGGCTTCGAGTTCGGAGGGATGGAGCTCTACTGAAGGACGAGGGATTCCAGAGGAGGTGACACTGCAAATTTTGGTCAGATTAGACTTTTGATCGTACTTATATGTAGGCCTCGCTTTATGGCTGATTGGGAGAGCCTGGACCGTGCTATTGGGTTGGCAAGATTTGGATTCTAAGGTCCTGTTTTCAGAGGTTTCCGCCCCCCTCGTGCAGTTCTCCAATCTACAGTTGCCTTGCGAAATAGGCTCGCGTCGAGATGCGAACGCTTCACTTCAGATTCTCTTCGAGAAAGAATGGACTGGGTTCGCCTGTCCTTTTTCAAATCCTGGAGACGATCAATGGATAATCAAAGCTTGTAAATGTCTATTCATTTTTAGTTTGGCTTTCTTGGTCATTATTGCATTATGTTGGAATGATATCACTTTGATCCTTCTGCAAGTTACTCCAGTTCATGTCATTGTCCATGACTTCATCATATTGACCCGTGAATTCCTGGGTCCAAGTAATGAAAAGAGTTGTTGAGCGGCCGCCACCTCGAGTACTTTTCTTTGCTGGGTTAATTCTAGTTCTTAACTTCATCATCCATCTTACTAAGCACATTGTACAAACTAGATTCCCAATAACATTGCAGAGAT
The DNA here is from genome assembly GCA_014182395.1 of Eucalyptus sp. ANBG9806169. Lineage (NCBI taxonomy): Eukaryota > Viridiplantae > Streptophyta > Magnoliopsida > Myrtales > Myrtaceae > Eucalyptus > Eucalyptus sp. ANBG9806169. Next base: position 31,217,438 of record CM024576.1, read on the forward strand.
CCGTTTCAATCTATTTCATCCTGTAACTCCCACAATTTCTGATACACTGTCTGTGCAAGTCAGGGCTGAGATTTATTTGGTTACGATCGGACGGCTGCTGAACCTCATTGGAAACTAAAAGTTATGTCTGCATTTTTCCCATGCGTAAGCTATAATACAATATTCTTACTAGCGATCTCTTAATAAGAAGGGGACAAAGAAAGTTTTTTCAGATAAGATTCGAAGAAAAACATGATATTCTCAAGAGTCACAAGCAGCATGCGAGGGACGTAGGTGTGGTTCTTGGTACCTGCAGCGATCCTAATTGGCCCCAAAGGTGCCGCCAGTCTCTTTTTTATGGCGGGCTTAGCTCACGCGAGAGGTTAAAGTGAAGAAGACCGAATCTGCAATAGCTCATTGTCGTTGTTTAATGAATATTTAACGAGAGATGAACCATGCCATGACGATCTCTTGTTTGCTAACTTGCCTAATCTGAATAGATTAATCCCCGTCTCCTCCACTCAGACATGGGCTTCTTATTGTTTAAATGGAGTCAAAGATAATAGCGGGCAGAAATGAAATTGGGTCGTTTGCGTGTTCTAGGCTGGAACAACAACATTGTTAGGTATAAACGGTATGCGACTCATAGACGAGTGGGTTCTTCCATAGCCAATGATGGAGGCTTGAAGAGAAGGGCAGGAAACTGGGGAAGCACAGAGCATAGGATTGCCGCTTGACAGTCGAATGAAGAAACTCCCGCGGCAATGTCTACTGACTTACGAGAACTTGACGCTTCCTCCGGTAGGTACCAGCGGAAGATCATGCCGCTGTTTGGTTCTGAACATGTTCCTTTTTCGGGTTCTGTTCTTTACTGTTTTCATTCTATTCATCTTCAGGCAATCATTTTCCTTATTCTTGTTTTTGCTTTTCGAATCAGATTTGAATGATTGATTATTGCAAATTCCTTGTGCTTAGTTTCAGGTGGTAGTGATGACAGCCAACGTGGGATGTGCTCGTTGCCGGGAGAGAGTCTCGCAAGTCATTTCGAAGATGGACGGTGAGATCCCTATCCTCAGTATCATAGCTTAATTTTACAGCAGAAGCGAACATCATCAAAAGAAATTCATGGATGAGAATCTCCTCTCGACACAGTTGTCTTCATGACGTTAAATGCAACGTTTAGAGTTTTGACAATCATCTAGAGCGTACAAATTGATTCATTGCAGTAATGCTCTCGAACAGGTTATATCTGATGGGGAAAAATATAGAAGGATTAAGCTCCCCAGATTTGCCTTTTTTAGATTTCTGTCAAGATGAATTAGTAATGCCCACGCCTGTCGAGTAGTCATATCATATAACCTGCAGCAAGTGTCGAGAGTGGAAATTTATGGAGCCCGCGTTGTGATTTGCAGGAGTGCGTGAATACACGGTAGATATTCGAAATGAACGAGTGATCGTAAAGGGGGATTTCAAGGTCGAAAGGGAGGTCCAAGATGAATCGGCCGACCTCCAAATCAAGAAAGAGGAAGAACATCAACTCCGCCTCTTCTTCAGATACTTCAGAACCAGTTGCTTAGGCAAATACCTTGGCCATTGAACGTAATTTCAATTCGTGCGTATTACTGTATGGTAGCAAATTGAATTGCTTGCTGGTCGCGGTTTGTAAATATCAAGTGAAACGCGGTACAGCCGAGACTTTCTCCTCAAAACAGAGCAATGCACATTCTGGGTGGCAAATGCCAAATCTCTACCGCAAATTAACGCCAAGTTTCGAATTCCAGTTTAGTCCTTCAAGATTAGTCCTTTCCACTCTCCAATTCAATGCATTCCCAGGTCCGCGCACACGATTCACTCAAATTACGACTATGCATGGAGAAAAGCAGAGATAGCCCCCACAGTTGGTCTGCTTCGAATCTCCCTGCTCGACTGAAATACCATCTAGATTTTTTCCAGAGCAAATCCCAATATCCGTTGCAAACAAGATGGAAAACACCCAAATGATGACTAACTCAGTTTGTAAGATTTCTCCGATTTTCATTGAAGAGAAACATCGTCTGTGAAAGGCTTGACAAAAAGACAGGACTCAGCAACTCATCAAGTACCCGAGCGAGCGGAAGAACTCGCATACTCTTTCTTCCCCACCTATTTTATTGCCCAAAGAGTCTTCAGTTGAAACACCAGACAGAACTTACTCCTAGAAAAAGGAAGGAAAAATAGCACCTTGACCCCCCAAAAGAAATCCCTTTTTACAACTCTTTCAGCATTTTCACTCAATCTTGACCTGGAAGACATCCTTCCTCTCTTCTTCCTTCACCTTGGGGACCACCACCTTGAGCACGCCATTGTTCATCTCCGCCTTGATCTCCCCGAGCTTGTACAGGTTCGGTGGCAGATCCAGCCTGCTGGAGTACCTCCTCCTGCTCTCCTCCTCCTCCTCCGACTCCTTCTCGCCCTCGCCCTTGATCGTCAGGGTGTTCTGCTCCACCGAGACCTTCACGTCCTCCCTGCTGAGGCCGGGCATGTCCATCCGCAGGTAGAGGGCGCTGTCGTCCTCCTTCACGTCCCAGCCCCTCCTCGATCCAGCAGCCCCCATGCCGCGCGACGCCGCGAGGAACGGGCTCTCCATGAACTGGTCCATCAGGTTCAGCACCTGGCTCAGGCTCCGAGTCGGCGAGAACGGATCGAACACATCTGTCGAACGATCGGCAATACAAAATCCATGAGAACGCTTCTCTAAACAGAGAGCTACCTCGTAAAACGAGCAAATGCTCGATCATCGAATACGTAAATGCCACTAGGCTAGCGCAGAAATGTCATTCACAAATAAAGGAAACAGAGCAGCAATCAACCAGCTGACGACCTCATCATCGCGACGGACGGCGATCCTAAAAAATGAGTGATAAGATAACAACTACCTGAAAACAGACCAGGCTCGCGGCGGCGGGAGACGGCACGATCGGAGCGGCGCTCGACGTCGACGTCGCTGTCGTCTTCGTCGTAGCGCCGCATCTGAGAGCTGGTGTTGAAGGAGCGGGCCGCGTGAGGGGCGACGGAGGCGGCGCGGAGCGGGTTGGTCAGCCTTGACAGGAGGCCCGACGGGGCGGCGGCAGTGGCGGCTGCCCTCCGGAGAGCGAGCGAAGACGCCATCCCTTTTCGATCGCGCTTGTACCTTGCAGGAGAATTTCGCGAGAGAGCTATCGACTGGCGTTCGACGAGTGGCGAAGCTTTCTTGATTCGGTTGGGAGGTGCTTGGGGATGTTTAAATAGGAGGAGGAGGGAGAGGGCGATGCTTTGGGAAGGGGAAAAAAAACAGAGAGAGAAGAAGAAGAAGGAAGAGTGCAGAAGGTTCGGGAGGCGAGAGGAAGTGAGAGAAGCTTCTAGAGAGAGAGAGAGAGAGAGAGAGCCATTGTTGGCTGTCTGGAATCCAAATCGTCTCTGATATTTATATTAATCCGTTCGCCACGGGATCAGCAGTCCGTGGACTGATCCACGACGATTACATGGAATGGATCGGCCCCTGTTCCATCGGCTTGTCGGGTAGACCTATCCCTCTTTGCTAGATGAAACTTCATGAGTTGCTTTAATTATACGTGTGTCAAATGATAAGTGGATTGCCTTATACTTTCTCGTCGTTTGAATTTCGTTTTGGGGGAGGGGGCGGGGTGTGGGGGTCAAAAATACAAGTGATATTAATTACCTAACGAAATTCGCTGAAAATACATCATAATATAACATATAAAAAAGAGCGGACGATGGGTCGGAGACCCAATTTCTAAGTAAACTATTCGACCTTTGGGCTTTGTCTAGCCAATTCGCAATTATATTTGTTTCTCAGCTGCAATTGGCCATGGTGCGGCCCGAAAAGTTGCTCTTCAGCTCATTGGCCCGGTCCACCAAGGGCTATACTTCCCAGTTCACCAGTTTAGAGGAGTTCACGCCTTCAACAAGTACACGGCAGTCAGTCTCCAATTGCAAGCTTAAAGTAGATCTAGGAAGGGTTTTGAGCAACGCCAAGGCTTCAGCTTGCTCGGCAGATCCAGCTTCAACTAAACTAGAAAATCTGTCCATTATCGTACCACGGGAGTCTCGGACGATGCAAGCAATAACCGCACGGCTTCCTCCTCTGTATGCCCCTCTGTTTGTCGTGGTTGTGGGTGGTTCTTTGTGAGCACCAACAAACGAAGCATTCACATTTACCTTCAAGATACCTAGGTACAATTTTTGCCATCTTTGGGTAAGATCCATTTCTTTGTTCTCCTTTTGTGATCCCGTTCCAAGTCTTGAAGTTCTCATAATAGGGCGTGGCCCTATCTTTACTTCATTGTTGCTTCAGGGGCATTTTTCTGAAGATAGCACTGTTCCGGTCCTTCCATATGCACCATAGGGTCGTTGCAACTAGGTCGAACTGAGGTGAGGTGAGGTTCGTGGGTCTTCTCTCAATCTAATTAACCACTTGTCAAATTGAGTTAGACCATTTCTTGTGATACAAATTCGCAAGGGGTTCACACACCATAGTTTAGATGTCCAAGGACAGAGCAGCATGGTGTGTTCTACCGTTTCCAACTCCTATTTGCAAATTGGGCATACTAGAGCAGGTACAATCTTTCTCCTATGCAAGTTGTCCAAGGTAGGTAAGGCGTTTTGGCATGCATTCCATAGGAAGATTTTAACTTCGGGGGTTGTTCTTGCTTTCTATATGTATTTCCACAATTCTGGTTTGGCTTGGTAGGAAATGATGCTATTATTGTGAGAGCTCTGTTTGTTGAACTTCTGTTACTGAAATTTCCACTTTTAACTGTGTATGTCCCTAATTTGTTGTTAGCCTAGACTAATTTATCCTCTGTAGTTGGTAACCTGATAGGGATAGTAAGGATTTCCGTTGCTGTCTGTTCGTCAAACATAGTCTTAATTAAGTCAGGAGTCATTCCATTTTACTGCTTCAATGTCTAACAAATTAGCCACTTTGAGTGGCTCATTTCTTATCGCAAGGCCACTAGCAGGTCCATTCTTTAGCCATTTATTGCTTTTGATAAAGATTTTTTTGCCATTCCCAACCGCCCACATGACTTGAGGAGATTTAGCATCTCTTCCCACTATGAGACTTTGCCAACCCCATGAAGAACAGGATCATCTTCCAGCTTGCCAAAAATCCCCTTGTGGGAAGTATAAACCCTTCATAACTTAACTCCAAAGAGTTTTTGGATGTTAAGAAATTCGCCATGCTTGTTTCCCTAGCATAGTTTTGTTAAAAGCCTATAGATCTTTGAAACCTAGGCCCCTCTCATCCTTCCTAAGCTTTGAAATTTCTCATTTCTTCCGGTGCAAACAAGCTGTTTCATTGCTAGTTCTCCACCAAAAATTGGTTATTTTCTTCTCGATTGTTTTGCAAATTGAAATTGGATTTTAAAGATGGATATGGCGTATTGAAGAATCGCCCACACCACAGCCTTTATCAATATTTCATTCTCAGCTTTTGACAATAAATTCTCCTTCCAACTCTCTAATTTCATATCGACTCTAACAAGGATCCAAGCAAACATTTCTTTATTCAATGCCCCCCAATCCAAAGAAATTCTTAGATATTTTCCGGTCTTGTCAATTACTGGAACTCTTAACTCGGAAGCCATATTCCTCCTCAAACTTTCTAGGCAGCCGTTACTGAAATATATCCTACATTTGTTCAAGTTAATAGCCTGATTAGGTGCAAAATAGTATTGATGTAGACTAGCCGCCAAATTTTGACATTTCTTTATAGTTCCATCTAAAAAAAAGATGGAGTCATCCACAAATAAGAGATGCAAGAGAGTAGGGTAGTTATGATTCCGTTTAATTCCTTGAATAGTGCCTGCTGGAATTGCTTGATTCATCAAGTAAGAGAGCACGTTGGCCACCAGTATGAAGAGATAGGGAGATAGAGGGTCACCTTGACGAATTCCTCTAGTTGGTTGGAAGAAAGGCATAGTCTCCTCATTAAATTTAATGCTGAATGATACCATGGAAACACATTGCATTACATAGTTCACTCACTTTCCACAGAAACCCATCTTGAACAAGCACTCTCGAAGGAAATCTCATTCTATTTGGTCATAGGTCTTTTGCATATCTAATTTTAAAGCCGCTTGGAACTTCTTTTTCCACTCTCGTGTTCTTAGTCTATTTAGTTACTCTTGCACTATTAAAATATTAGCTTGAATTTGTCGACCTCCCACGGATGCACTTTGTTTTGCTACGATTAGATTAGGTGGCAAAGGTTTCAACCTGTTCGTCAGTATCTTGGAGATGATCTTGTAGATAAAGTTGCATAGGCTTATAGGGCGAAATTGTTCTAGCTTCTCTGGATTCAGGGTTTTGGGAATGAGGGTGATTGATGTTTTGTTCAACTCAAGGTTCAAATATCCCATGTCAGAAAACTGTTGCACCTCCCTGAAAATATCTTGATTTAATTCCTTCCAATGATATTGAAAGAATAGACCATTTAAACTATCAGGCCCAGGAGCCTTGGAAGCTCCTAATTGATGTGTTGCAGCTGTGATTTCCTTTAGGGTGATAGGTTGTATCAGTTTTTGATTCATCATTACATCAACCGAGCATGGAAACTGATCAAATATAGGCTAAAAGTTTATGTTTCTCTCCGACTTGTAAAGATCTTTGAAATACTCTTCTATTATTTCCTTAAGAATGTTCTCGTCTCTCATCCACTCACCTTCCAAATTTTTAATATGGCGATTCTATTTATGGTTCTTCTTTAGATAGTTGTAGCATAGAAAAATTTAGTGTTTCTATCACTCCATTTAAGACAGCTAATTCTTGATCTCATACCCCAATACAATTCCTCTTGTTGCCATAGACTCTCCATTTCTTGGTTTATCTTTTGGATTTTCTCGATATCATTTGAATACCTTGGATTATTCATCAGCACTTGGAGCTCATTCCTTAGCCATGAAATCCTCTTAAATGCATTAGAGAACCTACTTTTACTCCATTCAGCCAAGCTTTTGAGACACTATATTCAATTTATCTACAATACTCATTATTTGGGGATTTGTTGAAGCCCAAGCCGTCTTCACTATTTTCGCACATTCTTCATCCTCCGACCAAAAAGCTTCATATATAAATTATCTTCTTCTACATACAGTCTTAGGGAAAAGTGATAAAATAACTAGGCTGTGAACTGAACCAATCGTTGGTAAAGCTTGGCATTTAGCATTAAGGTTTGCTATTCTCCACTCCATCATACATAACGCTCTATCCAACCTCTCCTTAATAAATGCCTCACCTTCTCTATTGTTTGCCCAGGTAAACGCGAAACCCTTCCTTTCCAAATCCATTAAAGAACAAGCATGCAAAAAGTCCCTAAGAGCTATCAGCCAATAATGCTAACCATCCTTCTACCCTCTTTCTCCAAATGGTACAACACTTCATTAAAATCTCCCAAACATAGCCAAGAAAGCTGATTTGTAATGATTGATTTATGAATAGTCTCCCATAATAATAATCTTTCTTTAAATTCGTTAGGGGCATGCAGAAAGATGATTCTCAAGAGCTGTCTTAATTCTAGCATTTTACAATGAAAATTTATAAATGACTCTGAATGTGACTCAATTGTTATATTTACCCAGTCATCCGAGAAAATGGCCAAGCCTCCTGTAATCTCCTTTGGATTCACCAAGAAACAGTTCTGAAATTTGAGCTGTCTTCTTATGTGCTACACCATTTGCTCTTAATTTTTTTGTTTCCATTAAAAACACAATACTGGGCCTTTCCTAAGCACTAAGACTCTCAATACTTGAATTGTCAAGGATATGCCCGACCCTTGACAATTCTAACTTAGAAACTTCATGGATAACCTGGTGACTTATTAGGGCTAACCATCAAAGCCCACTGAGTTGACTTCTCTGCCACTTCGATGGGAGTCTCAACAAGCTGTGTTTTGTCTATTAATGGTGTCTTTGACGATTGCGCTCCATAAGGACAAAACTTTTTCCCTTTCTTAGCTGAGGGAAGCTTAGTACCTCTGGATTGTGAATTTGTGTTGTTAATAGAAAGTTTTTGATCTCGTAGCAATTTCTTCGTATTTCCAATTCTTTCAAGATTCAATCAATTCTATTGAAAATCAGGGGCAATTTCAACGCACCATGCCGGACAAAAATCACAATAGATTTGATTATGTTGGCCAATTGAGTGATAATTGTTGGAACATAGTTATATCGCTACAAATATACTACTTTAGATAAAAGCCATTTGATACCAATGAGGGGACTTATGCTTAGAACCAAAGAAAATTGAGTAAGTTGCTGCATGTATGTCTTTCCATAGTGGGTGAAACTCTTATTTAAGCCCTTTAGGAACAACCTTTTAGCAGTAAATATCCAGAGATTTAGTTCAGAGCTAAAGACACTCAAGAGTATCAGGATGGTAACGTCTCTAATTAGTCAAGCTGCATTTTTTAAAGGATTCTATTATACTAGAAAAGAATAGGTGTTTAGATAGACATTTAAAGAGCTTTCATAGATACACACTTTACTTCTAGAGACTCTACCCAACACATTAATGAAAAGTTACTTGAACATGCACATCAATTCATTAAATTTGATAGGGTGGTCGATAGAGCAAAGAACTCCACCGGTTTATCGGGCCAGGACACGAGGCAGTGAGTGGCTAGTGTTCGGATGACAAGGTACGAGTGCGTGCAATATTTTCTTCTGCTTTCGGTGCGAAGAAGACCATCTGTCAGTTACCCGGCGGAGCTGGCAACAACATGGAATGGCCACGAAACCTTCAGCTGTCCATTCTCCTCAGAGGAACTGAGAAGGTTGCAGAGACTTCAGGCAAAGACTAAAAGTCCAAGTCTCCTCCCCCAAGTGTTCCCTATTTTAACCCCACCCTTCTTCCCCGCATCCTCCACCTGCGTCCTCTCTGTTTCTTCTCCGTGTTTCCTCGGTAGTTCCCTTCTCGTTCCCTTTTGCGGTTTAGTTGGTTTCTGGGTTTTTTTTTTGCCTGCGACCATCTAGTGATCGCTGGTTAATCATTATTGCGATGCGGTTTTTCCATGATGACTTGTGTCGTCAACTCCCCACAGCTCATCAGAGACCTAAACCATAGAGGTCCAGGTGCAGGAAAAGACTTAGCTATTTCGAGTGTGTTTGGTAATTTTTCATTTTCAGAAATAATTTTTATTTATTTTTATTATTTGTATTTTCTAACGAAAAATAGATTTTTTTCATTTTTTTAATTTCAAATATATTCTCGACTCAGTTTTTATTTCCGAGAGCAGAAAATTTAGGTAATATTATCAGACGGATTTTTGTATATTTTTTTTTTTTTTTCTGATTTGGAGAATAGAAGAACAGAAAAATAGACCCAAACAAACCTTTGACACCAATCCGAGACCTAATTCTGCAGGTTCTGCAAGGATTCATTGCTGATTTGGGGTTTGAAACTGAATCGAATTCCTTGGGGTAAGGAATTTCGGGGAAGAGTGAGAGGAGTAAAGAGGTTCCTGATGTTTGTGTATTTTGCTAATGTATAAATGACTCCACCATGATTCTTTTCTTGCATGCTGAGGGAACCTCGCTTCTCTTCTCTTCTCCTCTTCTTTGGATTTCTCGTCCATTTTGTCTTGGCTTCTCTTTACCTCGTGAAAGTTGAGGATTTTGTCCGAAGAAAATAAGATTATGAATAGATAGCATATCTTACAGAAAAGAATTGTCATCCCCGTCCGACTGTATTTGCAAAATTTACAAATCTCTTCCACCAACATCTTCCACATTTATTTACACAAGGCGAAAAGCCAAATTAATATGGCCCCATCTCTCTCATTTTCTTTCAACCCTTTGACCATACTCCATGCCTCCATGGACCACACGTGGAGCCCACGACACGCTCGCTCGAAGTCGAAGATCTTCTTCGGGCCGGAAAAGTCAACCCCCGAAGCGACACGTCAGCCCTGCCGGAGGCTGTCCCACATCGACGCGCACTGCCTCCGCGCGAACCCCACGCGCCTCCCCTCCAGGTCGTAAACCACCTCAAACCCCTGCTGCTGGTAGTTCCCCAGCGTCGCCCCGGGCCCACCCCCATCTCCGTCGCGTCCCCGCCGTCCATCATCATCAGGCACCCCACCCGCCTCCCCTTATCCCCGCCGTCCACGTCCACGTCGACGAACTCGTAGAAGTAGTTCCCCCTGGGCATCGCCACACCCGATCCGCCCGCGAAGCGGAACTCCACGTCGGGCACCCTGGCACCGGCGCCGTCCAGGTAGTAGCACGGGCTCAGCCCGGTATTGTCCTCCACCGCCCTCGCCCGCCGCGAGTTGACCCGCCCGAGCTGGCGGTCGAACTCGGCCGCCACCGCGCCGAACAGCCCCGACGGCAGCATCGTGAACGTCGTCCCCGAGTCCACCACCACCCCTCCGTCGCCCCTCCCGTCGATCCTCCGTAGATTCTCCGGCGCCGGGATGAACCTCCTCCCGACGGAGATCCCCTCCAGCCCGACGGAGTAGAAGTACGGGCTGTTCGGGCTCTCCAGCATCGGCGTGTACGCGAAGTCGCTCCCTCCTTTTCCCTCCGAGCTCTTCTCCGTCACGTCGTAGCGACCGAGGATGAGCGGGCTCGGGCGGCGAACTCGGTCGGCGTCGAACGAGTGCGAGACGAGGCAGTACGAGAACTGAGCGCCGAGCTGCGGGGACGACGCGGCGAGCTGGGCCGGCAGCGAGAGCTGGCCGCGGCCGAAGCCGGCGACGCCGAGGGGCTCGCCGAGGGCGGTGTGGGCGCAGCCGAAGGTGAAGTTGCGGAGGACGAGAGGCGGCGACGAGGTAGGTATGGTGACGATGCCTTTCTTCAGGCGGCCAACGAGGCTGCCGTCGCCGTAGGCGTAGTAGAACTGCGGGCAGGGGAAGGCGGCGCAGTCGGAGATTTCGATGTCTTCGAGGGGACAACGAGCCATCGCGCAGAGGTCGGAGGAGGAGGAGGAGGAGGAGGAGGAGGAGAGAGAAGAGTGGACGGCCCTGCACGCGGAGGACTTGCAGGTGACGTCGGAGGTGGAGGAGGAGGAGTTGAGGGCGACGGGGGCGGGCTTGGGCTTGCCGTCGCAGAGGATGCAGGTGAAGGGCGAGCAGGGGACCCAGACGAGGTCGCTGCCGGTGTCCATGTAGAGCGACACGGCCTGCGAGTGGAGGGTGAGGGAGAGGGTGTAGTCGCTACCCGGGGAGAGAGGGAGGGAGGCCTGCCGGGGGAGGTGGCGTTGGTGCTGGTGGCGGTGGCGGAGGCGGAAGCGGGCGGCGGAGCGGGCGGAGGCGGCGCGGAGGAGGTGGTGGGTGGAGTTGAACTGCGGGCGGGCGTGGGAGAGGGAGTGGGTTAAGGGGAGTAAAAGGGTCTCTGACAGGGAAACGGAGACGAGGCAAGGGAAGGTGATGATGAAGGCAACCAGCAGCAGGGACGAAGCCATGAATGAGCTTCGGGAATTCAATGACGCGAGTGGCTCGGGCTTGGCTTGAATCGGGAAGAGAGAGATGATGAATATATAGTGGCAAGAGAGTGAGAGGGAGACAGGAGTGAAGTGAAAGAAAGGGAGAAAAAAGGAGAGGAAGCTTCTGCTTACGGAGGGTATTTGTGATTTTGATGGGTGGATTTGAGGAGGAGGAGAAGGTCGATTTGAGGGAGGGAAGATGCACAATCGAAAAGCATATAAATACACCAAAATCGGAGGAAAAGTCGCATGCTGATGCTTAGGAACCAAGAAATTCTTTTAATACTTGCACGGTTTTGGTATATATGATTGATGGGCAAGAATGAGACGACAGGTCCTAGGTTTAAAAGGAGCTAAAAGATCACGGGCTCCTCCCTCAGTAAGGATGTAATAATATTCTAGAGGCTGGTCTAGTTATTGATTAAAAATTTCTTATTTTATTTTTGCAAGTGGGAGTCCTATTACATGGAGAAAAATTCAAAGGGTTTTTTCTTTCTTAATATTGTCGAATCCGAAAGACTGGGCTTTCGGAAGCAATTGCTTGAAGCCCAATTCCTCGTATTCCAATTTATCAGTCAATACTTTTAACGCAATCAATATGTTTTAATGTATATCTGTTAATCAGATTGAATAATTGGAATGATCATGATGAGACAATATCATCACGTTTACATTATGAAATGACCGATTATATATATATATATATATATTACTTTTGAAAACGAGTAAAGCATCTAATTACATAATCAAGTTTATAGACACCTTAGGTCAATTATCATTTTGATTCTATCTACGAAAATGACATTCTTTCTTAAAAGTTGCCCTCTTCAATTTCTAAATTTAAGTTTTAATAGAAACACATTTTTCATTAAATAATTTTTCGAAGCGATCCAAACATCTAAAAATGACCAAAATATTTTTCGCAAAAAGCAAATGTGATTATGTGAGTGAAGTGAGATGTGTTTTCGGGAGTTGTTTTTATATTTTCTGGTTGCTTTCTGTATAGAATAGGGGGGCCATACAGGCGTGGAAGGAGCAGAGCGGTCCATTTGGCTAATATGAGCTGGCACGCGGAGTCAAAACAGGGGAAGATCGCCAAGTGCGACCCCGCAACCTCGAAGGTCAACAGCTGGACAGTTGACTTTTCCACATCCGTTCCGAGATAAACATGAACAGCTCTTTTATAATAATCTTGGCGTTAGACTTTTGAACGTAATCCGATTTTGCGGGTGCATTACACACGACGTGACTTTGGAAAATTGGGCCCTTGAAAGTTAAGTAATCGACCATCGCCATATAATTATTGAATGGAAGAGAAGAAAGTGAGAATTAAAAGAATGTTTGCTACGACGGTCCATTCTAAATCTAGAGGAGCTCTATCTAATTAATGTATAAGATTATGATTTCTGAAAATCAGAAGTTTAAGGGTAGATGCATACCATCACTAAAGTCCGGAGGGGATTCTGCGTAATTTCACATAATTTTAAGTGAGCAATCTTTCTTGTTTTAGGGTATAAATAAATTTGCGCCCCCACCACCCCCATTCCCTAGGCCTCTTAACTCAAAATGAGTTGTGACATTCCCACCATTGGAGGTGTAATCAAGTCGAGCCGATATAGTACCAAAGTTGACTTGACTCGACTTGTGAAGTCAATGCTCAAAATTCAGTTCAAATTAATTTGATCGAGTATTAAATTATCTGCTCAAGCTCGAATCAAGTAAAAAATCAAGACACTATGTCTTGACTCAATTCGATTAAAATCAGTTTATAAGTAAACTCGAGCTAGATCTTTAAAAAGGTGAAATATTGTGGGGATATTATGTAGCTTTGAGGATACGCGTGTTTGATTACACTAATAAATATTTTTCAAAAAAACTAATGAATTCTATATTAGACTCAAGTAGCTCACAAACCTATCGAGTTAGGAATTGAATTCGAAAAGATAATTGAATAGATTGCTCATGAACTCTATGCGAAATCTGACGAGATGATTGCGATTGATCACCGAACCGAACCCAAGCTACTCACTAGTAGCGCGTCTGAATTGTCACCTTCGTCCTCTATCGCTGATCTTCACCTTTCAATCATTCTCGCTACAATCATCACAAGACGAAACTACCTTATCCTTCTTTTTAAGCAGCACTTCATGAATATGTAGATTGTGATCACGACATCAATCTGATTTTAATAGGTCGGCAGTAACGTAAGCATCACGAGACGAGATTAATTGATTAATTAATTGAAAAGCAGTTTGCCAAATTCGTTTCCTCCAACCACATATGATTGCACGCATTGAAAGTTGATGGAGACCCTCCCCCCCGGGGGGGCGGTGCTTAACGAAAAGATAAGACAAAAATTAACAAGAAAACATAATGTTTACACACGTATATATACATACCGACAACTTTACGCTAAGATATGTTTTTCTTTAAAGGTATATCCACCAACCCGTTTCCACCAAATGTCAATGCTAAGTATTATAATTCATATAGTATTCTATTTTCCAGCAGGAGGATTTTGTCCTTGCATTTTCGTCCAAGGAACTATTTTCTGGTCAACCGAACACCAAACCCATTTTTAGACTTTAATATGTGGCTCGGACAACATTAATTTGCCACCAAATTTGTTCGCGTTTTATTTTTAGGCGATCACTTAATTGTGTAAGGTACACTTTTTTTCTTTTTTTCTTTTTTTCTAAACCAAGGTCTTGCTTATTGCTTTCTAAGAAAGACATAATATAACTAAGCTCTAGTACCTGCACATATATACAGCTAATTAAGCAGCTATGTTGGGACCAATGCTTAGCTGGATTATCTTAACCTATGCGACCTATTAGTGGGGAAGTAGGTTGAAAGTCGAGTCTATGGCGATGTGACGTCGCTTCGGTATCTACACAATAATTTGCGATGAGGTTCCTCATGAATAGACAGGTGCAAGTTGATGTCTTAGTTGAGAGTGCACAGGTGAAACTATGCATAATCATCATTTTGTGTTAGCATGAGTCCGTCTTGAATTTTATTTTGATGTGTTGTAACTTGGTATCTATCCACTTTCATCGCCGTTCTTCATTATTTTAACTACGGTAATTTATATTTTTGGTGTAATTGATTAAATTACGGAGATTTGGTAGCTTCATTGCTTTCGAATCTCTCCTTTCCTTTTTCTTCGTTGTGTAGTTTATTGAGAAAACGCCATCTAATGCATTTTCGAGAGAAAAACCTTCCCCGACCGAATCAGTCGCAGTCCGGGGGATCGAGACAAGACAAGAATAGAAGTCGAAGGGGAGTCAATGATTTATGTGGACCATGTTTGTATGGTTCGGATTGGGATTCACCATTTTGCCACCCAAATTCAATTATTGAAAATATGTACGACCAAACTATACGTGTACATACCCTGTGATCTAGAAGGCCAAGAAAAAGAAAAGGAAAAAAAAAATTATAAAAAGGGTTGTGAGTAGGAGTGAGTGGTTCCACGTTCTATGCATAAGTTCCATAAATGTTTCATATGAAATCCGGAATCTATTCATTGGAACAGGTTCTCCAATTTTTGGAACCTATAACTTAGGGTCTACTCAGGTTTCACCTATATTATTAATCGAAAATTTATAGTGAATTAATACCATTAATAATTACCACTTGTTATTATAATTAATTGACCATAAAGATACATAAAAAATATGAACACTGATAAAGTAAAAGTCTCAGTCATAAAATAAAAGTTTAAATTAGTCATTCTAGAATATACACTCGTCATCAAACAATGTAAAATATCGCAAGACCGCACGAAAATATGAATTGAGAAAAATATTAAAACTTATTATAGATTCTAGGTTATAGGTTCCAGATTTTAGATTTCTCCAACTACGAATCCGAAACCTACCCGTGGAAACAGGTTCTTCATTTCTTGGAATCCGAAATCTACCTTGCATACTTGAAATGTGGAACCCATAGATTCCGGCGATTCTGAAAGCATGTTTACCCCTAGTTGTGAACTTGTGAGGGCTTAGATAGTCAACCAAAGGGAAGGGCTTTCTTTCGGCGGACCTTAAAAACCCAATCCACCCGCCGGTTGGCCTCACCGGGACAATGGGCTATATGGACGGATTTGTAATGATTTGTATTGGGCCAGTCTTCCCTTGCAAGCTTCAATTTGAGCCCGCAGGTTCCATGGGTTTTGATCAACGCCCGTAACGTAGCTGACCAGCGATAAGCTATCGGTATGGATTTTAAATGTGCAGGATCAATTCGAGTCTTAAGCGTTTGAGATGGAGCAATTCAATTGAAGACAAGAATAATGGATCGACATGAGTACCAATCTGCCGAGTGGTCGTGCCAATATTCTTAGGATAAAAAACCTCTTGTAAATAAATTTTCTATTAAATAGGAGATTGTGTCTATCCATTTGAAATTTATGTAACCGCACATGGGATTAGGGAGTTACTGTTGGATTTAAATTCAGTAACTAGTTGTATAACCGTTGAAATACCCAAGTAGGTGTTTTTTTTTTTTTGGCATGTGCCCCAATCAATTAGCAAAAATTCAACATTCTTCTACAAATTTATTTCTTTTACAATTTGTATGTTGGCGATAATTATTTTCGATGTTTGTACCTTTAATTCATTGCCAGCACCCATATTTTAAAAAGTATTTCCTTATTGATATTGGCAAAATAGTGGATTATTCATATGCTTTGACTCACGTAGATCATTTTAACATTCACATCTCCATCTTTCGATCTCTGCCCGTCTCTCTCTCTCCATCACCAAACAAATCTTGAAGCGCCATCAAGCTGCTGTCCGTGATAGAGCTCAACTTCGTGCGGGCTCCATCTTGTCTACCAACAAAGTCACGATTCTATGCCTTCGAATAAAATCAAACCGAACCGAACCAAATCGAACCGATCCGATTCATGATTATGTATGTACTACAGTAGTAGTGCGCGGGCAAACGAAATTCCACGAGACGGGCCCGCGTCTTCCTCGAGTGACATCGGGCCCGGTGTAGCCCGGCCCGACATTTAGACCCTCCGCCATTTTCGCCTCCGCGAGCATTCCTCGCGCAGGCAGAATCACTGCCGCCGGCGCATCCGCAGCAGCGACGATGTCCCCGCGATGGTGGTGTTCCTGACCGCCAATCGCCGGCTGGTTTCGTCGGCGCGCTCGCTCTCGGCTTCTCGTTCGGTCCCTCGCTCGGGACTCGCGCTCGCTCGAGCCATGAGCTCGGGCTCGGCTCAGCGGCTCTTCCAGCTGAAGCTCGACCCGCTCACCGGCAACTCCGAGTGGGTCGTCATCGAGGAAGACGCCGGCGGGACGGCTCCCGAGGGCCTCCACCAGGGCCTCCTCGCCACGACGTCGTACTTGGACATGCTCAACGACTCGCGCCGGAACAGGGCATTCCGCGAAGCCATCGACAAGGCCGTCTCCGGGCCTTGCCGCGTGCTCGACATTGGGTAATCTCGCGTAACGATGAGCTCTGTTGCTCTGTTGAGTTTGGCTTAGCCAGAGTAGTTAACTTCCCGTCGGTGGAACGTCCAAGCTGAGTTTTTTATCAATTGATGTGAAGATGTCTAATTCGTGTCTTTGGAGTTGGGAGGTGTTCTTTTGCGCATGTTGCTCTGTTAGTGGACTACGTGTTGTTGCTTGGATCGTCTCATTGCTCCATGACTCGTTTTGATCTTAGAAATGAAACGGAGTTTGAGTTCACTCCATTGGCTCCACTTGGCTAGAAATTTACAAATGCATGTATCAGCTTGACAGCACAGAAGGAATCCCTTTCTCATTAATTGCAGATCAAGGGGATATTTTCTATAGACAGCGGCATTTCCGTGGTGTGTTTGTGAGAGCCATTGGATTGGGATGGACGATAGATCAATGAAAGGAAGTTTGGTTTGTTGTTGAGTTGACAAAAAGGAGATGGTGAAAACCATGCATGAGAATTAGTTCGTGTCTGGCTCATAGGAGAAAAATAAAGAATCTCTCTTTTTGGGCTAAACAGAAATATAGTGGATCTCCCTAGGTGTTTTGTGTGTGTGTGTGTGTGTGTGTGTGTGTGTGTGTGTGTGAGAGAGAGAGAGAGAGAGAGAGAGAGACGGTATAACTTGCCCGAGAAAATTACATTGGACCTTGTGGGGGTTGTGAGTATTTTACTTTTCTTCTGGCGGATGAGGCCAGTATTTATGTTTTCTAAAACTTGCTTGGCATGGTATCTAGTGCAGGAACTGGCTTGTTATCAATGATGGCTGCTCGGGCAATGGGTTTGGGGGATTCACCAACATGCCATAGTAATAATGGATCAGTAACAGCTTGCGAGTCTTACCTTCCCATGGTGAAATTGATGCGGAAGGTTTTGCGTGCTAATGATATGGCAAGGAGTATAACTGTCCTCAACAAGCGTTCTGATGAAGTTAGAGTTGGGGTAGATATTGAATCACGTGCTGATGTTCTGGTGAGTTTTACAACGTCCATCTTGTACTTGCTTCAGTGAACTATTTTACTTATGAAGTTTGTCCTCACCCTGTACCGAAGTTAAATATTGGAGGTTGGGAAAATAAAAATAGATGTCAGAACGTGTATTTAAGAAAGTGAGAAACATACGCTACTCTAAATGCTGGAGCACACAACTTCAAGTCTGATGTTCTCCCTCATTAATTGTCAAAGTTCCTTGTGACTTTGCCATTTCAATCAAATGCATCTATGTTGGAGTTTCTTCCTTTCATCAAGGGTGATTGTTTTGTAAATGCAGGTTAGTGAGATACTTGACTCAGAGTTACTGGGTGAAGGGTTAATACCAACCTTACAGCATGCACATGACATGCTTTTGGTGGAAAATCCAGTAACAGTTCCATACAAGGCAATCGTGTATGGCCAGGTGCTTCGTCTGTCTTTATATTATGTTTCATTATACTTTATAGATTATGATTTGATAGAATATTTAGCATTTCGTAGGGATTTCCCTGCCCATTCTTAATCCTCGAGATTAGGACGTGTGCCACTTCAGTTAGTGCTTATTCGATAAACTGTCAGATGAGTGATTATGTCACTACAGCAATGGTGACTCAGAACTGAAAACTAAACTAGACAAGTTGTTTGTTTGTATTCTGGCTAATTCATGTGATGGTAAGAGCATCAGTCATGGTTCACCCTGAACAATCGCGTATGGCCTGGTGCTTGGTCTGTCTTTATATCATGTTTCATTATACTTTAAAGACTTTAATTTGATGGAATATTTAGCATTTTGTAGGGATTTCCTTATCCATTCTTAATCCTTAAGGTAAAGGACATGTGCCAGTTCAACCAATGGTTATTCAATAAATCTTAGATGAGTGATTATGTCGCTGCAGTAATGGTGACTCATAATTGAAAACTATACGAGCCAACTAGTTTGTTTGTATTCTGGCTAATTCATGTGACAGTAAGAGCATTAGTGGGAGAGAATCGCCCTGAACAATCTGTCCAACACAGGGTCCCTAGAGATTAGATGATGCAGATCAAATTTGCTGTTTATCTTCTGTCGCCTACTGTGGGTTTCAATGTTGCACTTTTTTGCTGTTGTTATGCTATTAAAACTTGGATTTTGGGAAATTTGTAGAAGATTGATAGTTAATGCAAAAGTCAGACTGGTAATCATAATTTTCTTCTTTGGTCTTCAATCAACAGCTAGTTGAAAGTGCATATTTGTGGAAGCTGCATGATCTGTATAATAATGAGGCAGAAATATTGGATGGCATTCATCTAGTTCCTGCTGGGTTGGAGAGGATTATTGGGGTTAAACTTCAACAACACCCTATGCACTGTGATGCAATAAGACGAGAAATAAAACTGGTAAGTGGTGATGCAACTTGATCCTTTCCTGCATTTCCTCTGGAAAATGAAGTCATTTTGCTTCTACTCAACACTGAATTCATCCAGTTGTCAGAACCCTTCAGAATTTTTGAATTCAACTTTGGAAAACGGCCAGAGAGTCACGGTGAAACTGCAGTTCGTGTAAAAGCAACCAGTAGTGGTCAAGTAAATGCTGTGATTTCCTGGTAACTACAAATATTGTGATAATTTCTCTTGTGGTTCATAATGTTTCTCTGGCCGTTGCTGTAACATCAGTGTTTTGTTCTTGGTGCTTATGCAAGGTGGATGCTTCAGCTTGATGACGAAGGGTCTATACATTATTCGACTGCTCCAGAATGGATTACTTTGTCAGGTAATATGAGTGGGTCGGAATTTTGGTCTCCTGCTGGTAGGTTGATTTCCATTGATTCCAGTGGAAGGTCTTACCACTTCTAAGGAGCAAAGATAATTTATTGGGAAAATATGTTACATCAAGAGAGTGATGTGGGCTATCTGTGAAGAAATTGACAAAGAATATTGGCTGACTTATCATTTAAATTCTCTTCCTTGTCCTCACTGAACTAATAAAACTGGTTCAAATGCTTTGCTAGGTGCTGGGAATTGGTGTGACCATTGGAAACAGTGTGTTTGGTTCATTCCAGGAAAGGGGGTGCCATTAGCCAAAGATGAAGAAATTTCTTTACGTGCAGTTCATGGTGCTACTAGCATTTCCTATCAACTTGAACCTCATCAGCCAAAATCCACAGGAGGGGATCATCACGTTAAGGGTGGAGATTTTTGTCTCATTCTATCCCCAGAAAGAATTGCAATTTATGGAGATGCTGATTGGCGACTTTCTGTGCTGAATGCCATAAAAACTGTTGTACGTTTTCAGCTGCGAGCTCTTTTGTATTTTGTTTGATCAGGGCTTCCTTTCCGGGCTTAGAGAAATCATTACTTTTGCTTTAGGCTTTGTTTGGGGTGACTTACACGCCTTCTGTTATGGGTTTCTTGGTTCTAGTTGTGTGAAATTTATACATGTAATGTATGGAATTATAGTCTCAAAGTCACTGTACATTCATTTTCACTCTAGAAAAAAGTGCAAGCCTAAGGTTTGGAGAAGGAGTGGGCAGAGAGCAACTCTTGCTTCTGGCTTCTGCTACTTACTTATGCCACGTATGTTGGATAAAAAGGTGGAAGCTAGAGGCAGAAGTTGGTTGCAGGAGGTGAAAAAGCCCGACCTTTCCCCCCAGCCGCTCTTATGAAGTCCTCTTTCTTTTAAGTTGACTTACTCCCACTTTGCTATATGTTATGTAGACTATTCTGTTCCCAAACACTCTCTCTGCCCTTACATGTCTTTGCTGTTTAATTAGATTTGTTCATGACATATGTAATTGTTTTAACGATGACAAGAATCTTGGTTTATGTAATAACTATGAGTTTAATGATTTCCTGCAGCTGCAGAGAAGAGCTCCCTCTTTATGC
The DNA here is from genome assembly GCA_014182395.1 of Eucalyptus sp. ANBG9806169. Lineage (NCBI taxonomy): Eukaryota > Viridiplantae > Streptophyta > Magnoliopsida > Myrtales > Myrtaceae > Eucalyptus > Eucalyptus sp. ANBG9806169. The sequence goes on from CM024576.1 coordinate 31,238,188, forward strand.
GTTATTGCTGATGACAGCGTCTTTCTTACGCTTCTGGTTGCTCGCCTTTCAACAGCATCACACATAATGGCCTTGTTTCCTGGCTTGCAAGATAAGGGTATCCATTATTTAAAAGCTGTTGCTGATGCTAATGGTTTCTCAATGGATCGTGTAGAATTCGTCAGAAAGAAAATGGCAAACTGGACTGGGGACGATACTCATAATAAAAAGGTAATTTCCTCTATTCAGATTTTATGCCACTTTATAGCGTGATAATTCCAGCTTTGCCATAATGGAAAGGACTGTGCACTATACAGCACCTCACTTAGGTAGTTTTTTCTTCTTTTAGTTCTTTTTCTGGGAAACCAGACACTTGTAGTGATGTTTGTTTGTAGCTTGAATGCATTGCCTCACTAAGCTTAACAATGGTTTCCTTTGTCCTTTGGTTGACAATTTACGTTCGTTTATGTTCTACCTGGTCAAATTCCCTTTAGGTGCTGGCCTTGAACTACAATAGTTTGTGTTTTGGCTCATATGGTTTGCAGGTGGACCTGCTGATTGCAGAGCCATTTTATTATGGAAGTGATAGCATGCTTCCTTGGCAGAACCTTCGGTTCTGGTAAGTTGTCATATCGCATTGCGTAAGTAAAAACTTCTTCTCTATATCAATATGAACTGTCCTGTGCTTGAATTATTTAGATGTTAAGCTCATTCGCCTTCCAAAGGCATGATATCACATTTTCAAGAGCCATGCTTCTTCCTCTCCACAGATAATCCAGAAATTATGGAAATACACAGAATTTGTTTTCTCTATATTAACAGTATACAACAATTTTCGACTGCTCCTGCAGTCACTAGGGATACGCTGGTTTTATACTGCTCATGTAATGTCCCAAGCGATTTGAATTGAGTATCAGATGACCATGGATTTGCCTTAGTGTTACACAAAGAGAGCTTTAATTATGATTCTCTACCCTTTTCTGGAAATTTTTATGGTGAAAAACTTTTAAGAATGCTTCCCGAGCAAGACTTGCATTCGGCTTTCTTGTCAATCAGGTCAACCAATATACCTTTTTGTTTTTTTCCCTTGCCCTTCAATCTGTCCCAGCTCCTCCTTTGGCGAGAGCTCTCATATTTGTAATATCTGCTTCAGGTTCATTATACTAAGAATTCCTCTGGTGAGCATTTCGTAATATGTCGTCTTGATATGTGTTCTCTACTCTTCAAGCGCAAAGCATTTTCTTCCACCATTAGAAAACCCAACTCTGGGCAGTGTTGCCCTTAGTCTGACATTCCAAGATTATAAAGCACTATGTTATGAAGAGAATGTATGTGTATCCCCAAGCTGCCTTTGCTTCTAAGTTCTGAATGGTTTTCAGGAATGAACGGACTGCACTTGACTCTCTACTTTCCAAAGACGCCTCTATAATGCCTTGTAAAGGACTGTTGAAAGTTTGTGCTATGTCTCTCCCGGTAAGTGGCTTATGTTTTATGACCAAATAAAAAAAAAAAAAAAGTGGCTTATATTTGAACTTTCCTTTTTGTGTTTGTTCATTTATGTTTTGTTTGAGAAATGAGAGAAAATTGGAGGAATGAATATTGGGGCTGAAAGTTTCGAAATTTTAGAATATTTGTGAGAAGTTAGAGGAGTGAAAATTTAAAAATTTGGGCGTTTTCATCTTTTTTCTTCCCCTCCCTCTCTCACAAACATAGCTAGTCTTTAGACAGGCTTGTAAATCAACTGTTGGTGATCCTTCTGACATATTATGCAGGACTTATGGAACAGCCATCGCTCTTTGGATAAGATCGAAGGTTTTGATCATTTGGTGGTAAATCCTACTTTAGGAGCATGTGGTGATGCAGCTGATGGAGGTCCTTGTATTCCCTTTTACGTTTGGCAGTGTGGGGAGGTTAAGGTAAACTAGTATGGGTGCTTTTTGGCTGGGGAAGAACGATACTTAGCTCAAAGTCTAATGTCTATTAATTGCTGTCATTAATCCACTCTGATTCAGGAACTCAGCCAGATAGTCACTGTAATGGAATTTGATTTCTCAAGACCTATAAGTCCATGTCAAGGAAAAGCCAAGGTTTGTGTTCTGTAGGACAATCATTTTGCTCAAACTGAACTCACGGCGGCGTTGTTTGCTTGTGTATTGAACTAGTTTTTCTTCATTCCATGCCTGTGAATTTGCGTTTTTGACTTGCGCCTCAACCACCAATGTTGCTTGACGTGTCAACAACCACTTTACATATTAAAAAGTAAAATCGCAATTTTTCCATGACAAGAAGCCGACCTATGTAGATGAACCCTGCAGCCATGACCTATCTGACTAGCTCATGCATCAAGTAAGACGCGAGTAAAAGCCAATAGAGTTCTTAGCTTCAGAAGAATAATATAATTTTTTATCACCTCTATAGCAATGACAAACATTGTCTTAAGTATGGGTAATTCAATTCAGAAACCGAATTTTGGAAGGGCCTGATTCTTTAAACGTAGAACTCGAATAAAGCTTGATTATTGGTGTGAAACAATGAGAATGCAAACTTTTGGAGGGTAAACTCTGCGTATTGTGGTACTTGGAAGCTAGTCATTATACGCATGAAAGCTGTCAAGCCATTAAAGCTGTCAACTTAGGTCTAGATGCCGACAAGCGGCAACGCCTTTGTGGACACTCCTCATAAGTGAGTTCATTTTCAGTACTAGGGGTCCATCGCCTGAGATATTTTTTTCCCTGCAGGTCAAGTTTAGCGAGAGAGGAATTTGCCATGGATTGGTGCTGTGGATTGATTGGGTGATGGATGCTGAAAACTCCATTGTGGTTTCCACTGGCCCAGGTATTGATTGTTGTCATGTCGGTATATTTGCTCGAACCTGTATCATTTATGATTTACCCATCATACATATTTTCGCCTACAACTTAGGCCCCTCGAAGCATTGAAACTGAGGTAGAGACTAAGGTAACTAAGACGGTAAGAAACGCAAAAGGCAAAAAGCAAGTTCAGAGGTGGTTTCTAAGAGAACATTTCTTTTTCAGACCAGAGGCATTGGAAGCAAGGGGTGAAGCTTCTATCCACGCCTGTGGCAGCCGGGTTCCAGGGATCAACCGATACTGGCGAAACTTCTTGTTTGATCGTCCAAACGTCGTTCGACCCGTCTAACGGCGAGCTTGTAATCGAGCATGTCCCCTCCTAACATCTTCATCTTTAGCCGTGAGGACTTTCGGCAGCACATGGACCACGGGCATGAATTTTCTTTAACTTCCCGCTAACTATGGTCCCCTTTCGGCCGAACTGTGATAATTGGGCTCCTGTTCCTGCGATTTCTCGAAGGCGGGACCTTGTTCTTTTTTCTTTTTTTTGGGGCACCGAGATTAACCATCACTCGATGCACGACCTACCACGACACTCAATCGGCCCGACATCGCATTGGCTCACATGTTCCATGACTTCACACGGTGAACTCCGAAGACCCTCCACGTCTCTGTTGTCCGCATCTCTTTTCCTTCGCCAAAAGCTGCGTCACGAAGTGGGGTGGGGGGGCGGCGTCTGTCGCTAGTGCTTGCGCTCTTTCTCATCCTGGCTCTTTGAGGAAACCTGAAGCGGTTGCTCAAGATCGCGCGACTCACGTGCACGATTCAACATCGATGATGGATGGATGGATGGATGGATGGATGGGCGGTACTTGTTCTCTCTTTTCGCTATGGGAAAATCATGGCCATGGCCACGAAACTTCCAGGAAATTTCCCGAGTGGTGTCCCACAGTGTCCTCCAGTCTGATGCCGACCACTCATCTTAACGCCGTACGGCGATAACCCCTAGAAGACATCCTTTTTCTTTTCCCATCTGAAGAGTCTCGAAAGTTTCATGGAGGAGACAAGGCTACTTCGGCGGGTTGGATTCCTGGCACCTCTTTTTTCTTCTCTTTTTTCCATGATTGGACTCGCGTTGCCTGGAAACATCATCTCTCCCTTGGGAAAATAGACCTTTCATTCGTGAAAGTTGTTGAGTCCATGATGGCTCTGTATTGAAGCTCCTCGTGATTGATAGGCATAAGAGTCTTGGAATGCTTATGATCTTTTCGAGCGTTCAGAGATTGAACATAGAATCGTGTATAATAATTCGATGATTTTTTATACTTAATTAGAAAATGCAGCTGATAAGTGTAGGCAAACATAGAGAACTCGATCGAATCACCATGATCGCATTGGCCATTCGGCATGATAGGTGCGGTGAAGGTAAATTCACCACATTGGTTCAGACTGATATGGCAAAATGCCATGTTTGTTTGTTTTTGCATTCTAAGGTAGAGTCATGTCAAAATAACATGTCTCATCAGCATAAAAATAAATGGTTAAATTCAGATAAGCTTTCTTTGTATATACTTTGTGGTTTTATATCCACTCGCAAACTATTTATAGGACCATTTCAACTGTTTCAATAATAAAATGAAAAGTTGTCTTTTAACTTAATATCGTATCTTTGTCGAAGTCAAATAATGAATCAAGAAAAAAAAATATTAATTTTGATTATCTATCTCTTTAAAAGAATGGTAAATTGATTATATTTCAATTATCAACAAAAATGTTTAGGTACAAATTGTAGTTAATAATAAGAAATGTTTTTCATCGACTTATCCCCGTGAGGAAAATATTCTTTCTAAAAATTACTTTTTTTGCAAAACCAACGGAGTTTTTAGTATTATAATCGCATCAACCAAACTTTGTCCAAAATCATGCTCTGCATGCGATGTGGGTCTCATTCGAGATTGATATTCCCTCCGACCGACATAAGTATTGCCAAGGACGAGGATGGACCACAACTTACTGTTGAGCATTTATCACCATCGCCTTACAGAACCGATCATATTTCAATCCAAATGCGCATTGAAAACAGATTTTTTTTCCCTATGTTCTCTTCGAACCGTACTCTATTCTCGCCGGATATTGAATCTACGCGAATCATCAAATGAAGAGATTTCGTAGATGAACCGGGCGCATGCGACCGATGCCCGCGTAGGGCAGCGTAAATGCGACCGACTTCCGTGTACAATTTGAAGGGACCCATCGGATTTAACGGTGCACATGGATCCACAGTGCCTAGCGAGTCGGACCGTGGCTGATTTAACGACACGGGACGGGACCCCTACACCATCCCTCTCCTCCTCCAAGAAACTTCAGACTCCGAGAGCATGGGGATTCCCATGATCGCTCTGGCGAAGCTCAACCACCTCGTCTTGGCCTCCCGGAGCTCGAGCCCCGCCGTGGTCTCGTTCTTGCTTTGGCCCTTCCTGCTCAGGCTCTCCCTGAGCGGCGAGCGCGTCCTGCGCGGCTACTCCGACGCCGTGTACGCCTCGAGGCTCTTCTTGTTCCAGCTGAGATGGATCGCGCTCCATGGCGGCGGCGGCGGCGGCGGCGGAGGCGGAGGAGGCCGAGATCATGCGGCCGACACGAGATGGGAGAGAGCTCTGCGGCTGGTCCACCAGAGATGGATGGGCTGGAGCCGATCGAGGGTGATGTTGGTCGATGAGGATAGCTTCCACACTCTCTCCATGCTTGCTCTTTGAGCTGCTTTCCAGCTCGTGCTCCACATTCCATGTACTCCACTGTGAATTGAGCAATGCTAGAGACACAGACGATCTTTCTGGGGTCACATTTGTGGACAAGTGATTCTGATTGACTTGCGTGTCTGCATTTCGCGACATTTTAATCGATGGATTCGGAAAAACCCCTAGATATTCATCAAGAAAAATGTACGATCGAGTTCGAAAACTTTCAATTATTGTGTCTCATAATGGACTTGGACACAGGACCCCGACTCCTGTGTATCGAGTTAGAAAATTAAGATGCGAAAGGCCAAATCAGTCTGCACCCTTAGCTCGAGAAGTGAATCCGACTCCACGTGGTTTTTCATACTTACCGATGCGACGGGCGTGATTGCTTGATGAGAAAACCCTGTGCCTTTCGCGAACAATCACATCTTCATAATTGGTGAAAATTGCACTAAACTACACCGACCTACTAAGCAATCGATTCTCACGTTCGCGTGATTCGATCTCTATAAGCCGAGCCCTGAATTCGCAATTCGACGCCGTCTTTCGAATCTCGATTTCTCTTCCAGCAGCAAAACCAAATAACCTATCAGATGTCAAGGAACATCACCAGCCGTCGGCAGAAGTCATATGAACAACTTGGCAGAGACAAAGGAAGGGAGTGTCGACCTGCACAAACGAGCGGGCTTGTGCCACAGGTCGCGTGAGTCACGATCATCTGCCGACCTCATCGTCCAAACTTTTCATGTCTTTTTCAGATCGAAGTCCAGATTTGAGTTCGTGTCCGTTTCCCTTTCATTCCTTCTTGGGCCTTAAACTCAATTCGTAATCAACATTTCCAGGCCTTTTATCAGAGAGTATGAAGATCCAAAGCCCAGCACTGATTTTTAGGGTCCGACTGATTAGATTGAATTTCAAGCATGGGGCTACGATAACAGTGTGATGGTTATCTTGCCTATGGCAAGCATGGATTGAGCTTTGATACAGTGATGGGATCAAATTGAGTAGTAGGACTAGGACTGTGTAGGAGACCATTGGGTGCCTCTTTAATCGGGTTGTAAAGGAGGAACGAGCCCAATCGATTGGGTTCAATATTGTTCAAGTTATGTATACGTGGGACATTGCAAAACCAAGATCGAGCGCCAAATTGAGTAGAGACCCAACCTCGACCGGACCCGGATATTACTTGAATTTGTCGAGATGCATGCGTGAGGCGAGGTCAGGCGAAGCCCCCCACATTGGAGCAATTCGTATATCCTCAATTGGTCATGACTCATTCATTTGAAATTTTTAATGATCGTAAATCCAAACCGTCTATCTTGATGAGTTTGAACATGAGCTCCCCTCCTAGTTTCAAATCACGCCGCTCGGTTTACTACAAGTCCTACTATTGGTGTTGATACGAGATGATACCGTAAAGAGATCACTCGCAATTGCGCCTGGATTTAAATGGCTACTAAGAAGACTGCTCTTTGATGCGGTAAATGTCGCTATCCTTAGGAAGAACTTACCTAGAGAAGATCCTTATGTTGGCCGTGCCTTCACGTTTGTTTTCTCCTCTGATTGGACATTCATGTGCTGGTTACCACATGCTTAATTACACAAGAACTAGGGGGCAAAAATATTAATCACTCTTTATTTTTCCATAGATGATACGGTGGCTATAATTCAATAAATCAAGAACGATATAGAGAAGGTGAACATACCCAAATGTTTGCACACTTTGAGATGCGATATTTGCATGCAAAACCCTACATGATCCTCGCCAAAACCCAATTTACAAATCCAATAATCGCTCCAAAATGAAAAAATTTCACCCTCCCTTCCAAGAGGAAGCCAAATCCACGGTCAAATCTCATCAACAGAAAATCCACTGACATTGGACGAAATGGAGTACACTTGAGTAATTGAGGACGGGCGACCGTTTCAAAGTCCGCACGATTCCATCTGAGGCTAATCGCATTGAGGTCGTATAGTGGTCAGATTATTTCAAGAATCTTTCAAGATCACCTAAAAATTAGACCCTAGCTATGGAAGATGTCCTTGTCCAGGTGCACTAAGGAAGATGTCAGACACCAAAAGGTTGTCTTTTCAATGTTTTCATATGTCGCGCCGGTCCAATGCACATCCAAGTCAATTCAACCGTGACGCCAAGCGACTCATCTGGTGGAGGGGGCTTTGCTTGACCCCAATCCCATCACCAACTTGTCAGAATTTGAATCGATTATTTAATCGATTAATCAGTAGAATTTATAATTCTATAGAGCTGTGTAATGTCTCTGATTGTTATCAGGCTCGACTCCATGTGTTGCCCCCTTCTTTTTTGAGAAGTCTACGACCAAATAATAATGACAATGATGATGATGATAATAATAATAAATCATAGTGAGATTGGATCAGCTCAACCATATTTTTGTACCCATATTATTAAAAGTATTGAATACCAGGTAATGCACATCTCTGCTCCCGAGGAACCCCCAAAATAAAACCTTTAAATAATCACGTAACAGCTCTCCCATATCCATCTCAAGTTGACATAAAAATACTTCTTGCTGGCAGATATTTTCTGGGTTTTTCTTTTTATTGACTAATGTCTTTCTTTATTTATTAATTCTTAACCGTCCCTTGCTCGATCCTAGCGAGGTCTGACTTATTTGTCGTTTAAGGTATTTGTCGTATTGAATTCGTAGGTATACGGCCTACCCCGCTGCAACCCTTAGCTTTCGCCGAGTGGTGTTGCGCAAAAACAGGCAAGGGAGGGAATAGTCAAATGTCTCGCGCTCGTGTAGCTTGTTTTTGGGACGGTTTGATGATTGGAAAAAAGTCAATTTTGGGAAATTGGTAATGAAATTGATAATCCTTCGATTTTCGACTGACACATTTAATTACTTCATCATTTCGACTTAATTAGAGTTGTGATTTTTTTTTTTTGAAATCGCTCGATATGGCCAGTTTTTTTGTTAGACAAAGTTAACCGTCGTCATATGCGTGCGCGTTTTTACTTTTCCTCTAATGTTGATCATGGAGTGCTGAATACATCTCTATCAAACTAAGGTTTACTCGACGGCATGGCATGCCTATAGAAGAGGTTGTTATTGTTGATGCGGCCCTAGCGCAAGTGATGGATCAAATGAATATTCACTACGGTTAATATTCCAAGATTACTCAGAATATCGATCAAAATTTTAAGAATGTCCTTTGAATTTTTTAACCACTACACTTTGGATAGAATCATTAGCGCTTAGGTCGCTTATGCTTACAAGATGCAATCGACCCAAAACATAAGAAACGCATAGAGAGAAACGCATGATCAATTATGCAAGGACTTGATAGATGACGTTGCAAAATCCAAAATGATTAGTCTAGTATTATCTAGTTTTGATGATAATCAATCCATCTTAAAGCTAATGAAATAAAATTAGTGAATTATTATTGCTCTTGCTCTAGTGCACGTCTTACGCTTGTCCATCACAATGTCTAATATATATATATATTATATCGTAAATAAGTAGATTTTTTTAATAGTGCGACGTTGCCTGCCGCAAGAGATTCTTAGGGTGAGCCTATTAAAATGATCGCACCCAATTCTATTGCACGACATTTGTCACCATCAATCGCAATCTAAGCGCTGCCGTAATTTGATACTATTCAATTCGATTGGTTCTCTCTTTGATGCCTTGCGTCCGTGACATGATTTTTTTTTTTTTTTTTTTTTGCTTGGGATTATCCGATTCCTAGAGAAATGAACGATAAGCACGAGAAATAAGCCGATTCGCATCTTCTCGGTCGCTTTCCACTCCTAAGCCCCAACAACATTTTGAAAGAGGAGAACAAGAAACGAGCAAAGAGCCAAGAGGCATAAACCATAGAATCATTCCTTTCCCCAAGGATTTTTAGAACTCTTTTGAAAGCGATTCAACGATAGTCGGGATGCGCAGTGTCCGTCGCGTTCGACAAAGGGTTGGTCTAACAAATTCAGCCTGAGTTCAGATCAGATCTCGAGATAGTGTCGGTGGTTTTGAGTTAGGGTTTGCTTAAAACCCTGATCCTGAAATTGTTTTCAATTGTTGAATGCTTCCGAACAACATCGAAAATAATCATCACCCGTCGTATGTAACTCATTTACTGTGATCATCCAATGGCAATTGTTATAAGCGCTGGTGGGCGAAGCATAGAGCCTTTCGTATGCCTGTAAGTCGGAAGGAAGGAGAAGGAAGCTTAACTCCCACTGAAGGGAACCGAAGCCATTGCTGACCGTCGACAAGGAACCCTCCCCCAAGTCATCATTCCAAACATGTAAGTCCTCGAAGATAAGATGGCGTTTCGTTGTCATCGATGACGTGTCCTCCACGTGGGGTTAGCAACATGTCAACCATAGACAAAAAAAAAAATGGTAAAAAAAAAAGGCCATTATTGAATAAAACCCAAAAGAGTTCAGTAAATAAAATATACGATTGTCTTTTTGCCTTAAAGGTTGTATCCGGACTATCGTGCCTAGTATAGGCTCTCGCGTTTTTCCACCCTTAAAAGACACTTCCCATGATTGAATCTTGATTTGACTCGACACCAGACGCCTCAGTGACAACCTCGAGGATTCATAAATCAAAAAAGAGAGAAAAGAAGAGAGAGCCCTAGGGTCGGACGTACGGTAGTTTGATTGTGGTGTATACGAGATCATAGGGTGTGACAAGAAGGTATGGCCACCCAATATTTTCTCTCTTTCGTATGGTCATTTTCCCACGGAAAATGGCCACATGGAGAGGTAGGTGTAGGTCCATCCACACGTCGTGCCTAGCCGACCTTGGCGCTGTCCCTGTAGATCGTCCGCGGGTGAATTCACATCATTTGATGGTGGCGGGTTGCGTCATAGATAGACACGAGACCCTCTTTGAACATAAGTTTGACTCGGTCCTGGAGCTTTATGGCCCAAAAATGGGGACTCAAACTTAGATCAAGTAGGCAGTAGGAATGGAGGGCATGATTATATTGAATGGAGAAATTATCCAAAAGGTCGTAAATTTATTATAAGACAATTTATTCAATTCTAAATTTTTTCATTTAGCCAATTTTATCTTAATTTTTTAGAAGATTTGTCAATGTAGTTCTTCCGGTATATCTTGATCGGAAATTATTGATGTCCTATGGCAATTCCATAATATTTTACGACGTGGACGGCTGCTATTGAACTTAGCAAAACTCATAACAGTGAGATTTGAATATGGGCATGGCATGCGGAGAGTTCGAATCTTACCAGTTGAGTCAACCCATTTTGGCACGATTAGCCAAACTTAGTTAAGTAATTTAAGATGAATTTGCGGCATGAGAAACGCCATGCAATGCATGACGCTTCATGGTTAGCATATTCAGAAGGGCGGAATGCAATGCATCCTTTTTGTGAGATCGTCACATCCTATCCTTCGGATCACTATTTAATTGAACATTGTCATTGAAAGTAAGATACCTGAATCTTTCGATCACAAAGGCCGTGTTGTCATCCTTAGATAGAAAATGCTCCGCTGGTCAAAATTATTATTACATTTAGTTGCACCCTTTTTTTTTTTTTTTTGGGTCTTTTGGAGAGAATCGAATATGAAGAGTAGTATCTAACTCAAAACCAAAGAACATCATAGGGGCACATGGGCGGAAGATGCTACGTCCTCGTCGTGAAACGGACCCGATTGAACTTATTGGAAACTACGCGGATGTCAAAAATCGTTGACCCGGTCGCCGTTTTGGCCGGTTTCAAAGGCGACGGGGCTGAAGAAAGGAAGAAACAAAGTCGAAAGAGAGTGGAGTTCAACCTTGCCCGCGTCGCCAGAAAGGAACAAAAGAAGTCGAATTCTATGTCTCATTTTCCCCTTGAGAATGTAGCTTTCTCCTTGATAAACTGGGGAGCATTTGGAAAAGGTCTAGAATTGTGGTGATGTTTGGGGTAGTTGCAAAACTCAGTCATGATTGAGGTAGATTCGGACTTCTAAATGAATGTCGCAGAATAATTGTCCAAAAAGTTATAAATTTACATGAATCGAGTTCTAAAGAAATATATTTTAATTATTGCGGTTTCCCAATAGTGAAAGTAACATATATTTTGCAATGACTAAAGAGAGATAGATAATAATTATTAAGTGAATTCTTATTGTTATTGTTATTGCTGATGTGTTGATAGCGAGAGCGATGAATCGAGCCTGATAGCGAAAGTAATATATATTTTGCAACGACTAAAGAGAGATACACAACTATTATTAAGGTAATTCTAATTGTTATCGTTGATGTGTTGATAGCATGAGTGATGGATAGAATGAATAATTTCAAGAAAAATTGAAGGATCAATCAAATCGAACTAATTAAAATTCAAGGATTGTTGATGACATATCTCAGAAATTTGAGAACTCCCCCAAGACTTTCTTTAAATTTTAGCTAGTAAAGTCTAGATGAAATCATTAGTGTGAAAGTGGCTTATTATTCTAGCGAGATGCAATCAATCACATACAAAAAGATACAACATAGAGTGACGCAAGGACTTCGATAGATGACGTCACAACATCTAAAATGATAAGTTTGTGATCTAGTTTTGATAATAATCAATCCATCCTAAAGTTAGTGACATGAAATTATAAGAACCGTTGCCCTCATACTAATTCACATTTACCAATAATTGATCATGACATCTGATATAAATTACGAGTCTAAACACTCTAAAACAAAAAATACATATTCTAATATTATCGTAAATTATGTCTGATTCAATCACGATTCGAATGCTTCCATAATTTGATACCGTTCGATTGTTGATTCTCTCTTTGATACATATTTTAATGAGCCAAGTTGGAGGCCCAAAGCATGATTTAATGGGTGGATTTTCCTATTCCAAGAAGAAATGATTGACAAGTACTCAAAACAAGCCAATTGGGCAACTTTCTTTGTCACCTTCCACTCCTAAACCCAACAATCAATTTAAAAAAGAAAAGAACAAGAAACAAGTAAGAGCCACGAGGCATAAACCATAGAATCATTCCTTTCTTATCAAGTTGACTATATTTTCCCTTAGCTATAATAAGAACAGGGGGAAATCACCTGGTAATCCTCATCCCTGAGGATTTAGAACTTTCTTCAAAAGCGATTGGATCATCATAATCATATTATATCATCCATGACATTCGAAAAAAAAGTGAGTCTATCTATCCTTTTCGGCTTTTTCTCTAAACTAAGGGATTCGAATCAGATTGCAACATGCATTCAATTGTTTTGCCATCGTCAAATGCTTCACGACAATAGCGGAAGATCGTCGTGATCATAACATGTAAACCATTTACTCCGATCATCAAAAGGACAATCGTCACAAGGGGGCATGCGTGGCATAGGGCTTTTCATGCGGTCCCTCAAGTCGTCACACTTAATCGTACGCAGGTGCATGCACGTTGTTGGAGTTCTTATACAAAATGACACACGAAGCACGCTCAAAAGATTTTCAATGAACGTTCGGGATATATTTTTATTAATGGTCCACTAATGACCAATTCCTCAGGAGAGGTCCATCGAGGAGAGAGTAGAAAATACCCGCGGTTGGATGGGGGCGTATCGTGCAAAGTAAAGGAGTGAAAAATCAAAGACCAATCATGTCGACGCTCTCCTAATTTTCTTGCGCTGGCGTGTGGGAGATGAACTACGACCCGTAAGTCCTCACCGAGCTGTCATCATCATCAGAAGCGTGCGCTGAGAACGGGGTCACGGCTCACAAGTCAGAAGGAAGGAGAAGGAAGCTGAGCTCTCCTGAAAGGGAATCAATCACACGCTGGCCGTCGACCAGAAACCCTCCCCCCCCAGATCCATCATCTAAAACACATACACTATCGAAGATGAGATGGCGTTTCGACATCGTCGGCGATGAGTCCGCCGTGTGGTGTCCGGATCGGTAGGGCAGCCTAGACAAAGAGGGAATTATAAGACTACCATTGAATAAAACCTGAAAGAGTTTTAAAGGTCACGTTCGAATCACCATACTCGGTGCATGTTCGTGCGATCGTACACCCTGGACAGATGAGACTTCCATCATCTACAATTTTAATTCGACGCGAATGAGATGACGGGACCGTGGCATTCGATTAAAAAAAAAAGATTGTAGATTGCGCCGGGCGCCTTAATGATGACAAAATTAATGAAGAGAAAATAAAAGGGGTAGGGCCGGATGGACGCCCTTTGGATCTTTTGGTATGTACGAGGGCGAACCATCCCGAACGACGAAAAGGTTACTGGCCATTTTCCCACAGGAAAGTGCCCATCGCGGCACTACTCTGGACGTCTTCAGAGGAAATTTCGCCGGACCGGTTGGGAGAGGCTGTTGCGTCAATGACGTCCTCGTTGAACGTGTGAAGCGTGGCTCGATCCTGCAATTTCATGCGGATGGAACATTGAATTTGAGCAAGTTTTTAAAAGATTTCATCTACTTAAATATAATAGAAAATTAGATAGGCCAGGAGAGGCATTATTAACTAAGGACATCGGCAGTCTAGTTGAATATGAAAGAGCTTTACTAACATAACAGTCTTTTGGGTTACTGTTAGAAAAATGACACGTCATGAATTATAAATTTTTGAAAAAGTGAATGTCATAATAATTTGTAATTTTTCATCTATTTTTTTTTTATTCAAAACATGTTAAATTCAAGTTGATTAAGAACAACCACTTAATCAACTCTTAACACGAAGGGCACATGTTTTTTTTCCCCTCTTTTTATGACCAATCAAGTTTCCCAATTTGCGTGTCACGGATGTTTTTGGTGTTGAGTAAACTTTATTTACTCCTATTTCTTGGTTTTGAAGCAAGTTCAGAGACGTGTTTTGATTTAGTACGGGTTTTGAAATTGAACCACCAAAAGTCCACTATCCTACTAATCACCAAATCGAAAGGAAACATTCTAGAAAGACTTACAATTTTCAATTCCGTTCAGTTCGGTTCGTGACTCTTTTTGACACCCACCAAATAACATAAAAAGGTGGCATCGAGAATTTATCAAGTATTATTTTCAAGAAAAAACGTGGCAGCCGATTTCATTCAAACCTAATCAACCTATCCTTGAGCCGGTTATCTACCGTGCGGACGAGTAGTACGATTTCATCTTTTGTCTATGCGGCCACGAGATTGAGGACTGCGATTGACAATTTCCGTAGATTTTTAGTTTTGAAAAGATGCGAATATGAAGAGTGGAATCTAACTTAAAGTAAAAGAATAACGCCGGCGCATGTGATAATGTCCGTGTTGTGCTCGATTGACCCTGATCCATATCATTAAACAACAAACCTTATATCATTATCAGTTCGTCTTTCGTCGATCTAGACTTTCGATATGAACGAGTTCCAATCCTACCTATCTCTCTCGAATAAGTCAACGTCGACTGTCCATATATTCACGCACATTATTGGTTCATCTTTTATTGATTTATCGATTTAAACTTTCGATATAAACGAGTTCCAATCCTATTCATCTCTCTCGAATATGTCGCCATCGAGAGTTCATGTAATTCTCTATGTATTTCTCAATTTCCAGTAATCGATTTGATGTAGTTATTTCCCCTTCCGTAGGCACATAATAAGCGTTAAGCGGTGCGATATTTGCAAATATACAGAACGATTATCTAACCCTTTAAGCACAAAGTAATTTGGAGCACCCGGTTTCGAATTTCTCGGCAACCAATGGACCCAATTTGAAATTTTGGAAGCTATAGGGATGCCAAAGAAAAAAAAAAGGTTTCTGGTTGTTGGATTTCAAAATCATTGGACTGGTCGCTATTTTTCTCCGGCTTAAGACGATCTCGCTGAAGAAATATTGAAGTCAACGAAAGTCGAATTAATCCTCGCTTGCCTTGGCCAAAAATACTAATTTTTTGTCCAAATTAATTTTCCCCTTTACCAAAAAACTATTTTAGGGTGAAAAGGGCATTTTTCGTGATAATGTCTGAGCATTTTGAATTTCCAAGACGTTTAGCGTAGAGGTAAACCTTCTTGGACTTCTTAATCAACATCGCAACATGTGAAAATGTACTAATATTTATCGGATTTTATTTCTTGATCACTTTATAATGAAACATTGCTATCGAAAATCGAATAATTTTGGAAATTTTTTTTTATCTAGCGAAGTGCGTGCATAAAAGAATTTTATTTTGAAATATTATTTATCACGGCATATATTTCCATTTCTAGAGAGATGCAAATATGAAGAGTAGTATCTTTACTTGAAACCTAAGAACATCGCGATTGCCCTACCCTTGGATGCAACACATTACGTCCTTGTTGTGAAAATTACATGCAAAATTATTTTCCTTTTTTCAGATTTATTTATGGAAATAGTGGCGGAATTAAAAGAAATAGTTGTAAGGTCCATAAAAATTCTCAAATTAAGAACTTTACAGGCACCTATAGTTTTCAGCCCAAATTGAAAATCTATCGAAAGCTCGATTAATAAGAAATCCGAAATATATATCATATTCATTAAGAATATTTGCTGTACTCGTGACGTAGCCTTTATGATTTTTTTTTGTCTCGTTTCATATGCGTCCTACAAGATGCGTGGGAAGTAGCGTGACAACTACTTTTTAGTATGACCTATCAAAATCACGTGCTTTTCCATATGACAATTTCTGGGGTATGCTCGCCGGAGATGCCTGTTGAGCTCATGCTGATAAATTGATAATCACAGCAAATACGACCAAAAATAAATAAATGAAGAATTGATCATCCGAAGATACTTTACCCGTGCCACATTCATCCTAAATCGATTTTCATATCATAAAAAATCTCAATTTGATAACGTTATCGAAACATACATGTGACAAGCGACTCATCGATGTGGATTTGATGTGAATAATCGGTATAAATGACTTCTTTAAATGATGTCGTTGTTGGGAAGCTTGATCCAAAGGATATGGACCGAGATTGGGAATTAGGAAAAGTCGAATGCATTCCTCTCTCTCTGTGCCAAATCACCGAAATCTCAAGGGAAAATTAGGGATGCAAGTAGATTTCTGAAACATGAGGAAATTGTCGTCGAGGGTGAGAAATTGCGCAAATGCCAAATGTTCTTGTTTCTCAACTGGAGCTCACCTTACGATTGCCGGCTTTAAGACGATATGTTTGACGAAAGATTCAAGTCGAGAGGAGTTGATTTTGCTCTCCTTACCTTGATGAAAAGATATAGAACAAACCACCACCCTAAGCGGCAACTGACTTGGGCTTTTTTCCTCTCACAAAGGGGAGAAGTTCAAATCCCAGAAGCGGCGTTAGGGATTCTTACCTAGAGTATTGTGATGGTGGGTTCTACAGTCACTCCCTCAGGGTTTACTCGCCGGCTGTCGGCTTAAGGAATTTTCCGAATCACAAAAAAATAATATATATATATATATAGAACAACGCGTCTTTTCCTACTTTTTTTCTTTTCGCTGAAACTATTCTTCTGGATAAACGTGTCAGGCGTGCGGGAAAAGGTTAGAATTTTCAAAGATATTTTTGGGGCAAGTGGCAAAACCTTCTCGTCAAAATGGAGGTAGATTTGGACTTCTAAATTGAGGCCACAACGTGTGAAGATAAAGCTAACCCTGAAAACTTTTTATTTTTCGCAAATTACTTAACCTACCAAATCTTGAAATCCACGTAAACATGTGTACATAATTTCTCCAATAATTAATCATTCGTACGTTTGACATCGGACGAATTTTGCTTAATCTTTCGAATGTCATTTTTATTTTACATATCCACACAATTTAGGGATTTTAATTGAACATACCTCTTAATGCTTTTCTTTTTCATCATATAAAATGTGAATATAGCTACATCAAACCGATGCCCGGTACAGGATGAGATCTGGAAACATTAGCAAAGAGCATCGGGGACTTTGTTTACTCGCCTAATTTTTTAAGCCATACCAAGCAAAAATTCTCCTAAAACATTTTGTCGTGACAAACGTCTTCATAATATACGAGACTAGCAATAAATGGTACGCACTTATGTGTATGGAAAGTTGGAAAATATTATTATAGTGGGAAATTAAAACTATGATCTGAGGAAATATATTTAGATTATTGCAGTTGCCGATTTAAGAAAACGTTATTTGTTTATTTTTGGCACCTCCATTTTCTATGGTTATACGACCATAAACATTATCGACAATCAAAGTCATAAAAAGTTTCCCAAGTCTAGACCCATAAAATCCCTATAGCGTGCCTCTAATAATATCATGGCAATAAATATTTAAAACGATGCGCATGGATTTCCGGTGCTTACTACCTATCTAGACGTTATTAGGACTTTATATATACTATGAAATATTCATTTCGAGTCATAGTTACTCCAAATCATAAACGATCAGCCACGATTTTATTAAGATTTTAGTAGCTAAGAAGTCTTTCTCCCATAAAGTATGCGAGGTGATGTGGCAACTAGCTCAGAAATACATACGTTAGAAATTATGAATTGAGCTCTTAACATCACGAAGCAATGCGAGAAATACGACTTCTTATGTCGTTAATTAATAAAGCAATGTATGAGTAAACATAAACAAGGTGACCCGTTTCGGGCCGACCCATTATTTTTCTATTTTACTTTCAGATTACGGTCTAATTAAAATCATAAACCGCGAATTTTTCAGGAGGCTTTTCTGTAACAGAAAAAAGGCAAAAATTTCAGGAAATCCAATTACATCAAATGATAAATGCATATTTTTTTTTGGCCTCTGAATGAAAGAAAGAAAACACAAGCCCACTAACCAGTCAACTCTCATTGTAAAGGAGGAGGGGAGAGAGAGAGAGGAGAGCATCCAAGGTCGATCCCACTTCAAACAAGGAACCCACGTGGCACGCCTTGGTTTTTCCTCCTTCGAAAACCGATTAAATTAATTTTTTTTTGAAAGGACAGCGATTAAATTAAAAAAAAATTTTTGGTCGAAAGCGATTAAATTAATTAAATAATTAAGTTTTCCTCCTTCCTTCTTCCCCAGAAATTAAATAAAAAAATAACAAGCGCATCGCCACCTAATTATTTTATGCCGCCCCTCGCACCCCGGGTTGGCCCCACGCGCGAATCCCCGCGTGCCCGCTCGTCCGCTCGATGATGTCCGAGCAGTACTTGCGAAAGTCGCAAAAGCTGTACCGTCCGCCCCCCTCCGACCCGAGTACCTTCGCCTCCGCATCGCTCGCCATTTTTAGCATGTTTACAAACAAATTTCGAAAACGACCCCCCGTTTCGATCCGGTATTCAATTCCGACTAGTAAAAAAATACCCACAAAAGGATGAATAAATTTCTGAAAAACCCAAATTTTTTCCTTTAATATTTCCAGGAAAACAGTTTTTCTTTGTACGAACTTCCCAGGGCTGGCGCGCCCTGTTTTTTTACGTTAAATCCCGCGGCGCGCGATTGGTCTTCTCTTCAATGTTTCCGTTTTTTTTTCCCTCTTCGTTTTTCGTTTTTGTTGTTTTCGTCGTTTTTTTTTTATATTGTTATTATTGTTATTATTGTTGGATGATGGACGGAACCCGCAGAGCCAGACAACAGCAAAATTAAGGAGAGGAAAAGGAGGCAACTTTTTCTTCTTCTTTGTTTTTTTTTTTGGGGGAAAGGAGGCAACTTTAAGAGGGGGCCAAATCGCACTCTCTCCCCCTCCTTTCTTTCGTAGATTTTATTTGTAAACTCCGAAAGGAGAAGCTCGGAGATAAAAGAAAGGCCCTTCGTTTCTTCGTGCGTGCGCTCTCCGCCTTTTTAAGTGCTCCGCCCCCTGCTTCGAGCCCCCAAGCTCTGTTCCCACCTCGGAGAACCTCTGTTTCTCTCCGCCTCTCTCTCGAGCGTTTTCCCATTCTCCCGCGGAAGCTTGAAGCGGGGGACGGGAGGAGCCGCCGAGAGGTGACGAGAGGTGGAGAAGATACATCTCGGCCTTCCGCACGCACGCGCTTCCAGGCGCCTCGGCGGCGCGTGTTCCGCGGGCTTCGCTCGTCTTCGTAGGAGCGCGAGAGGACGGGATAAGGCAGCTTTCGGAAACGGGGAGAGATAACGGTCGATTGATGATGGGTCGGGAAGCGAGGCCGCGGAGGAACGGTGGTGGTGGTGGTGGTGGCGGGCTCCTGCTGTTATTTCTGTTGGCGGCGGCGGCGGCGGCCGCGACGGCACAGACCGCGGCGAAGGCGGGGCGCGGCGGCGAGGCCGCGAGCCGCCGGCGGAACGCCTACGCGACGATGATGTACATGGGGACGCCGAGGGACTACGAGTTCTACGTGGCGACGCGGGTCCTCGTCAGATCGCTCGCGCGGCTCGAGGTCGAAGCCGATCTCGTCGTCATTGCCTCCAACGACGTGCCCGTCCGCTGGGTCCGAGCTCTGTAAGTCCTGCCCTATCATACTTTCTTCAGCATCAATAATTACTCTGCTTTTTTCTTTTCTTTCCAATATCGGCGTCGAGTTCATGTGGCGACTCTGCAAGAATCAGGAAAAAAAAAAACTAAAAAAACTAAAAGCAATCGATTTATCTCCGGTCTGAAACATCCCCAACTTCACCCAGTCGGCATTCAGTTCTTTGAATCGAGCTAACGAACAAAAATATCATCTTGAAACCAAAAGAAAAGCTGGGTATTTCCATCGAAAGTGCGTTGGCTTTTTCTTTTTCTTCTTCTTATCTTTTGGTATTCGTTGCAATGTTCTTTCCCTTTCGACTGCATTCCCGTTGGTGCCAACATGAGCCCGAGTGGACCAACTGGGACCCCTCTGGCGATGATCCCCTGCCTCCGAGCGCACCGTAAGCGTGGACCCCGGCACCTTCCTGGCCGCCGGATTGGCGCCCGCCGTGTCTCGTGTCCGGCCGGTCGGGGATCACGCGGTGGCAGATCTGGGTGATCGTTCGGGTTGCCCTTCTGGCGATTCCTTCGTGGAGTTTGAGGATATGCTCTGCGTTTTCAGTGAAGAAAAACCGCTTTTTTTCATCATTTCGTTTCTTTAGGAGTGGGGCGGTTTTACTGTCGCTTTGTTACTTTACGTGAATCAACGGGGTCCGTTAGATGTCACAGGTGGCTTCATCCCACGAGGCCTGTCGGGTGGCCGGGCATATTTTTCGTGCCGGAAATTCGCGTCAGGGGGGAAGAAAAAAACATGTGGAGACAGACCATCGGTGAACTTCTTTTCCCATCCGTCGTTCTTGCCTGTGGGCTCCCCGTCCTCGGGACTCGCGATAAATATCGCGTTTTCAAGATTCGAATTTCGAAATGAGAAAAATAAATTGACCAGCCCTTCGTGATTTAAGACGGGTTTGTAATTTTGTGTCGATTTTGGGATAACAGTGGGTTTGTTCCCGCATGGATGGAATCGCGGAGACGCTGGCTCGAAAAGTCGTTTTTGTTGTTCAGTCTCTCTTGTTTCTTGCCAGTCGATCTTTGTTCTTGGTCTTGTTTTTTTATCTTTGGCCAGTAAATGACGCGTTCATATGTTGTGATAAAGAAAAGAAACGATGGGTTTTAGTGGAGGGAGAGGGACACGTAGGATAAGACCCATTTTGTCCTAGTTCGGACGTAAGCTAAAGAAATGGGCGACTAGACCGGCGAAGGTGGTGATAACTCCAAAAAGATCAAACCTTTATTTTAGGACGAATGACAGAGCTCCATCCTCTGACATTATCATCACATTTCTTGAGGTAGGCACGTCCTATGTTTGGTGTCTTTGTTTGTTTGCGTGGGGAGAGAGATGAGGGCTTGGGTTCGTGAAGTGGGTAGTTGCTTAGGCTCGAGCTCCGTCCATGGTTTAAGACCAGATCAATCGCTTGCTCATGTGGAAGTTGAAATGTGACGAGGTCGTTCGTAGGGAGCACGTGGTTGGTTCTCCATTATCTTCGCTCGAGGGCGAGCAACTACCGTTAGTGACTTTCCACCACCAATCCACGCCGGCCTCCCGCAATTCGCGAGGAGGTCAATGTCTTGACAGAGCACATGCAAGCAAGCAAGCAAGCAAGCACTAGACCTACCCACACGCGCCCATGGGCATATAAGGAGACTAGTTCAGATTTATGACGAGAATTTTGCCGGCAAACAGCTAATGATGTTTGTTGATTTGATTGGTCTTGGGAAGTGTCCATGTGGAGTAGGGTGTTCTTGGGCAACCCTGTTGACTTTCGAGCTTGAACGTTAGTGCTCCGTGAATCATTCGGGGTCGGTCGATTCCATTATATTTATGGTATTTGAGTGTTGCATTGGAGGACGTCCGTTGCTCCTTTTGTTGACTTTTGAGGATTTTATTAGACCCTACTTCAGGATCTCCGAAATCTCAGTTTTAGGCCATGGCTTCTGCTTTTTGAGTGGTGGAAGCTTGTTATTCAAGGAAATATAATGGGAGAATAACGGGAAGTACAAGCTGTTTGAAGAGCTAATGAAGGTGGAATCTGGGGAAGGATTCCTGCTTGCGCATGCTTCGGGCTTTGTCGAAGTCAACTATGATTTCTTTGATATCGAAAAGATGGCGAAAGCCATCATTTGTGTTAATTAAGGTAGTTAATTGCATTCCAACATCTAAATTTATCTAAGATCTGAACGCACGGTCAAATGCGCAAAACATTCTGTATGGGTTCTGAGAAAAACTTGCAGCAGAAATCAACTTATGGATGCGAGTGCTGCTCGCGGCTCTTATTTTAATGAGATGATTGAACAGATGCGAAGCAATTACATATTCATCGTAACCGCATTAAATAGAAGTGATCTGCCAAACATCTGATGCTGCATGGCAATTTCTGGGGAAATAGGAGGGGTGTAGGCGTCATCCTCTCCTGTGAATGGAGATGGACATGTCAAGGTTCGTCTTGGTTGCACCAAAATTTACATAGGATTGTACCGGTACTGCATAGAATAGTGGCTTATATAAGTGCATGGCAAGTGTTCAACTTTATCTGTTCTGAGTAACGAGGTGAAGCTTGTGTTGTGCCTTGCAATGCTCTCTTCCATTTTGGCCTTGTGTTTTCTTGCAGTGTCGCGTTTAGGATTCAAGACGACTGAATTAGAAGTGATTGTATCTGTTTCTATAATGTAGGGAAGAGGAAGATGGTGCCAAGGTGGTAAGCGTGAATAATCTCAATAATCCGTACAAGGATCAGCCTCATTTCGATCGCAGATTCAAGTTGTCACTGAACAAGCTCCATGCGTGGAACTTGCTAGACTATGAGAGGGTTGTCATGCTCGACGCAGACAACCTCTTCCTTGGAAAGACTGATGAATTGTTCCAATGTGGCCAGTTCTGTGCCGTGTTCATCAATCCTTGCATCTTCCACACTGGCCTCTTCGTGTTGCAGGTAGAATTTCGCTCTTGCCCTTTATCGAATCTAGAAATTCATGTAGCTGTCGGAACATACGAGAAAAAAGTTAGGGAAATGATTGCCTACTTATGGCAATATCCATTATGAACTTTTTCTTCTCATTTTTACCTTGCAAAATTCTCCATGTGACATATTTCCGATTGTCTTTATGAATGTGTATCTGCAGCCATCACATGAGGTTTTCAAGGACATGCTTTATCAGTTGGAAGTTGGTAAAGCAAATCCAGATGGTGCAGATCAGGGTTTTATCGGTGGCTACTTCCCTGATTTGCTCGATCAGCCCCTGTTTCATCCACCTGCGAATGGCACTAAGCTCGATGGAAAATATAGGCTTCCTTTGGGTTACCAAATGGATGCTTCCTACTACTGTAAGTTACAGGAAAATAGTCTTTTAGCACAGCCCGTGGAGGACATTATTTGATTGGCCTTAATTGCTTGTTGCCTTTGGTGTTCAGATCTTAGACTTCGGTGGAACATCCCCTGCGGTCCAAACAAAGTGATCACTTTCCCAGGTGCACCGTGGTTGAAGCCATGGTACTGGTGGTCGTGGCCTGTCCTTCCTTTAGGAATATCTTGGCATGAGCAGCGGCGTAATACTCTTGGGTAAGATCAGGAGGATGAGGAATTTCCTTTCAATGATCTATCGTCCTTCTGTGAATGTCAATACAAACCGGCGAAAGAAATCAAGATATTGCTGTTGATTTCAACATGATATTGCTGCCTTTTTCCCGAAATTTGGAATGACGAGAGCAGAACTAAACTCATTCTCTTTTCATGTGGCACGTTGAACCAATCTGTCTAAAATCCACACGTTATTATTGCGATATCGCAATTTTGCAGAAGCTTATCCACTCATTGTTCTTTGTGCAGGTACAGCGCAGAAATGCCTTTTGCGCTGATCCAAACTGTGTTTTACCTAGCTATGATCGCAATGACGCGTTTGGCACGGCCAAACATCTCCAAGCTGTGCTACAGGCGGACCGACAAGAACACCTCCTTAATCCAGACAGCCCTCAAATTGGTAGCCATCTGGTCCATCCTCGCCGCCTACACTGTCCCATTCTTCCTCATCCCTCACACGATTCATCCCTTGCTGGGTTGGAGTCTCTATTGTCTCGGGTCCTTCTCTCTCTTGTCCATCACGGTCAATGCCTTTTTGCTTCCCACTCTAACGATCCTGGTCCCATGGTTTGTGATCATCGGGGTCCTCTTCGTCATGGCGTGTCCTTGGTATCGGAATGGTGTTGTGAGGGCACTTGCTGTGTTCGGCTATGCATTCTGCTGCGCGCCTCTGGTGTGGACATCCTTGGTGAAGGTCATGACGAACCTTCAGGTATCACTCGAGAGAGAGGGTTTCCTCCCGAGATTGGGCGAGCCATCCCCATCCCAGGGGTTCAACAAACTGTACTGAAGGCGCACGTTCTGGACAAACACCTGATGTTTATATAGGATTTTGCATCGACAAGGGAATTCCGCAAGGAAAGAGCACACGGGTTCGGAAGCTGCCGGTCGGAGCAGGGGAGATCAATGGGGGGGAAGTTTGACATTTTTTGTACTTCCTGCATTCTGTACCATAATTTTTTTGGAAGATTTATTGAAACAGGGAAGATTGCTTCTGTTGTGCTAAATTTATTGCATTATTTTTCTTCTGTGAACTGCTCCTATGGGCATCTAGTGAGAATAGGGACACGATACATGGAAGATTGAACTTGAAATGACCATTTATTCTAGGAAAATTTTTAACCAATGCTGCTCTCGGAGTGCGCTATTTGACCAATCTTTTGCTGCAGTCATCAGACACTTGCTGTTCGTATATGCTCCAGCAAGAAGCTGGAGATGCGGAGATTGCATTCAAGCTAAACACCGATACAAAAATCGATTCGTGAGTTTACTCGGTCCGACCGACCCCATCGGAATTAACAGCCTCACAGTTCTGCTGCGTTGAGTCGAAACAGCACCCTGTTTCGCACCCATAATGCTCCTCGACACAAACTTGCAACTAGCAATCCTTGATCCAGCATGAGGATTTTCTAAGCGTCTCAATCCGACATGAACTTCGGGAACAAAGGAAACCGCGTGAATTTGCATTCCTGGCAGCTCCCAGGTGATGAACTGCTAGCACACCAAGACTCGAGCAAGATCCCAAGATTTCATCTTTCACTACTAATTTTTATTGGGAAAAAACCTGTTGCATTAATATAAATTTAGTTATAAATCTTTCAATTAGATTAACTTAATCCCAAACATTTTTATATTGATACCAATTCAGTCCATTCGATCCATTTTAACGAGCGATGCTAACGTGGCATTTTTTAAATAATTTTTTATTTTTTTCGAATTTTTTTATTAATTTTTTTCTCTCTTTTTTTCCTTGGACTTTCCTTGTAGTGGCCGACATTGGCCACTGGGCGAGGGCGATGAAGCCCTTGTCAACCGCTAGCAAAGGTCACGACCCTCGCTTTGCCTCACCTAGGGGTGAGGCCGCCTCCTCTACAGCCTTGGGCGAGGTCAAGTGAGGGCTACGATTATCGCCGATGGCTGGCAAGGGCTTCGCACCCTCACCTAGTGGCCAACGAGCCTCGCCGCTAGGAAAGTCCATAGAGGAAGAAGAGATAAAAGTAAAGGAAAAGGAACCACCACCATTTGTGGGTGGGCATTTGGATAAGGGTTCCATTGATCATTCCCTAAAGGTGAGGGATTCGAAACTCAATGAAGGCACTTGGTGTCTTAAGTATGACGTCGGGGTAGTTGGTCCTCTGCTAGCCTCACCCGGGTTTATCTCGCCGACTGTAAGAGAATTCCTGGATCATAAAAAAAAAGAAAGTAAAAGAAAAGGAAAAAAAAATTTGAAAAAATAAGATATTATTTAAAATTATCATGTTAGTATTGGTGGGCCAAAATTAATTGGATGGATTGAATTGGTAATAATATGAAAAAATTTAAAACTAAATGAATCCAATTGGAAGGGTTGCCTTGACCCGTCTCTATCTCTCTCTTCAAGTTTTTGGAGAGCGAAAGGAGGTTCTCTTCTCTGAACTATTAAGGGGAAGAAGAAAAGGGCATCCTGACTTGGATCTAAAAAGATTCGATTTTTTGTATTTTTCCGAGCTGAATTTCGGGAATTATAGCTTCCTCTCCAGTACCCATTGAAAGAGCACCCCCGTCGCTGCTCCCTCGCAGATTCATGGAGTGAGAAATCTGAAGGGGGGCACGCTGATGATGCAGATCCGAATGAAACCCCACGTTGGGTCCTTCGTCCCGGTTGCCCTGCATCGATCCCTGTCGTCGCTTCCTCCGAATTCAGTCGCCTGACCCATGGTATCATTGCTTGCCACTGTTCGAGTTTCAGTACTTGTGCTTGAGTGCTGGCTGTCGTTTGAGTTTCTGTCTATCTTACCTGCTTGTTGAAATGTCTCTGTGAAAACAAAAGGTGTTCTTTTTGGGTTTGCTCTAGTGGTTCAAGCACGACTGATGTTTTTGGGTGGAGTGGTAGTTGCAGTAGGTACTAGTTTCCTGGGAGTGGTGAGAGAGTGAGGGTTGTTTGGTGTCCCGAGTCGACTCGGTTCTTAGTTTGTGGCATGAACTCTATAAAATTTAGCTGAACATGCCTCTCAAACATGGACATCAGCATCTGGTGATAGCATGTGGACACCGCCTCTGTTTCATCAACGAGATGAATTAGTTTGCTGCTACTTTTTTGCCCGACAATTCCATTTTCGCCAAATGCGCTTTTCTGTATTTTTAAATTCTTTTATCATTAAAGAAAAATGCATTCAAATTTCTACTTCTGCATTAGGCATTATCAGCTTGCAATTATGCTCTGATCACAGTGGATTTTATCCTTTTTTCCGAAATTGTTGGTGATTTTATTCTGTTTAGCTGGCTTTTCTTGTATGCTTTTTACACGATGGAAGAAAAATGAAATCTTGGGCCTTCTTTTTCTCTGTTGATTTTTTCTCATCATAGCAGGTACGCTCAGTGGGACATTGACCAACTCTCTTGTCCTAATTTTCCATCACAAGGTTGACTAATTTACCTGCCTATCACTGTTCTTTCTTAAGGAAGTGGGATAATTTACTAGTGGTTGACTTTGAATGCTATACATACACCACGTGTCAATCATAGGATTCGAAGATATAATCTGCCAATTATTGTTCTTCCTCATCCTAAATGCCAATGACATCAATATAACCTTATCTGGCAGCTACTATATGGGAACTAGCTAGGCACCAGAACAGAAGATATCTGCTCCGGTCAATACTACTTCAACTTGTCAGCTTCTATTTTATTGCTTGCTTGAGAGTCCATTTCAGATTCGTACATTAAACTCCCAAACTCTTCCCTTGATTGCCTTATTATCAACCAGCAAAGACATTCAAAACTCAAAGATGCTCACCATCTCGGACGAGAAACTCTTCCACAACTGCCTGCTTGCTCTCTACCTCATTGGACCGCCCACCTTCATCTCCCTACGTTACATCCAAGCCCCTTATGGCAAGCACCACCGTGCAGGGTGGGGCCCCACCATCTCCCCAGCCCTTGCTTGGTTCCTCATGGAAAGCCCCACTCTTTGGCTCACACTCTTGATTTTCCCCTTTGGCAAAAACTCCTCCAACCCTAGATCCCTCATTCTCATCTCCCTTTTCATCTTTCACTACTTCCACCGAACAATCATATATCCGCTGCGCATCAGATCAAGTGGTGGTCAGAGAAGTACTCAACCAAATGCTGCGAATCGTTTTCCGGTCACTGTGGCCTTCATGGCATTTGGGTTCAATCTCTTGAATGCTTACGTGCAAGCCAGGTGGGTGTCTAATTACGAGAGTGATGGTGCTGCTGGTGGGTGGTGGTTTTGGGGGAGATTCTTGGTGGGGTTGGTGATATTTGTGAGTGGGATGTATATGAACGTGTGGTCGGACATGGTGTTGGTGGGGTTAAAGAGGGAAGGGAAAGGGTATAGAGTGCCAAGAGGAGGGTTGTTCGAGTCTGTGAGCTGTCCCAATTATTTCGGAGAGATTGTGGAGTGGCTGGGATGGGCTGTGATGACATGGTCTTGGGCTGGCTTAGGGTTCTTCCTCTACACATGTGCCAACTTGGTGCCTCGGGCTCGTGCAAACCACAGGTGGTATTTGGATAAGTTTGGGGAGGATTATCCCAAGAGCAGGAAAGCTGTCATTCCATTCTTGTATTGATCAATTCATAAGGATGCTTGCAAACAGGGAAATGAAAAATATGGATGAAACTGGAAGTGATTTGTACCCAACGTTTCTTCTTGTTTGAGCTATTCCAAGAAAAATTTGTAACCCCCCCCGAATAATGGAGTTACTTTTTATCAGTGGATATTGCTTACTATGTTGTTCAATTCTGAAGTATGAACACCATTGGCAGCCTGATTTTCTGTAAATAAGAGTTGAATCTGGTCATTATCACGCCCATTTTTTTAACATGCGATATGTTTTAGTTCTTGGCAAAAGCCAGAGGAAGAAATGATTGCCATGCAATCCCATGCCCTGGACTTGAAGATGGATAACGGCTGTTTTCTATTCTCTCTGTTTTTGAGTGTCGAGTCGACAATTTCGTTTTCTTTTTTCACTCACTTGAGACTCAAGGTTCAAAATATTCACCTGACTCTTGTGATAGAAATGGACACAGGGATCAGCATGTCGAGTTCAAAAAAGAAGAAGAGACTTTCTCGGCCTTTTGGCTAGGATGAAGAGCGACTTTTTTTCTCTTGATTGCTCACTTCTGGAGGAGAAACTCTTACCTAAATATGTTCACAGTATCTCCCTAAACGTAAGAAATAGATTGTAATCAGGGGATATCAAAAAACACAGACACAATATATAGAAAGGAAAGTGGAAAACCCATTACCAACGGTGAATATTTTGTTGTAATTACAAAACAATGTCAATTAGTCAGTTAAATGATCAGGACATTACATAAAGATTCATCAATTCAAAATGTTGCGATCAACCGCGAGTGGCAATCATACATTCCTTAACGTTACCTCCATATTTTATATTGATTTTAACATGACATCAAAAATGAATTCAAATCACTCTCTTTACAAGTCAAAAAAATAAAAAAAAGTTTTTAAGAAATGCCATAACATGACGAACTATTTCACAAAGGAATATGAGAATTGAGTAACGAGAGTGCATCCTCCTGGATTTTTTTTTTTTTGTCAGTCCTACTCTATTCCTATTCTACAGTTTCTCTCAGACTTTTGTCCTGCTTTTTGTAGGGCGTGGGAGTTGAAACCCACTCTTGAAACCTACTCTATTCCTATTCTACAGTCTCTCTCAGACTTTTGCCCTGCTTTTTGTAGGGCGTGAGAGTTGAAACCCACTCTTGAAACTTACGCGTCCCCACCCCATTCCTGAGAAGGTGGGGATTTGAACTCCTCACCTCCCCCTTCCATGTTGGAAGGGTGGCCATTGG
Source organism: Eucalyptus sp. ANBG9806169 (assembly GCA_014182395.1). Taxonomy (NCBI): domain Eukaryota; kingdom Viridiplantae; phylum Streptophyta; class Magnoliopsida; order Myrtales; family Myrtaceae; genus Eucalyptus; species Eucalyptus sp. ANBG9806169. The sequence goes on from CM024576.1 coordinate 31,267,478, forward strand.
CGCGAACCCAGTGGTTTGCATCACATAAGCTTATGGGACCTTTTTATTTTCTTGTGCAAATGAAATCTTCATGATATCATCGGTAACTTCATCCTTCTTCACAGGCTCACTCGAGCGTCGAGCTCCTCTGTGGTCAGAATTCTAAGACGCGCAGGCGGACAGCCAGACAGACAAGAGGGAGGCCGAGGTCCGAGGTGTCTCTGTCCCAATGGCGTTCCCCTTATCGCCTTCCGCTCCCCTCCGCCTCAAACCCTACTCCACCCTCCGCCTCCTCGCCCTCTGCTCCTCCAATCCCCTCTCAAAGCCCCGACCTTTCCCTCCCTCCGCCGCCGCCCCTCGCCGCCCCTTCCCGCCCCCGCCGCCGCCACCGGCCGGAGATGCCTCTGCACCGCGATCGCCGCCGCCCTCCGGTCCGGCGAGGCCGTCGAGGCCAAGAAGTCGGAGCTCGCGGACCCTCCGCGGGGGGAGTTCGGCGGCAGGGTCGGCGAGTTCAGGAAAAGGTTGAAGATTTCGGAGATCAAGGGCGGCCCCGAAGAAGGGTTGGCGCTGGTCGGGCAGACGCTGACGGTCATGGGATGGGTCCGGACCCTTCGTGCTCAGAGCAGCGTCACGTTCATCGAGGTAATGATTGATTCTGTATGTGAATTTTTGGCTCGTGGCATTGATTGTTTATTTTGTGGGTAATGGGAATGTTGAGTTCCATGGAGTAATCTATCATTGGTGAATTGAAGCTTTTAGTTGGCTAAGCTAGTGAAGCACAGTATTTGCAGGATCACTTCTGAAGGAAATAAAAAGGAGTTTAGTATCTCGGATTCTATTAAAGAATTTATCTTTTAAGCTAATATATAGTACCATCATAATGCTTGGATTCGTTCATGCCACGAATGTTCTGTATGGGTTAAGTGTTCAGTGTAATTAAGCATTTCGATGGCGTATTGGTTTTCTCTTCCATTTCCGATGTAGGTTAACGATGGTTCCTGCCTCTCGAATATGCAATGTGTCATGGATTCGGATGCTGAAGGTTATGATCAGGTAATCCCGCAAGCAATAAAATTTTTGGTCTACATACATTGTGCTAGCTTTCATGAGATCGGGAAACTCTCAAGCTTCATTTTATCGTGTAGTTATTTTCATGGTTATGATGCATATTTTTCTGAAGGAAATGGTTTCACATGAGACTAGGGCGATATATGCACTCCTTTAAAGGCGTCTCAGAGGTTTGTTTTGTTAATTTCTGGGGTAAATCATAGGTAGAATCTGGCTTGGTGTCAACCGGTGCATCAATTTGGATACAAGGGATCCTTGTCGCCAGCCAAGGATCAAAGCAGAAGGTGGAATTGAAGGTCAAGAAAATTATGTTGGTATGGAGCTATCGGAATTTTTGAATATGTTATTATGTGGAGTGATCCAATTTCATCACTTGTGCTCAATTTTTTAGCTAAATCAGCGACGCTGTTGTGCTCATTGTTTTCTTGACAGGTTGGCAAGAGTGATCCTTCCTATCCCATTCAAAAGAAAAGGGCCAGCAGGGAGTTTCTAAGAACAATGGCTCATCTTCGAGCCAGAACAAACACGTTTGGTGCAGTAAGAATCTGTTTCTTGTGATTATTAATGCATAATTGCTTTAAGCTTGCTGCTCGATGTAATAGCATACAGAAGATTGGTAGATGCTGTAATGTCCTCCTATCATGCATATTCCCCCTTCGGTTTTCTTGTTTTCACGGATGTTATCTGCCCCATAATTTCCTCTTGGCAATTTCCAGAAGGTTTTTAATATGGGTTGTTCTGGATCTCTTTCTACTGCTTTTTTATTCAGCCTTGACTTGGAAATATACTTTAGAACTGATTGAGCTGAAAGCACGATTCTCCGTGGTATTATGATTGTTTGAATTTGTATCAGTGGTTGATTTAGTGCATTTTTAATAGACTCCTATTGATACTTTAGATATTCAAGAATTATCGAACTGGGAAGAAACTTTAAAGTAAAGAGCTATGGAAGCATAGCACCCCTCTTTTCCTTCTGGGAAGTGGACTACACCTGCCGGTCTTTAAAGTTTTCTAGATGTTCTCTTGGAATTCATCAGCTTTTTTAACACAGAAGCAGTGTTGAAAATCACTTTGAGAGTGTTATTTTTGCTACTTCAAATCTGACTTCTCCTCGTTATAAACTAGTTTCTTGTGCTGCACAGTATCCTTAAAACAAAGACAATTGGTTATTCTTTTTGTGAGATCTCATCCAAAACATTTGGAGAAAAGACTGATTTATTCAAGAATGTCCAAGCAAACTTTCATCACATTGGGATTTGCTTGTTTCGGCAACACATTTAGGATTATGTTGATGTTGTTCCTTGATTTCCAGTTTATGATGAGAACGTTCAACTCCACTGATGATGTCAACTATAGTAATTCCAGTATCGTGATCGAGTTCCTTCTTTAAAATAGGTACCTGATATAGGACATCTAGTTGACTTTGACAAACTATGAACTTTTTTCTTTAATTATTGAATGTTGAGGTTTCACTTTTGCAAGAATCAATTATTTATTTGTCTTTTCTGTTCCTTTTGTTGAATATCTTGTCTCAATCAAACTTGTGATGGCGTTGATTTGATGAGATCTTGCAATTATTCATTTTCATGCTCTTACATGCATCATTTGACAGGAATTTCTGATGTGGCAAATATTTTGAAGCATCTATTTTCTTCTTTAACTCTCTCCAAATCTAGGTTGCAAGAGTCAGGAATGCTTTGGCCTATGCTACACATAAATTTTTTCAAGAAAATGGATTTGTTTGGGTGTCAAGTCCCATTATCACTGCTTCTGACTGTGAAGGAGCAGGAGAGCAGTTTTGTGTCACTACGTTGGTATGTATCCTTCTTTGATTTTTACATATTACAAAAATATGTTCTGCAGTTTGTAATGTTATTGTCTATTGCATCCACAGATTCCAAGTTCAGGAGAAACTACCGCTACTCCCATCGATGCCATTCCAAAGACTGAAAATGGTTTAATAGATTGGTCACAAGTGAGTTGACTTGCTATTTGGAGATAACATTGTGAAAGGGCTACGTGTTTGTTCTGTCTGTATTTCCTAAGTGCTTTCTTGTTTAGCATGATTCTTTCTTTTAATTTCCTGGTGCAACATGCAGGATTTTTTTGCGAAGCCAGCATTCTTGACTGTCTCTGGCCAACTCAATGCCGAAACATATGCTACTGCTCTCTCTGACGTATGATGTTATCCTCTCCTCCATTTCAGCATCAGATTTGCGGAAGTAAGAGCGTGTGTTCATTATAATTGTAGGTGTATACATTTGGACCCACTTTTCGAGCTGAAAATTCCAACACAGCAAGGCATTTGGCTGAATTTTGGGTGAGAAGTGTCTATTTTTGCTTTCCATTTATTATTGAAAACAACTCTTTAAAATAATCTTTTTCAATAGCTTTGAAATTTGTATCCGTCCTGTAGATGATTGAACCTGAACTTGCCTTTGCTGATCTGGATGATGACATGGCCTGTGCAACTGCCTATCTCCAGTATGTAGTATGTTACCTTTTCACTGGCCTTTCCTAGTTGGAGCTCTTATATAGGAAGATTTTGTTTCTGGATTTACATCTAATGAATGCTTTTATCCGTTGAAGGTGAGGCATGTACTTGAAAATTGCAAGGAAGATATGGAATTCTTTAATACCTGGATTGAGAAAGGAATAATCGACCGACTGACAGTATGAGTTATTATTGATGAAGACGTTTTGTTTGTCATGTAGATTTGATGCATTTGAGGGTGAAGTCTTTTGGACTATAGGTGTATGATCTGATGTGTGGGAGATCATTTCCTTGCTTCGCAGGATGTAGTTAATAAAGACTTTGTGCAGTTGAGTTATACTGATGCTGTTGAATTACTTGTCAAATCCAAGAAGAAGTTTGAATTCCCGGTAATTCTCTTTCTTATGCTAAATCAGAGCATATTTTTCCATCGTATAGCTTGGGTATGTCTAAAAGAGTTTTTAAAAGTATCATCTAAAGGTAGAAAAGCTTAGCATCATGGAACTCCATTTTCTTTTATCTTTAAACTGAAACACAATGCAGAATGATCTTTTCTTGTTATAGAGTGGTTTTGCTGATTTATAGGTGAAATGGGGATGCGATTTACAAAGTGAGCATGAGCGTTATATCACGGAACAGGTCTTTCGTGGATGCCCAGTAATCATTAGAGATTATCCAAAGGTATGAGCCGTAGTCTTCCTGCATTCTTTCTGTTAAAGCACCCCCCACCCTGCAACCCCTGCTCCGTTACCCAAAAAAAAAATTCAGCTTTCAGTTTGCATAATTTCTTGCCTATGAAATCAATATAATGCACTGAAAGCTTCTTTATACTTAATAATTTAGGATATCAAAGCATTTTATATGCGGCAAAATGACGATGGAAGGACAGTTGCCGCTATGGATATGTTGGTACCTCGGGTAAACTCGACTTCTTCCTTTTCTCTTCTATCATATGCCCTTCCTGATTTAAAGTCTACTGGGCGGCCAGTTTTAACAAGCATGAGGTGATGACATTGGCTGATTAATCCACGCGATGAAAATGAAGCTATTAAGGGATTTCTCCCACAGAAAATTTAATAAAAAGAAAAAAGAGGAGAAAAAGGACCAAAGGCCGATGTATCGGTTACTTAGAACCACCCTTTCCTTGGCCTTAGGCCTTAGGCCCATGCCTGAGTCTCACCATTAGATCCCCCATCTTTATTTACCCGAAGGAAGAAAAGTGAAAATAAGCTCTACATAGATAGAATCTTCAGTTATAAAGGTCTGTTAAATTCGGATATTCAGGAAAAGTGACTCGTACCACCTTTCCGACAGATCAATAGGTTGTTTGTGTTCCTCTAGTTCCAGCACATCTATTGTTTCCTGGTTTAAGTGACTCTGGGATGTGTATTATAACTTGGATGACTAATAAGCCTTTCCATTGGAGAGAGCACGTGAATGGATTTTAGATCATTTCTGTCCACATATCACTATGTCTTAGCCTAGTACTACTTTAATTGACAAAGTTGAGGTAAAATCAGCATAAACCAATAGGACTACCAGAGTATATAAAAATTGCCAACGATGGGTCATTCTACAGCCAAATTGCTTCCAAGCCATACCTCTTCACAGATGGGTGGGTATAAAGGTTGTTTTCGGGCTTTCATGTCTAGTCTAGCTTTTTCTCTTTCTTATTAAATGGTGACTCTTTTGCAGATTGGGGAGCTCATTGGAGGAAGCCAAAGAGAAGAAAGGCTTGAGTATCTAGAAGCTCGTCTAGATGACTTAAAGCTGAATAAAGACAGCTACTGGTGGTATCTCGATTTGCGGCGCTATGGTTCAGGTGAGTGAGTTTCTGTTTAATCATATATTCCGATGTCGAAGCAGGCAATTTTGAACAACCATGATTGAAAACTGCGGCTTTTCATCCTCATGTGGCAGTTCCTCATGCGGGATTTGGGTTGGGCTTCGAGAGGCTTGTGCAGTTTGCCACTGGCATAGAGAACATAAGAGACGCGATACCTTTTCCTCGGACGCCTGGTTCATCTGAGTTCTAGTAGGATTATTCTTCTCTAATGTTGTTGCCGAGTTGCAGCTCAAGTTTCTCCTTTTTGGCCTCTAAACTAGGCAGTCTTTTTTAAATTTAAACTTAGAAGTTTCTGTATATATATCATTCTTTAAGGCTGCGCATGATAAAATTTCTACTTCTCTATTTCTCTGTTCCCCAGAACAGGTTTGGAACAGAAATTCGTTTGGTAACGCAATTTGATATTTTTATTTCTGGAACGGATTTTTATTCCAGAATTTGATTTGAAGAAAAAATCAAAAGCTAAAATTTTTAACTTCTCAATTTCTGAAATAGAAGTTCTAAAATTTTTGTATGCGTAGCGGCCTAGCGATGCCATGCTCATTGTATTTGCAAATTGGCATTAGGCTTTGCAAGGGTATGGATCTCCGTAAAGGAAGTGCCCTCAGGAACGTGGTCTATCTTGTGTGTCGAACCAATATAATCTTATTCCGTTGAATTTAGGCCGATCGAAAGGCAAAGGCTACGTCTCATCATTCTTGACACTCGGTTTTGTGATTAGTGATTACCGAAACCCGTGTGTTGGCAGACGTCTATTTCGCAAGCCTCTGCTTATGAGTATCCGCCCATCGTTGCGGAGCACGCAGCTGAGTATTAAGTTGCATACCAGTTGTCATTAGGGGTAGGCCTTCGATGCACTCGACTATGTAATTTCATGTGGGTAACGCACCGCATGCGAAGATGTTAATATTCTTGGCGCGCCCTCGATCAGTTCAGTTTTATCAAATGACGAAGACGGATGATGTGGCGGTAGGAGGGAAATTGACCCCTCTATCATCGGCCAAAGATGCGTCGTGAGGTTTTGTCCTGTTCGAAACTTTTGCGCCTCGAAAACTGCGAAGCGAGCTACCAGAACAAAAGAAATCAAAGTTCAGAAAAAGAGGAAGCGAGCATCAGAAAACACCCGATGCGCAATTTGGTTGGTGTGTCAATCTAACTACGAGAAAATTCCGATTGACATTGGCTAAGCGAAACAAACTTAAGATCTGTGTTACTTTTCTCTCGAAATGAAAAGAAAAAAATTACAGCGTCTATGACGGATCGACTCTATATTGCAGTTGAGCATCGGAATAGGCCAAAAAGATTGTAAAAAGGGGTTACAAAAGAAGAACCACCAAGCCAACTTACGCTTTTACAATTCAGCGAGGCTCTCCTTCCTCCCTGTGAACCATCTGAATGTTCTCCTTTCAGGGACTATCTGTTTCCAAACAAATGAACAAATGAACTATACAAAAGCCGCCCCTGCAGACTTTTCTATTCTCGTATGTATAGAAACCCATCCCTCGTCCTAACATCAATTGATAATTAAGGTAATTTATCAGCCTTCAACTGTGAAGAATATACCTCGGGTGTAGATCCACTTGGTAAAGTGCCGGCGTAGGTGGTCCAGATCCGGTGCTTGCAAACATCTAAAACTAATCAAGATAATACAGGAGCTGGCTTGTGTGACCTTTCATCATTTTTATAAGATGAAGCGGCAATGGAACTCCGATTGATCACACGAAACAAAACTTGAATATTTACATGTTCCAACTCTCTGCTCAGAGTTCTTCCGACCGAAGAAAGTTTCTGCTCAAAGTTCCACTTCATGAAGGTCATCTGCAAAACCTCCACCATTCATTGGCATGGGCATCGAAGTAGGATTGCTTGGCATATAAGTTGAAGGAGGCATGCCCAATGCCTCACCTAGAGGTTTTATCTCCGCATTCTTAGGTGGATTCAATGCATCATTGAAGCTTCCACTCCATGATGCTGTTCGGCGCGAGTGAGATTGGAAAGAACCATTTTCATTTGATGCAGCCCCTTTGCTTGGGATGTTACCCATGCTTGGGAACCTTTGCATGGCTGTCGGAGGAGGTGCAGAAGTCTTGAATAAGTCATATGCAGAGGATGTCGAAGGTTCTTCAGTAGTTGAGGTTTCCTCTTGTGCACTTTCAGCTATGGCCTCCATCGTCTGGTCACCTGATGATACTACTGGGGTGGGAATAAAAAACTTTGCATTGGCAGCAACTGCAGGTTTAACGGCTGGCACAGATGGTGACTGGAATAAGTTTGCGGGGCTACCACCACCTTGGTTGAAGGTGTCAACGTACCTGTCAAATCAACACAGAAAGGTTTTTACCTGTTTCTTATAAAAATGAACTAAAAGAAATGAAATCCCCAAAAAATAAATTATCCGTCAGCATTCATTGTCTAAAATGATTTTAAGTGAAAGAAACGATGAAATATCAACCCCACTCAATGTCAGAATAAGATATCATCCAACAAGATCATGTCCTGTGACAACAACAATAACTTTAAGTCGTTACAAAAAATAAGCACTGTGGAGTTGTCACATAATTATGACTAAGAAAGTACCTTGATCTAACGCCCATACGCCCTCGGGCGGAGAACTGATTTGAGCTGGGTGGAATGGGTGGAATTCCTGAGGTGTGGTCTGACGGTGTTGGACTTCTAAATTCGGGACTTCCATTGGGGACAAGTCCTTCACTCTTCAGTGCTGACTTCACGTTGTAGTCAGGCATTCCGTTCTGGAATACTGCGGTTGTCGGAGGAGGAGCGAAGGCAGGTTCCTCAGCAGGAGGTTGAGCACCTTCCTCTACCCATCTCTTTAGCTTCTCGTCGTAGTAGAACTTATTCGTATCGCCCAGTTTAGCCTTCAAATTACATGGCAGGCAACACAACATTCAGATCAGTTGCAGATATTGCTAATACAAAAGATTTAGCACAATCCATTAGTACTAAACCAAAGTACCTGACGCTCTGAGCGTGGTCTCATTACTAGCCCCACGGTCTTCTGTAAAAGCTGCGAGCCAAAACCAAACCTACTAAAGCGGGATGTCCTCTCTGACACTGAAGCCTTGCCCTGAGCATTAGCCGAGGTTATTTTATTTGATGAATCAACCTGATCAGAACTTAAACCAAAATCAGAAACATTGCGACTTCAACATTAACAGAAGTTTTCAAGCAAAAAGCAGAACTCTCCAGAAAGTCTCTTTAATTGCAAATACCCAAACCTGTCTAGGAGTCCTCCCAAAATCTGGTTCTGAGACACTTCTGTTTTGCATTGTCATTTTGTTGCTATCAGCCGGCCACTCCATTGAAGCAGATGGCATTAAAGATGACATGGCCATTGTTGATTGGCTACTCAAAACTTTAGTAGCCACTGGCTGTTGGAATTGTTCGATATTTTGAATACTTGCTTGAGATGTTGATGGCGCAGGTGGTGGTAACCCCCCAACAACCCGATGTGCAGTATTGTCAAAAAAATTGAGCAGTTTACCAACTAACTTGCCTGGAGCCAAGTTTGCTGAATACCCACCCTAAAAACAAGTTGTCCATCAAAATGGTGATCGTGATAGATATCCATTACTCACTCATAATTTAACCAGTCGAGGGATGGGACCTCAGTCTGCTAACTAGCTATGTGGTGTACGGTCTAAACTAACAGAACTCACCTGTTGATGGGTTCTAATCCTCTCCTCAAGAGATAAAACCGCTTGCTTCCACATCTCTACTTCGGGGGCTCGCCCAGTTTTCAGAGATTTCAACAGTGCTTGGCAGTACCTAAAAGACCATGCCACATTAGACTAAATGCTGTTTGAAAATGTCAAAATAACAGGAAAAGGCCCGATGCTTACTTCAGTGAGTCAGAAACTTTTCCCACTTCCGCCAACATATAGGCATATATGAGCTTATATGGCTGGAACGGTAGCAGGATAAACTGAGAGTTTCCTAGCACTTTTGAATATTCATATAACTCTGTCCTCTGTCCAAAAAACACAGCACAATAAGCTTTGCACGTTAAAATACAATTTTCTCACACTGACAAGATAAAGCAGAGGTGCCAAACTTATGGTTATATACAAGTAATCAATGTGTTATGACTAATGATTCAAAACTGATCTTAGCTTCCTCTAAGAAGTGCATTAGATCAACTCTGATCAAAGGCATCACTGGGGTAGCAGCCTAAAAAATTTTCATCTCTCCCACAACATCTGTCTCACCAACATCCGAATATCATCATCACTAAGATAGGATCAACCAATGCATTCCAATCTTATTAATCGGATATCCAACTAGTTCAGAGCCAGAGACTTTCTGAACAGGCACTATTCAAGTAAACAACAGGGCAATGGACCTACTGCTTTTGTCTGAACTTGGCATTTTACATGCCTGCCAACTGGGTTTGTGTGTGCATGCATGTGTCCTATACTTCCTACCTAATCTGAACAGCATACAGATAGGCATTACAAGGAAACCTGTTCCTATATCAACCTTCTATTCTACCACAAACACATCAAGAAACACAGTGGAGTTAACTATTTGAGGAAATGATCAACATTTCTCATTTCTACAGCTGTCGGAACGAATAAATTCAAATCTCTCCTTTCTTAAACAAAATTAACAGTAGTCCTCAAAGTCAAATCCCCAGCAAGATACCAAGGACAAAGAACTAAAAGTAAAAATAACCAGTGCTATGCAAAATTCTCGTCAAAACAGTATAAGAGATTCTAGTACCCTGATGATATCAAAAGCAGGAAAGACAAGGATTTGTGCAAGTTCCAAGCATCTTAATCACAATTTCTTCTGCCAATAAACCTCAACATGGCACCATATTTGTTTAAGGTAGATCTAACAAGATAAAAAAGTCAACAGGCCTCACAGAACAAGCAAACAACAAGGTGGGAAAATAAATAAATAAGCTGCATAGCATGCGTATGGCCAACATAAAGTGCATGCACACTTTATAATTTCTAGAGATGGAAGGACAAAGTTAATCAGAAAAAAGAAGCGTACAAGACTAGAGACCGAGGCAATCTGTTAGTCATAAGAAGTTTACACAGCAACATCACAAAAGATCATCGGTACACATGTACCTCCAAGAAATATCATTTCCGGAACACTCATTTAATAAGCATGCAGTCTACTGAATGATACACGGCATAAGAAAATGAAATTACAATAAAAAGCTGACAGCCAAATGAGACGGCAATACCTGTATAGACCCTGGACTAGCATAAGTTCGTGGACACTTCCAGTGATCTGCTCCCACAAGACAGAGTCTTGCGGTGTCTGAATATGACTCAAAATTTGCTTCGGCCACTAAATAGCATATATGTGCTGCAATTATCTGAACCATAGATCTTGTGTAAAGACTCGATGGCATTGATTCTTGTGTAAGACTCAATTACAAATCTCCCATTCCTGTATGCAGGGAATAAAACAAAATGCTAACGCACATACCTCACTTCTTTCCTTCCATAGAGAATCCCCAAGGTGAATAATTACAAGCTCGTCATCTTTGGTTCTGTTTGCAGCAATTACAGCCAGATTCTCCTCCCAGTCGTCAAGCATACCACTGGTCCCAGGCTGTGAAGAAAGCAAAATATTAGTTAATTTTGTATAGATCATAACTACAATTGTAGAGTCGGTTATGATGCCGATGTCTCCCAACAGAGACACATTGTCAACTGTGAAGATATAACAATGAGATCAATTCAGTCATAAATAATCCAAGAGCTTTCACTCATTATAATGATATAAGTTTGGTCCATTTCCTACAATAAAAACTAGGAAGATCCACCAGATACAAGGTTCAACATATGCAGAATAAGTTTCGTCACCAACTAAAAATAGGATAGCCACCCAAACACACCTGAGCAGGACGTTGAGACATAATCGTGGTAACAGGAGCACTAACGGGGTTGGTGTCTGCTGAAAAGACTTCAGCTGGTTGACCTGCAATAAGCAAGCACAATGTCCGCAACGGTGATCCAGGTACCATCTGTATGAGTGCCATTTGCTTTACAGTATCAACGTAAAACTGCAAGAAGCCAATTCCAATCCAAGAACCAGAAATACAGCCAAGCATTAGCCACTCAAGATGTGCATCGTTAGTAAAAAAGGGAATATAAAATAACATGAAAGGGCCACCTCACCTGATCCCCCAATTGTGAGGCAAGTATAAGGGCCGGTCCCCACAACTGACCTTCTTGTGCGCACTGTAGAGCCTCTTTCTTTCTTCCAGAAACCAGAAGATTCTGCACCTCAGAGGCAGTCGCCTACCCAAAAAATCCAAGATCATTTAAAGAACATGAGATCACTGCTCAAGGTGGAAAAAATTGAAAAGGTTGGGAGAGATTAGCAGACCTGAATTTGTTCAGGAGAAGGTAAAAACTGCAAGCAGCGGCTTTCAGAATTATAACCCCCAAATGGTCCATTATTTTTCTTAGCAGATGCAAAAAGTTTGGCAACTGCTGTTTCAGGACTATCACCTTCCTGTTAGGACGAAAAGATTCCAGGTACCAACTTAATTGTCCAGTCTATGACAACACTGAAAATGAAAGGACCCAAACAGAAAAGAAGAAATATAAAATCGAAGTTATGAAAAAGAACGAGAGTGATAACATCCTCAAACTATGGCACAAACTTCTGATTCAGCATTCCCATCACCCGATTAGACTTCTCAGCAAATTAATCATAAGAAACCATGTCTAGATGGCAGATATCAACATTTGGAAATTTTTCCAGTAGAGAAGCTGACTAAAAATTTAAGCCAGAGGATATGCCATTTTTCTAAAGAAGAAAAGGAACCAAAGCATGGAATATGTATGCACATAAAAACCCTAGACGATGTATTTCTTTAAAGAAAACCTACTGCATCACATGAGACCAGTTCTTTTAGAGGAAGTGAGACAACCAATTTTGAAGATCTCAAATTTGAAGGAAAGATGCCAATCCGCAGTTGATCAAGAGATGCAAAAGCAGAGCAAGAAGTATAAACTTAAAAATAGTTTCTTTGTAACAATTTCCTGACAAAATATGTAAAGGCTGATGTGCATAGACCTCATAGAAATGATAAAATCATCCAAAACGAAGAATAAGTCAGAACCAAAGTTGATAGCAGGTCTGAACAAAATTTTACCTTAAAGGCCATTTCAGTGCCAAAAGGAGATCGCAGTTTACCATAATGCTGACAGGCTATCTTCAGCAAAGACAGAAGCAACTTCAAAGCCTCTGCCTTTTTATAATCCATATCTGGTGATTCACAATTCGCAATCCTTTCATCAATCCATTTGTTCAATTCTTTACTTCCAGCACTTCCACCAGCTAGAGGACCAGAAAAGGTTTGTTGGCACAAAGCATGCAAATAGTTGCAAGCACCAACTCCATTACCCGAAGCATCATTCTTCTTTTGGAATACTTCAAGTATGTTGAGGACAGCAATTGAGCTCCCAGAAGAATCCTTCACACCAAAACGAGGGAAAACAACAAAAAAATGAGAGCTTTTTTAAAGCAAGAGTAGCATAATGTTAAAGATCCACTCTATCTGAACAATCTCTGAAATGAATATACTTCAACAGCAAAACACAATCCAGAGGAATTTCAGGAACATAAATTCTCTTCAAAGTATAGAACCATAAAAAGAGAAAAAATATCCCTTTCAGCTTGCCAAGACCAAATTAACTGAAGGAGAAGTCTAAAAGACAAACCTGGCCTCCATATGATGGGATACTGGCAAAAGTTGCATCTTTCATTACTATGAGTTTTCCACCAAATCCAAAAGTAACTAAGGCATGGGCAGGACGCCCTGCCGAAGATAGTCCTAGGTTATGTGCTGGAGTAAACTGATGAGTACCCTGAAAGGATTGCTGCGCAAAATTTACTGGCTTCTGATTCGCATAAAAATCATTGGGGAAATGCAGTTGATCTTGCTGCCCAACATTTGCCTGGTTAAATGGCTGACTGGGGACAAAGCTCTGCGATCCAAAAGCCTTCTGAACCTCACTCGTATTCCAGCCTGATTTTCCATGTGAGTCAACTGCCCCAAAAGAATTAAATGAATTCTGTGGATTGATGTGGTTATTTGCAGCAACTTCAGAGCCATACAGAGAGTCAAATTGCTGTTTTCCTCCAAAATTTGAAATTGCATCACTTTTCGCAACTGTTCCTGGTTGCCGTGTATCATTCCTGCTCGGTTGACTGTATTCACGATGTGATCCATCCCAATGACCATCCTGGCTTTGACCAACATTAATTTGTGACCCATAATTGTTAGCCTGCCCGTAGTCACCATGAACGCTATTATGAGCTTGACTCATAAAATCAGTGGTAATCGATCCATCTTGATTCTGGTAACCATGAGATTGACCTGATAATTGTAAAGAAGAAGTATAACTGTCTAGTGTACGCCACTCTTGGGCAATCATATCATAATACCAACCAGGGTACTGAGGATCAAATACCATATGATCCGGATAGCCGTTATTCCCCTCTGAAACCTGATTCATACTATAGACACTCTCAGTTGTCCCAGGCTCCGCAGCAGTTTCCACAACAGACTGAGTGGTTTGTTGCAAATAAGAAACCTCTGATGTTCCATCAGAACTAGCAGGCCATTCCTGACCTGTAGTATTATCAGAGTTCCCTTGGAGATTCATATTGGGGTCGTAACCATCCACTTGATACCACTGTCCAGTATTGGAGTCATATCTCCACCCTGGATACATATTTTCCCAATACTGACTAGCACTAAGATCCTGCACATTAGCGCTTTCGTCATGGCCAGCCCCATAGCCTTGGTCCTGCTGAGGCTGTGCATAATGTGCAGAGTTTTCCAATCCATCAGCCTGATATTCAGCATTACCTGCTGCAATTAATGACTCGTGGTTTGAATCCTCCGGAAAATTACCAGGGAACTCCCCACCGCTATTGTCCAAGCTAGTGAAAAAATCGGAGTAGGATCCAAACCCATGGCCCTGGGGATGCTCAACAGCATCTGCATGAAATGAGCCCCATCCCACTTCCTTGATTTTCCTGCCAGATCCACTATCCTTTTCATTAGATGGATCAACCAAATCTTGAGACCCTGTGCCACTATTATCATTTGACGCAATCAGAGTGTCAAACTCGAACGAACTGGCCGATGCCAATGCACTGCTCACATCTGCAGCCACGTTAAGTGATCCCGAAGCCGCATCCATATGATCTCCCCTCCCCATTGCATCGTGCCCACTCCCATCATTCGAACGCTCCACCGCTGCACCTTTAATCGGTTCCGCGTCAACTGCAGGACCGAGATCAGATGAGTCCGGAGGCAGAAGAGCCTTCTTCTCACCTGTGGGCGGCGTGACCTGAGCTGCCACTCCAAAATCAGCGGAATCCTCTCTTGCCAGCTTTGGATCAGCTAATCCGCCCGAATCCTCAATGCTCAAATTAGAAAATTTCCTCACCGCATCGGAGGTGGAAGCCGAGGCCGATCCCGGAGGCCCGAAATCGTCGTCGTCCACCAATTTGTCGAAAAAGTCCGCGTCGGTCTGATCCTCCATCTCGAATGGAGGATTGCTCGCCATCGGACCTAAACAACGGAAAACCCTAAACCTCCGCGATCCCCCTCAAGCCTCCCGCCCGGGATCACGCCGACCCTCCGCCGCCGAACGATCCTCGAATCCGGATCCAAACGGGAAGCCCCCAGAAAATCAGAAAAAAAAAAAAAAAAAAAAAAAAACCGCGGGGCGCTCCGGGACGCCGCGGCGAGCCTCGAGATCCGACCCGGCGGGGGCAATTCCGCCTCGAGAACCGACGAATCGGGGGCGCGGGGGGGTGCCTCGGATCGGGGAGATCTAGGGTTCCTGGCGGCCCTCCGATGCCGGCGTCGATTCCTGGCAACAGGACGCCTCGAGGATATGCGAAATTGGACTTGAAATCAACGCATTCAACACCAACCTAAAAAAAGACAAAAAAAAAAAAAAATTTGAATATAATTATTAAAAAGGACCGAGAATTGAGCTGGCGACGCGAGCAGCAGCCAGCAGCAGCAGCAGCAGGAGGATGAAGAAGAAGAAGAAGAAGAAGAAGAAGAACTCACTCGATTGAGGTCGAGACTCAAGCAGGGATTGAAGAGAGAGAGAGAGAGTTTCGCATCAGCCTACCACCCGGCAACCAGAGGCGTCTTGACTCAATTTTTTTGCTTCATTTTTCCTTTTCTTTTTTATTCGGTTTATATTCGTCTGATTTTGTGGAAGCTGCGTATTTCAATTTTTCTTTTTCTTTTCTGCCCCAAAATTTCACACCGATTGCTGTTTTTCTGACCCTGTACACTTCTCCTCCTCCTTCTTCTTTCATTTTTCCCCTTTGGTTTCTTCCGTCATTTACTTTTGAATTAATATCACGAAAAACTAAAATAATACACATATGATAAATTTATCCTCCGTTAATTTTTAATATAATTTTATTATTAAATTATTAAGTTGGATCGCCCAGTTTGGGATTGTACTATTTGTTTGTCGCTATATCCAAATTTAGAATTTTTCGTGATATTAACAAATATACCGATTTGAGTTTTTCGTAAGAATAAATTCGCCTTCTTCGTAACCATTCATTTTTTTCCTATTATTATTATTATTTTTACTACTCAATGGATCCATCGAGCCACACTCGTCTCAATTAATCCCCCCAAGCATGACAATTCAATAATATGATACACGACACTTATTGGATGATCATGTGGACCCGGGCAAATGAAGTAAACAAGTACAAGATATACCATCTCAGGATTTCGATTACTCTTATTTACTAACGGTAGATCTCATATTGATACTAGTTGGACTATCAAGTAAATACCTCGAAATTCAATTATCTAAAGAAGATATTTCACAAATTTTGAACAAATAAGGTAATCTTTGAGGGGTCAAAAGACACGGCAAAATTCTGAATTTTTTCAATTGTCCCAAGTCATCTTTGAACTTTTGTGTATGATCCAACTTTCAAAAGATTTCTATTAACAAGTTCACACGGGACATCTGTTAAATCTTTAATTAACAAGTTTAAGTAAGATTTTTCTCACGCTGTGTATAATAGGTGATTGAAGATATAACATCCTTTTAGTATTTGATATGATAAAAAGCATTTGACAACACTCGTTAACATAACTCAATTCTAAATTATATGTTTGTTGGTCTAATACACTTATCTCTTGGATGAAAATGATGACATGATCGTCCGGCCATGTCAGCAAGTTACCCCTAACTAATTCCTGACGTGGAATTAAAAAAAGAAAAGAAAAGGACGAAAAAACAGGGATCAGATGGGGAGGGGAGGTAGGAAGGAGGCAGATCGCTACCAAGGACCAGAAACGCACCGCACATGCTTCCACCTAACAATTGGGCTGAGAAGTAATTGCATGCCTTGTCATTTTTCCACGTCGTCTTTGGGTGTATTAGGTGTTTTGTCCCTAAAAAAAAAAAAAAAAAAAAAAAAAAAAAAAAAAAAAAAAAAACGACCTTCCATCTTTATGCGTCACAAAACATCTCTTAACCTATTATAAAAAAATTTAAAAAAATACAAACTTCCAGCAAACTAGTCCATCCATCTAGTGTCCGCAATACCGTTTTCCTTTCTCAAAATACACCCTTATCACGTCTCCTCCACCACCAAACAATTCTAGTCCCTAAATCCAAGGCTCGACACATTAGTTTGTCCACCATGGCCACGTCGCCCCCGACTTCCGTTCCTCAGACGACACGGGATCGTCCTCACGGATGCTGCTCGTGCACTGATAGCTGATGTTATCACTCGCTCTTCCTGCTGGACCCTGCTTGATCCGGCTCTCACTTCATCGAAGCTCAGATTGAGACCCTTGTGCGCGTCGGATCGTCGTCGACGAAGACGACATCAGTGGCGTCAGAGGAGGAGATCCGACGAGTGGACTTGAGGATGACGACATGGTCGTGACTCATGAGCGAGTCCGCTTCGAGGGGACTCGTGTGAGTTAGGAGAACGTTGCGGAACTCATCCTCTGGCTTCACCATTTGCAACCCGGACCGTGGAGTTGATCTTGCCATCCTGCTAGCCGCTTCCTCCACTGTCCAATAAACCGACCGCCAACGTCGAGTAATGGAGCTTGTCCACAGCACCGAGGTAGCGGTCGATCTCGTCGCGATTGACCTCGGAGATCATCTTCTCCCTGCCGTCTTCCTAAGAGGCCATGCTTTGGTACCTTGGTCCTATACCCAAGTAACTAGCACTCGGCCTTGGTCCGTCAAGGTTGGGCTCGGTTCCTTGGTGGCTGGGTCGAGGTCCACTGAGGCTGGCTCAGGTCCCTCAAGGCCAAATCTGAGATCTCAGTGTCCATGGCCAGCTCACTAGCAGCCATGCTAGAGTACCCGATTCTTGTGCCCACGTCATTAGCGCCCGACTTGAGTCCATCGAGACAAGCCTACATATATTGAGGCCGGGCCAAGTTCCTCGACAACCAAACTCCGGTCTAGAGAGACCGGGCCTAGGTCTCTTGAGCCAAAGTTGAGACCTCAATGCCCAATATCCATGCCCGGCTCCTTGGAGGCCAAGCTTGGGTCCCTCGAGGTTGGTCCTCGTTGCTCAATGATGGGCTTGGGAACCCATGCCTAGTCCTCGATGGCCATTCCTGGGTACCCAACTGTCGTACCCAAGTCACTAGTGACTAGCCCAAATCCTTCATGGTCAAGCCTAGTTCCTCGATAATTGGACCTAGGTCCACAATGGTTAGGCCCAGGTTCCTCAAGATTGAGCCTGAGACCGTGGTGCTTAATACCACGGAGGCCAAGCCCATGTCCCTCAGAGCTTAATCTAGGACCTTGGTGCCTTTGCTCGAGTCTCTAGTGGCTATGCTTGGGTCCATCGTGGTTGGGCCCAATTCCTCCCCTCCATAGAGAGAGGGTGTAAGTCCCTTGAGATTGGGCACAAGACTTTGATGCTCATGCTTGAGTCCATATAAGCCAAGCCTGGGTCCCTTGAGGTCAAGCTTGGAAACTTGGTGCTTGTGCCCGAGTCTACAATGACTATACATGGTACCTCCTCCCTCACCAAACACACCGGCGCCCTAATCCATTGAGGCTGGGCCCAAGTCACTCGAGGTGGGACCAAGGACTTTGAGGTCAAGCCCAAGACCCAAGTGCCCATACTCAAGAGCCGATGCTTGAGTGCATATCCCTCGGGAGTTGTTTCGCAATAGAGGCTCTATCGTTCAAATGTAGTTTTAAAACTCGAGGAAGGTGAGCGATAAAGTGTTGAAGCGAGGGAGGGTAATTGGCATCTTCCCAAAATTTCATGAACATATCCAGACCGTCTTTCCCTTTGCTCGTGATCGATACAACGATGGTTGAAGAACTTCTGTGAAATTAACAAAAGAGAGTGGACTCAAGATCCTTGAGTGACTACAACACGGTATTGCTACGTGACCATGTCATTTCTGAAGAAAGTATCCTTCGCCTGGAGATCATTTCCCCCGTACTCGATCCGTAAACGGATATTTAGTAGTGATTTTCTCTTTTCAATTCGAGATTAGACGATATCGTAGATGCCGCGGCGGCTCAAGTTGGTAAACGATGTCTGCGATCTTTCAAGCTGTCGAAAGTCGAAACTAGGGAACTTGCCGGAAAACGACATGGAACCAGTAAACGTAATCCCGCATTGTCCGACATTAATCATCAGCTAACTTTTCCCCATTCTGCTGACTTTTCCACGTTCGGAGACGCTTGTTAGGAACCAGCAAACGTAGTCTCGATAGTACGACACGTCGCGAGTTGCAACACGTAAGGTCGTGGCCACAGGATGATTTCGGGACGCCATTGTCCTGGTTCCCAACACGGTGTAATGGACGTCGCGGTGAATGTTTCGTGCGTGATTTCGATGTAACCATGGTTCGTTTTCATTACTTTTCTGTGGATCACATGCATCACTTTGCCGGCTCCAGTACAAGAGTAGTTGTATGGCCGATAATAAATTAAAGAGTTGTTGGTAGTTGAAGCTTCACACCATCGCTTGGTCAAATACTCCCCATCAATAAGTCAATTCTTCGACCTTTTTCCGTCTTTTGCATGCGTGGTGGAATTGTCGAAAATTCCAAAACATTTTAGTGGGGAAACAATCCCGACCTTTAAGTGAAATTTTGATATAATCTTATTAGCCAATTACCTCCGACGTGATGATTTAAGCATGACGTCATTTTGAATAAAGATGTCCATGCCAGTATGGCATGTATGACTACCGGTGATTAGCTGAAAGAAAGCATTAGAGTTTTGTACAAATATTTAAGATTATATATTGATAAAATTAAAAGGTTTATTAAATTGGTATTTATACAATGAGATTAGAATTGATTTGATAATTATCTCGATTTTCAAACTTTGAGAGCTGTGACGATAGATGACTTAGGAGAGAGAAACTCACCAAAAGTGATAATAATAATAAAAGGCCCACACTTCGTTGAGTAGTCAACGATAAAATTCAATAAATCCCTATGGACAAATAAGACCAAAAACTTTAAATGACACAAATACTTTACATCTTTTTTGTGTCACCAAAACACTTAAATTTGTATTAATGTGACAAAAATACCTTCTCTCTATGACAAATATCCTAACTTTGCTCATTGTCACATCAATATTTAATATTTTTAGTATCGTCAATTCCCAAACTCATACCAATGTTGCAAAAATACAAGTTTGGGAATCTCGATAACTTTAAAAAAAAAAAAATGAATATCGATGTCATAGGAGAGGCATAATTTAAGAATTTTTTGTTATAATAATAAGTTTGAGATATTTGTGACGGAATGAGTATAGTTTAAATTTTTGATTGCATTTACTCTATCTTTTTTTTTAACTTAAATTCATTGATTAAGGAAAAAAAATCTCAAGGGTGTGTGTCGAAAATATAAAGAGTAAGGCTGCGTTTGTTTTTACTTCTTTTTTGTTTTTAAACATTTTTTTCTGTTTTTTTGTTCAGGAACAAAAAAAAATGTAAACGCGTTTGGGTGCGTTTTTGTTCCAAAATGTTTTTTGTTAGAAACATATTCTGGAATGAAACAGAAACAAAAAAAAAATTGTTTCTTGTTTTTAACAAAATTCGAAACACTTCTTTTCTTCTTCTTTTTTTCTTTCTTTTTTTTTTCTTTGGTAGGTCGGCCTCGGCCATGGCCGGCGACCAAGCCGTCGAGGGTCGGCGACGTCGTCGGGGCCGGCGAGCCTCACCGTGGCCGGGCGAGGCCGCCAGCCCTCGTCGGCCGGTCGCCGGCCATGGCCGAGTCCGGCGACCGGCCAAAAGAAGAAAAAAGGAAAAAAAAAAAAAGAAAGAAAATAAAAATAAAAATATTAAAAAATTAAAAGAAATAAAAAAATACAAATTTACCAAACTTGTTTCTGTTCATTTTTTATTCCCGGAACAAGTTTACCAAACCCCTTTTTTTTGTTCAAAAATTATTCCCAGGAATGTAAACACTTTTTTTTTATTTCTGTTCCCTAGAACAATTTTTAAACAGAAATGTTACCAAACGCACCCTAAGCCATCTCATGACAAGAAGAGAATAGAATAGATCACAAGTTAATTCTAGTTCACAAGGCCACAATGACAATTGTAAGAGCTCAAAGTTAATTTGTTTTTTCTGATAATACAGAGATACTAGCAAATACCCAACTATCGGGATGCTCATAAAACATCCCGTAAGCTTCATGAGCTGGTTAAGTCCTGATCTTTGACCCGTGCACACGGTTCTGATCTAGAACAATTTGAGTTGCATAATTATCCAAACCTTGAATTTGATTGACTGAATTTGTCCAACACCAGCATTAGGATGCAAAACATTAGCCGCCACCAGAAGCATTGGACTTTTCTAGGACTTCTTTCGAGGAACTATTTGAACTTTGAAGAAGGACGACTAATGTCTACGCCTTACCTAATTAAATCGCCTACCTAGGTAGAATAATTTAATGTCGGTATCCAAATTCAACCACTACATTGTCTAAGCAAATTAATCGCAGCCGAGCTCCACAGAAAGTTAGACTTGTGGCTACCAATCTAATGATGTGGGAACTATTCATCGATATTGACCCCAAATCCTTTTTGTCCTTTACGTTGTATTAAGTATTAACTAAGATGATTACACAATTCGATATAGGAGATAAATAAAAGTATTTTGACTGACCCTTTTTTTGCCCTTTTGAAGGGAAAAACTGAAGTTCAAAATAATTGTTGCTTTTGATAATATTCTTTTTTTTTTTTTTTTTTGGGGGGTGGGGAGAATCACGTGACGCTCCAAAAGCGAATCCCAAATGTCTTGCATTCAACACGATAAGAATCTCTTTTCCATTTTCTTTATGGAAAGAAGAACAATTACATTAACTGGCTAATTGATTGATGAACAGGGATAGTGATTCTTCTCACGATCAATTGCGGGGCCAAGCCTCTCCATAATTCAGGCCGAACCCTATAAAGGCCTAATAATGCAACTAGTCAGTGCATCTCCGTGAAGCTTTGAAAAGCTTTAGATTGATTTTACCATTATTCTTTAACACGATCATCTGTCTAAACGCTATTTTTTCCACTACTTAAGAACCGTGCCTGCAAAATAACAGATCAAATGAAGAAAACGAAGCCATATGAACTCGAATAATTACCTTGAAAAATGGCAAGAAAACGGGTAATCACCGGCTGATAATTTCTTTTTACAACGAAATGAGGAAATAGGATTGAAGGAAACTATTGAGCACTAGAGAGGAAAAATATAATTTAACTAGATTAATTTACATATATATAAGGAGCCAAAATGCAAAAACATACAAGTCTCGTGATCTTCGTTGTTCCCGGTACACATCTCACTTGTTTCTAGCTGTAAGACAATAAAGAATTCCGAGCTCACCGTCAGCAAATCATCATTATATAGTTAAGATCTCTTCTTCTAATCAGAGAAGATCAAAGACAGATCCAGCTGACTAAGTTCTTGTTGTGCCGGTGCTGCTTCAGTGAGCCATTCTCGATCCGGAGTGAACTCGTTTGATAAGGTTCGAGAAAGCTGGTGGGCCGAGAGCAAGCATCGGCGTTCAAACAGATCTGAACAGCACGCTTCTCTTTCCGCCATTAATCCCGGCACATATTTATTCGTCTTAGGGAAAGTCCCCAAAAGAGGGTGAGAAAAAAGAGAAAAAGAACAGATCTGTGGGGACATTTTTTTTTTGTTGCTGTTGTTGTTGATGTTCGGAGTGTATGCATCGCTCTCTACGTGCCCACAGTTGTCACGCAAAGCTCCGTTAATATTTAAAGCGTTCGGCATGGCAAACATTCATTGCCCGTGACATGAGGACGGGGTTTTTCCTTTTAGATAATGAAGGTTGGACTTACTTGTATCCAAAGGTATCGACACACATATATTATATATAACCCATGAAATTGAGGAGGCCAATTAAATTTGTGCTCGGACAAAGAGATGATGTTTAAGATGTGTTCGTTTCATTCATTTTTTACAAACAGAACCTTAATATTCTTTGCTCGATTGAAAGGATAGCATTTAACCCATTAAGTTTCATGGGTTAGGGACCATGTTTCCGATATATAATAGATACGACATTTAATCTTTCTTCATACATATATTTAGCCACTCACACTTTAGAAGTTATTCATTTAGAATGATTTATGACCCATGATTTTTGCTCCGAACTCTGTAGGGTTCTTCTAGAATCAAAATGAATACAATGTAAGTAAATTAGATGATTGGAAAACTCTACTCTATATTTCATGGGAGCAAGCATTTGATCCAATCATACACTCTGGGAAATGATCATGCCCTTGAGTTGTCCTAGACTTTTATAAGTTGCAACTTTTAAGTTTAGTATGTGGGGCTAATGTCAAGTTGACCTATATATGTGAGAAAAAGCAAGTGAAAATAACCTATGATGATATTATCAGGAAAATTATCAAAAAAAAATCTTAGTTTGTTGATGAATGTCAATTCAGTTTATTTTTTATTTTTTTAATTTGACCAATTTAGTTCTAAACTTTATGATGTTCTACCAATTAGCTCTTTCGGTCAATTTAAGAAATCACTGACAAGAATATTAGCCATATTAACATAAACAATTTTCATAATTTTTTTTTTTTAATTTCTAAAAATTTATTTTTTTCCTTTATGTTTCCCTTCACCGATTGCTGACCATAGGCAAGGGGTGACACTGGTGATGGTGCAAAGGTGGCAAGGGTTTGGCAATTATTGCCTTTGCTAGATTTGATTGCCTATGGCTTGCGACTTCATCGGCCATCGTTGAGGCTTAGTGACCAGTGGATAAAAACATAAAAAAAAAAAAAAAAAAAAGATAGAAGATTATAAATATTATTAACATCAGTGATGGCTATGCCACGTAAAATGACCGGCACTAATTAGATTGTCATATTAACATTTTCTCGTTACAATTGGTCGTCAAAAGTTTTATAATTAAATTGAATAAATTGAAAAAAAAATTAGTATTTGTTAAATAAATTTAGGACTTCTTTTATAATTGTCACTAATATTGTCAGTGGCAGTGGCACGAAGAAGGAAGGTAAATAATAATTTATCGTTCGATTATTTCGTTAAAAATTGATTATATTGAGAAATCAATAGTCGAGACGGTTTAGGAATTTATGAGGTTGCAATGAGGTGACAGCCTGACAGGGAGAGGGTAGGACTGGGCCACCGGCTGCTCCGATAAAGGATGCGGGGGGAGTTGACCAAAATTCCCGGTCATTTTGCCAACAAGTCCCGGTGGCCTTTCTCGCGAAGGGTGCCTTCAGTCACGCTGACCGAATCCCCCCACGATTCCCTCCAATTTCCCAATCCTGCCCCTTCCCCCCCGTTATCACCTTGATCGGGCAGAGGATGCAAAACATTTGACCTTTTCCTTTTCTATTCTTCAAAGAAGGGGGGAGAAAAAAAAAAAAAAAAAAACCCTCCTTCCCTGAATTCACTCGCGACAGTTTTAGAATGTACAACCGCATAAGGCCAATTCCCAAAATTCCATGACATCTTTATAGAAAGGATGACTCGCGATACGTGAAATCGAATCGTCTAAGTAAATCATGAAATTATAAATGAAGGATAAACACCATCGCAATGTCTACTAATCTTGCTCTGAACTAATCCTTATGCATTGTATTAGGGGAATATAATCCTAGTATATTCTCATGTATTCTTAATTAGGAAGCACCCTTCATCAGCTCTAAGCTATTTGTACCCCTTTACCTTGGCGTTATTTTCTGCAAGAAAGAGGCTCTGTCTGGGTTGGCTATTGACTGGCTATTGCCTAGGCTAATTAGATGCTCCAAAACCCATGTGTAATTTCTTCTCCTTTTCATGACCCATTTGGCCTTTTGAAGGTTCCAAAGGGAGATCCCTTGGGAATATGTGATGACAAAATGGACAACAGTGCCCTCTGAATACCTAAAGAGCGCCTAAAAATGACATCTTTTTGTTTCTTTCTTGCCAATCCATCTGATCATCGAGGACCTAACTCGGCCTTGGCCTAGTCTTTTCACTTTAACTCATGATTATTTCTCTTAAATGCCAAATCTTTATGTAAAGCAAGAAAACAAGGGGGAGACAGCATATGTCTGAGGGTTGAGCATCCTTAGGAAGCAAGATTCATCACATGCGAAAGAGAAAAAGAAACCCACACAGGGCAACACGAGACGGACGAAAGTATCCCTGGAACCAGAGCAGGACTGTGCAGTGAACTTGCCTCGCTCTCATTCTTCTTTTCTTTTTTAAGAGGGGGAATTAGATTAATATAAAGCCTGACTGATCTTTCCATGGGAATATTTACTATGACAGCTCTCCCTCTGTCTCTGCCAGCTTACAATGCTTCGTTCTCTCCGAGGCAAACAGCGCTAGTTTTGTGGATCTTCCAGTTCAGAAAGTGGAGGGTTCTGCACATTTCCATGATTATCATTCACAGCGAAAGATACTAACTATTGTATTTTTATTTTTTTTTTAAACTTCATGTGGAGAGGGAGGTTATTTGTGTAATTCCAGTTTGGAGCTTCTTCTGGTTCATGCTCAAATGATTGATTCCATGCTTCACGCTTTAGCAACAATAACTTAGACAGTGGACAAAAGGAAGAGAGCGAAACACAGAGAAAGAGAGAGAGAGAGAGAGAGAAACGAGTTGAGTTCTAAGTTATTTCCAACTGATTGATGCAATAGATACGATAGCTGTATGAGTATTGAATGATGAAAAAGGTTCCATTGAAGAAGGCACTAAAACAAGAATTGCAAGAGATTAATAACAGAGGCAGAGCAAACACTGTGCATTTCCAGAGCAGAGGCCATGTCCTGGTCCACAAGCAATCCCCAAAATGTACTTACGTTGTCAGCACAATTGCGCCTTAACAAAAAGCGAAAAGCCAACCCGAAAAAAAAAAAAGAGAGAGGAGATAAAAGAAACTTGATCGTACTGTTACTTTTCTGATGATGTCCCTCTCAGCCTCCCAGGGAAGCGAGCATCAGTTCGTTCCCAGCATTTCCACAGAGAATTAACTGCTGTCCAGAGATGAATTTCAAGAAGCCATTTGCAGTCAAATTGAATGAACTTCGTTGCAACAAGAAGCAACTCGAGAACTAAAAAGCACTTGATCATATACTCTTACTCCTAAGTTCTAATCTATCACCAGAAGAGCAAGCAAAGAACTTTTCTTCCTAGCCATAACCAATGGGCAAAGATCAAAGGAAATGGAGTGTCAGTCACCTAGCAAAAACCAATGAAAAAAAAAATAAAAAATTCTTCTGCGATCTCTCTCTCTCTCTCTCTGTGCGCGTGTTTTTTCAATTCTTGATGGGTTGGGTGAATTCTCCATCATCAGACACTACACTGAAGTCGTCCTCCTCCGCTGGAGCAGGCAGGTTGAGATCTAACAAATTGGCCGAGACTTTAGACCTGGAGCTCTGAGCACCATCGCCATTACCACCGACACTCGATCCTCCTAATCCCATCATGTGAGATCTCTTGTGCCCACCGAGAGCCTGTCCATTCCCAAACACCCTCCCGCAGAACGGGCACTCGTAGACCCTCTCTTTCTTGCGCGCCATAACCATTTCCTTGCTCGAACCATCACGCCTCTCTCTCTCATCTTCTTGCCTCTTCTTGTCACAACCCATCAACCCAACAGACTTCCTGTGAATCACTCTGTGCCCACCCAATGCCTGTGAAGATCTGAACACTTTCTTGCACACCTCGCACTGGTGGTGCTTCCTCTCAGCTTCATTCCCCATCAGATTACCCTTTTGCCCCTCCCGAACTTCTTCACGATCATGATCATCACCATCGCGACGTTTTCTCCTCCACTTGTCCCGCGAGAGCAGCATGAGGCACATGGCGACATCCTCTTCCGGCGAAGTGTCGGACACCGAGCTCACCGGCTCCGGCTCGGCCGGCGAGCTCGGCTGGCTCGGCTTCAGCTTCTGCTTCCTCTGCTTCTCGTCCTCTGCATTGTCGTCGCAGCCGCCCAGCTTCCTCCTGGTCCGCTTGGATCGCCTCCGGGTCGGGTTCCTCGACTCGGTCTCGCTCTCTCGGTCCTGCACGACGGCGAACCCGGAACCGCCAGAGAAGGAGAACTCGGGATCTGCACACTTGAAGCTCCTCCTGGGGTTCTCCCTCAGCCCGTAAATCAGGGACTTCTCCTCGATCTCCTGATCTCCGCGCGACGACTCCTGCTCCTCCTGCTGCTCCTCCTCCTCCTCCTCCTCCTCCTCCTCCTCCGGCGAGGAGGAGGAAGGATACGAGGTGATCGACTCGGCGACGTGGGTCCGGTGAATCTTGAGGCTGGCCAGATGGGCCTTCATGTGGCCGCCCAGAGCTCGGCCGTTGGCGAAGGTCCTGAAGCAGAGCTTGCATCTGGGTCTCTCCATCGACGCCGGAAACGAGGCAAAGATCGAAACTTTACGAAGCTCGGATGCTGAACTCCGCCCGGTCCCTGCCTCTCCCTCTCTCCCTCTCTCCCTCTGAGACGATGGAGAGATTTGGGAACTGAGAAATGAGTAGGTGACAAGCATTCCTCCACCAAAAAAGGACACACCTTTGTTAATTTCCTCGGGTTTTATAAATTATGTTCGGTTAAAAAAGCAAAACGTCTGTGTGCCGAAAAGAAAAATTAGTGAAAAAGAAAGGGAGTTAATCTGGTGATTAGGCAGGATCAAGGACACGAAAATGTCTGATCATGGAAAATGGGACGAGGCACAAGCGAGGGACATGCAAACCTTGCCCCATTTGGGGGTTGTACCACTACCGCCTTTTCTATGCTCTTCTTTCTTTCTTTTGGTGGACGTGTCCATCAAAATACCAACATTATCACAAAATTAAAGCCAAATTCCATTTATCTCGAAAAAAAAATACATAACCTTTTTATTGTTGTCTTGAATTTAGCAAGATCTTGTAAATGTCTCGAGAAAATACGCGGCATTTTGTAATCGTTTCGAATTTTAACATCTGATAATCTATATACTGTTGTCTTCATCTCTTCCACGTATTAAACAACGTGAATATTGCCGTGATGACATGCGCATTAGCAACTGTTATCCCTCAAAAGCACGTCGCGCAACCCTTTCTAACCGGCAAGATTGATTTGAAAATAGGGATGAAGAAGACTAGAAATTGGAGCAAGTGAGAGTTTGGGCCAAGCCAAATTTATGTTCACAATGATGGGATTAGGTTGACAATTCATGTTCACACGTTACATTTGGGGTTTGTAACCAAGCCAAATTTGGTCATTGAAAAATAACATTTTTGTTGTTGATTGTGCGGTAAAATTTATGGCATTGGTTCGTGTTTAACATGTGAAAAAGATGATTACGAGAATGGATGAAATATTAGCGGATGCTAAATTCACAATAATTGCAAAAGGATGTGTGTGTTCTTTTTTTTTATAGATATTTCATGTTAAATTTGTAATACTGATAATATATTGTGCATTTTTTAAGAGGTTTAAAAGTTTGTATTAGTTTTTCACCGACGGTAAAAGGTTCTTGTACTTTTTTGTTAATTGGCCAAGAAATTCTCAGATGGATGAAGGTGCAAGTACAGACAAACGACTGAAATCCTTTTTCTTTTTTACTTGCTTTAAGCTTGCTTAATAATTTGTTGTTGCCCACAAATGGAGTTGAAAAGGGAAAGAGTGGGCTACTTGTCTTCTAGACACTTGAAATGATCAGCTTTCCCTGCCACTATCATGACAGATGCTATCATTTTCATCCCTTGCCATGGCTCTTTTGTTATTTGGTTGTTAGATCTTGAAATTTGTACATTACAACTCATGCAACTTTGTCTATCCAAATTCCCATCAATTGACCTGATTAATAATTTGATTATCAATTTCAATAATCGAATTTCGCAAACTATCAATCACGGTATTAGTCCAAGTTTGATAGAGTACTAAACACCATATGGCTATGGTATATCCTTTTGATTTTGTTCCTTTAGCTAGTCGTCAGAAACTTGTAGGTGAGTTTTGACATTATTATAAATTTAGGAGATTCAAGATAATTTAAAAAAGAACCCTCTCAATGAAGGAGATGGTATTTTTCATCTAGAAATTCCCAATTATTGAAAAGTTATTTATTGAACCTGAGCAGGTCCTTAAACTGCTCAACGGGGTAAAGGCGGGAGAACCGCCCTGGGGGGTGACCTTGTACTTGCCCCCCAGTCTCTCTCCAACTGGTAAAATATCGGAGGGAATTGGGACTCCATAGCCAGTGGGGTAACATGCTGATCGCATTAAGTTGCGAGGGCTACCTAGGGACCAATAAAGGGCTACCTAGGGACCAATGAAGGAGATGGTATTTTTCATCTAGAAATTCCCAATTATTGAAAAGTTATTTATAGGAAATAGTTAAAGACAAATTATGAAAACAATACATAATAAAAACAGAGATAGATGAGTGTTTGATTGCTTTGTTTCACCTCATATGGATTATCACCCTGCTCTATGCAATATCTTCACATTTCATTTCACCATAATAAAGACTTATTTTCCAAATGTTATGTTAAATTTTTATACTATATGGACAATTTATTTCCTGTCCTTTTTAATTTGCACGTAAATAACTTAATTTCTTCAAAAAGAAACTCCTTAATCAACTGTCAAGCATTGAAGCACAAATATGTCAAATAAGGCAAGTGGGGACAATCAAATCACAGGCATTGCATGAGAGCTCGTACAACTTTTTCAATATCTTTCTTTTGCCTCCTATGATTATTGACTCAGCCCACGTAAAAAACCAAGTTTAAACACCATCTTAGTCAATTATAACCATGTTAATAATGTGCATTTAATATATCATCCCCCTCCAAGCTCTTTTTATTAAATTCTTTTTTCAACCATATCATATATATCAACTTCTAATTGTTGACAGTGAATAAGTGGGTCGGATCCTTCCAATCCACTTTTGAGAATCACAGCTTGTGCCGTAACCACATAAATAATATAGCATTAATAGCAACTTAAGGAAATAAAAATGGTTAGGTATACCCCATTGCAAGATCTAGGGTGTGATGTTGACCATATAGCAAAGCTAAGCATCTCTCAATATCTCATCCAATCATGGAGGTTAATCAGTAATTTTCCCCACTAATCTCAATTATGTAATTGAAAATATGCAACGGAGTAATGGAGGTAGAACAGATTTTAGGAATTCTTAGTAATTATTTTGGTAGAGGCCAGTGGGAACATGCCAAGTGGCTAAATCAAAACACGTGGCGTGTGAGAGACAAAGTCAAAGCATTGTTGGGGGTTGGTTGCAACGAAGGGAGCGTGAATGATACAATCACATGGCGTGGGAAGTAGAAAGTGGAATCCACCCACAATTTAATTTTCCTCCCTCTCTAGACTTTATTAATATAATAAAAGCCACCCGAGATTATAAAAGCTGCTTCTAATTTTCCAAGTAATCGTAGATGGGCATTCTCCATGCACTTATCAAACTACTTTATTATTATGTCCTATTTAATTCAGATGCCTTACAAGATATACAGTATGATTTTGCGTACTCGAATTGCACCGATCGCCGGCTTATAAAATTTGCAGGGCATTATTGATGTTTTTCTCTCTTTTTTCGCTTTCTATTTATTACTCCCTGTTGTTCCGAACTGGCCGATGATGCTGCACTATAGTCCAATGTCTGTACAAAATTAGCATAGGCGATTCCAAGGTCTTAGCCAGATTGGGGAGACGCCTTTGGATTTTTTATCTTTTGAGGTAAAGTCAAAAGAAAGTGAAATTGTCTCGAATCCTTTTTAGTGCGGAGGAGTATGTGCAAAACCTTCAGCAAAACTTGCAGCAACTCCTCTCGAATCCAAAATCGTGCTTTGTCTACGTGGTGTTCGAATGAGTCGATTTCGCACCGGACGTTCAACCGCGACAACGATCGCTCAAAGAGTTCGTATTCATACTCCAACCCGTGACTTTTTCTTGCCTACACACGTTCTGCTTTGCAAGTTGTTGAAAAGATACAAAAGCTTGAAGATGATTTGGTTTCAATTAAACAATTTGTGTTTTCCATGGTGATTTTTGTCATTCAACTGGATAGAAAAGGTCCACGAGTTTCTCCTCAATTACATTGCATTTACACTGTGAAATGTAAAGTGTGCGATCAAAATACAAATTCAAAGCTTATTCGATCCAACTGATTGTCATAACAAGAAAATGATATAAATGGTCCATGAAACTTTAGTCAGATGCGTGGTATTGTCCTTAGAATTTTAATTTGTTCAACATGATTCATGGACTACTGGTAAATGTTCAATCTAATTCATAAAATATATAAAAATGTTCAATGTAGAATCATTTCTTTAATTCAAGTTAATAGAATCTATCAATATGGCTTTCAATCCATTAAAGTTTGAACACTTAACAATTAAAAAAAAGTTACAAGTAGATTCTCCAAGTAAGATATTCAGCTCAAGTCGAGATATAATAGCCCATGTTATCAAATAATGATATGCATGTTAACATCTTTTTTTTTTTTTTAAATAGATTGATATGTGGTCCCATCACCCTTAAAAATTTAATCCACCGCATGATAATTCACATCATCGAATAACATTTAATTTGTTGTTTGAGCGAATGAAAGAACTGCATTGGATATTTACTAATAATTTAAAGATCACACTGAACAAATTAAATATTCAGGGATAGCATTGCACTGGCCAAATTTTAAGAATTGTTAGCAATACCCCGAAAATTAATGGCAGTAGAATTAAAAATCACTTGAGGCAATATGATTGGGGTGGAAAATTTTCCCTGCTTTTAGCAGGCCGGTGCGGCGCTTTATGCAGTTATGTTGCTTCTTCACCCTTCACGCGAGAAAGCTTCTGATCCGCTTTTATGAGATGTATCTCTTGACTACGGACCACATTCAAATTGCATTAAATTTCTCTTCTCTTCTCTTCATCATAAGCTCTGCAACAAAGAAGAAGAAGAAGAAATAAATGAAATTGCAATAAATAAATAAATAAATAAAGAAAATTGCGAAATGATCATCATTAAAAAGTGGCGTGGGAGTTATTTCTTTTCGAAAAAGATTGATGCCTTGAGCTTTACAGCCAAGGGCCGGTGATAGATGGATTTGGATTCTGCCGATGTTGCAACCGGCTGATATTTTATCTGTTTTGGTCGAAAACTCCTTTATTGAAATAGCAAAGTGAAAGCTGAAGATCCCATAAGTCGGCTGATATTTGTTTCTGGGGGTCAACAAGGGTTGGATCGGGGGATGACTCGGGTGAATGCTCATGATATTTCTTAACAATGTTCTTTAAAAAGTCATTTTTGAAGAAAATAAAAATATTTTTGGTTTTTGGTTAAAACTTGAGAATTAGGGTCCGTTCGTTTTGCGAAAAATATCGTGTTTTTAGGAAAATATTTTCTAAGAAGTCATTTTCCAAGAAAATGACTATATTTTCTAATATTCAGCTAAAACCTGAAATTTGAGTGGAAAATGTTTTCCATTGTTTATTATCTAATTTGATTTTTTAGAAAAATTACCAAAAAAATTAAATTTTAATATTTTTAATTGACCAAAAAAACTTAATTTTAATTTATATATATTTAAA
The DNA here is from genome assembly GCA_014182395.1 of Eucalyptus sp. ANBG9806169. Classification (NCBI taxonomy): domain Eukaryota; kingdom Viridiplantae; phylum Streptophyta; class Magnoliopsida; order Myrtales; family Myrtaceae; genus Eucalyptus; species Eucalyptus sp. ANBG9806169. The sequence continues at coordinate 31,299,969 of CM024576.1, forward strand.
ATTGAATTTTTAATTATTTATTTCTTTTTTTCCTTTGTCTTTTCCTCCCTCCTCCTTCCTCCTCCTTCCTCTGCTGTCATGTGGCTCAACGTGGCCGGCCGCCTAGCGGCCAACCAAGACGCAATCGCCAAATCCGGTGAGCTCGAGGCTCGGCCAATCCAGGGGAGCCCCGAGCTCGCTGGCCAACGGATGCGGCTCGCTTAGATCAGCCAAGCCTCAAGCTTCGCCAAGGCTAGTGAGCTCAAGACTTGCCAGATCCAGCGAGGTCAAGCCTCACCCTTGTCGGATCTAGCCTTAGGTGAGGCTGGAGTTGGCCTGTGGCCGTTCGCTAGTTACCGCCATGGCCGGCGACCGGCCAAGGAAGAAGAAAAAGAAAAGGGAAGAAAAAGAAAAAGAATTAAAAACTCAATTTTAAAAAAAAAAAAAAAGAAAAAAAGAAAAAGAAAACATAAAAATAAAGAGGAAGAGGGAAAATAAAGAAAATAAAAAATAATTCAAATTAGAAAAGAAAAAGGAGGAGGAGGAAGTGAGGGCTCATAGGGGTGTGAGATAAAAGAGATCAAGTAAAGTGGAAAACATTTTCCCCTAATTTAGAAGACTTTTTTTTTCCATCATGGAAAATGTTTTCCCCAAGTTATTTATTTTTTGTGAAACGAACGTTGGAAAATTTGGAAAACATTTTCCCGGAAATTATTTTCCATGAAATGAACGGAGCCTTAACTAGAAATTATTTTCCGTTGTTTGATAAGAAGAACAAACTAATTTCCCTAGATAGATATATGATGTTCGAGCATTAGTAACTTGCACATAAGTAGTAAGGGTCCCGAGTCCAGCCTCGATGGACCCCAACTTTAGTGTCAAGGACCTGGGCACATACTTCTAGGTCCCAGGCACGATCACAAGCACCGATTCCTAAGCCCACAGAATTTGGTCTTGAAAACTTGGTGCCCATTCTTGAATCCTTGGCAATTGGACCTAAGTCCATCGAGACTAGGATCGGGTCCATAAAGGCCAAGCGAGGGACCCCATTGTCCATATTCACGACACCGAGCTCAAATCCTTGAGACTCAAGCCTTGGTCCATCGAGGTTGGCCTCGAGACACAGTGCCTAGGCCCGGAACCTAGTGCTCACGTTTAAGTCCTTAGCGCTTGGGCTTGAGACCTAATGCCCATGCCTGAACTCCTCACCCCTAAGCCTGGGTCCATCGAGGTTGAGGCCTGGAAACTCAATGCCTATACCCAGGCCTAAGACCCTGACACTTGTGACCTCGCTTGCGACCCCGTCCCCACAAGGTGACTAGGCTCGATCATTGGGGTCTTGAACCAAGCCTCGATGGACCTTGGCTTAGACACCATGGACCCAAACATTGGTGCCAGGCCTAAGCGTGGGTGTTGGGGACCCCAGCTTGGCCTTAATGGATTCGGACACCAGGGACTCGATCTAGAGGCCGGTGCATTTGGGTCTTGTTCCTAGCCTCGATGGTCTTGATCCTAGGCACAGGGACATAGGCATGGGCGCCGAGGACCAAGTCTCAAGTTTGGGGATTGGGGCACGGGAGTGGGGGACTCAATTATAGGCGTCGGGGACCCAATCCCAGGTGCCAAAGTTTCAATCTTGGGCTCAAGCATGAGGGATTCGAGCATGGACACTAGGTTATTGATCCTAGGCACTAATGACACAATCACATGCACTAAGGTCCCGAGACTGGTCTCGATGTACTTGGACTCAAGCATGGGCACCAAAGCTGAAGCTTGATTGCTAGGGATCTAGCCAAGGTATCAAGTCAGGCCTTTATCGACTTAGGTCCTGTCTCTATGGATTGAGGCCCAAGCACTAGGGACTTGGGCCCAGCCTTGATATACCTAAGGCGTTGGTATCGGGGTCTCAAGCCTAGAGACTCCGTGGAATTATGCCTAGTGACCTCAATAGATTTTGGCTTGGGTGCTAAGGATTTGGGCACAAGTACTGAGGTCTCGGGCTCAGCCTCTATGGACTCGGGCCGAGGCGCAGAGTAAGGGTATTGAGATCTTAAGACTGTCTCCTATAGACTCGAGCCCGAGCATTAATGTGTCGAGCCCAACCTCTGTGGACCTGAGCCTGAGCACCAAGGTTTTGGGCTCAGCCTCTTTGGACCCAGTCTTGGCCTTTATTGACTCTAGTGGACCTAACCCTAGTCTCTAGACCTAAGTTCGCTTGTGAAGGACCCTCGAATGAGCATTGGGATTCCTATGCCCAAACGTAAAGTTTCTAGTTCAAACGCCGATATTTAGCCATATTTTAATAAAAGTATTTACGATATTTTAGAGAGAAAATCATCTTTATGAATTTAAGTATAAATTTTCTGTTAACTTATTTTTCTAAGCGATCTAAAAGTTGAAAGATCTTTTCTCGAATTATTTTTCACGAACAAACAAAGCATTAGAAAATATAATTTCGACCCACTCGTTAAAGATGGGACTTGGCTTGGACGAATTCGGCAAGCCAAGTCCAAGCACGAGAGGATTGGGCTGGGCCAACTTATAGCGCACATCTAATCAAGCCCCGCGAGCCAATAATTTATCTTTAATTTTACTTTTTCCAGAATTTCTCTAGGAACGTCTTAAATCCTCAGGCCCAAAGGCCATGCACGATGCCGCCCAGGCCAGACCGACTGGCTTAAATCCTCACCGTCCCAGTCCAGATTCACCCACCGATCATGTCCAGCTCCATCGCAAAGAAGCAGGACCTTAAAGCAACTCTCCGTTAAAGATTCAAGGATGAGGTTACAGTAGAGCAACTGCTAGTACCGAACCACCAATGTCTTAAAACATGAAGTGGATTACACTAAACATCCATTGACATGCACCGGAAAGTGATGCATTATAGAACAGATGGTTTCTGTCACATGCAGGAAACTGCTCTTTTCCTTCTTCAACCCAAAATGATGGAGAGAGAAAAATAGAGACGATCCGCGTCTTGTTTCTCAGCTCAGAAGAGGCTTCTCTGCATCCAACCCGCTCTCTAAGCAGTCTCCCTCGTTTGGGTGGTAACCCTCTTTCCGTTTTGCCCAGAGCACGATGTACAGGCCGGTGAATATAAGGACCATGCTGGCGAGGCTGCATTAGCGCGGCTTGTGTCAGCTCAGTTCGAAGCGGCTGCAATTTTAATATGTTTCAAGATGAATTCTATGGGGTTAATTATGTCGGCGCTATTGATCTCACCTTGGCACGTTGATCGCGTCTCCTAATCTTATGGCTGAGTATACAACCGAGCAGACGGTTGCGATGGGGCTAAACATGGATTGAAGGACTGCCCCTCTCTTTTTAATGGCCCAAGCAGTGAAGCCTATGCACGATCCGAGCATGCCACCTGCCTGCGCATTTAAGAGTTTCGTGAAGCCAAATAACAAAATAGAAGTGCAGAAACAGAATTGGGCGATACATGATGTTTGCATATGTTTCCGAGAGGTATTCGGCGAGAGAAGATCAAAGTTCCAAACTCACCAGGAAAGAGAAGGCAACCAACATGCCGAAGCTCAAAAATGGCCAGCCACTGTCCAATTTGTGGTCTTCAAATAACTGTACAGCTGCAGCCATAATCGAACCAACCAAGGACATGATAGCAGCCAAGGAGATTGGTGCTGGAACATCGGCCAAAGTGACTTCCTGTGAAGCCACAGAAAGCAAACGAGAGAAAAAGATGAGCAAGGCCAATTCGGAATCCTTATAATTGTCGAAGGACCGAAACGAATGTCAATCCAAGCAATCAACTGCACTTAAGCAGAATATACCTGCAGGATGGAATTGATTGATAAGCCTAAGACTGCTGCAATAAGATATAAGCAACCGATGATCATTTGTTGGTCAAAAATCGCATTACTCAAGGGAGACGAGCGGGGACCCTCTTTAGCAGCACTGCATAGGCTCAATGTGACGGCCCCTGAAACACACACCACCGTGCCTAATATCTTGATTTTGCTGTACAAGCAACTCAGCTTAACTTTCTCCATCCTGCATAAGCATGAGCATTTCCAATTGAATAACACAGAACATGATAACAGTACCATCTATTCAATATCCACTAATCGATCGCATGCATGCGTAATCCACAACATATAATACTGTCTTAGATCGATTTTCCATGGGATGGATTTGCTCAAAGATGGATTGAATCTGTCCTTTCAGAAGAACCCAAGTGAGAACGCTCTTGGTAGAACATATGAGTAGCTGAAAAATTGATACTGGAATTAGCGCAAGTGAAGCCTAGGCGAAAATTGCAAAAGAAACCCCAGGTAACCTAGTAATCCATGCGATGGCGAAGATAAGCCCAGGAGCAAGGTTTGGCATGGTGGTTGCGATAGTCGGTGAAGTCAGTTTAATCCCCTTCACGAACAGATATTGGTACAGAATCACCCTGACCCAGAAATAACAAAATAGAAAGAAAAAATATTGAAAGATTCAGTAATTTCTTCACAGAGGTGAAATATGAACTGCAAGTTGATTTACAATCGCAAAGATGCCAGAATACCCTGTAAAGGAGATGAGAACAAGTTGAACCATCAACCTCAGGCTGAGCTTCTTGGGCCACAAGCTCCTGCAATATGAACAACAAGAGATCAAGCATCATTCTCACAAGCGCAAGTGCGCGCAGAGAGAGAGAGAGAGAGAGAGAGAGAGAGAGAGAGAGAGAGAGAGAGAGATGATACCTTTCAAACGCAAAGGCAATGGGGGAGAGAAAAAGGAAGGTGGCAAAGGAAGAGTAGTAGACAAAAGTGAGAGGGTCGAGGCCAAGGGACGTGAGGTAGCTCACCATCACAGTGGTGGTCGCATACAAAAACTGAATCCCGATCAAACCCCCAATCACTACCAGTTCTTCCACCGCCTCTTTCCTCTTGCACCACTCCATTGGTCTCTCTTTCTCTCTCTCTCTCTCTCCACAACAATAACAAAGAAGAAGAAGCAGCAGCAGCGGCTACTGTAGAATACCGTTGGAGAAGATGAAAGAATACGAGATGCAACAGCCTCTTTACTAATGCACAAAATGGGTAAAGGGAACGGGAACAACGGCCAAAGTTATAGGCAAAACCCAGCATGTTTTTTGGCATGTTTTGTTTTGATTTGGAGATTCTGTTCTGAGGGTTAACAAAGAAACAAATCGGATCTTCGTAGACAAATGATTGAGAGGGCTAATAAAGACAACAATCAAATCATACAGTTGCAAGGTCATAATTGCCATTATGGTCCTCACAATTTCTTTTTCCCTTCTTAAAACTATTGAAATATCTAACAACCCTCACATATTTCAAAAAGATTTTAAAGATAAAGTAAATATAAATAGATTTGTTTCTTTAAGCAGTTGACTTCATATAATCAATGGACATAATTACATCTTTAAGCAGTTGCTTTACCATATTACTTCTTTTGTCTCTTTTTATCATTGAAAATCTCATTCTTTATAATGTTTATTGCCGCTTGGCAATCGGTTTTATTCCCAAAAGAGTATCTGCTAAGAAGAGTTTGGTAACTATTTTATTCTTCAGAACAATTTTTCCCTAAAAACGATTCTTTTTTATTTTATTTTCTAGAAGAGTTTCTGAGTATTTGAAAGCGTTTGATAACTGTTCAAAATTTCTATTTTCGAAATAGAAATACGTTTGATACAACTTTTAAATTTTTTTATGACTTAGAATTTCTTTAAACTTTTTAAATGCTTTTATTACATTTTTTCCCCTTCTCTCTTCTTCTTCTTTAGCCTATTTTCGGCCACGACAATGGTCGGTGATCGACTGGGCGAGGCCGCCTGGCCACCGATGAGGCTTAACCTCTCCTAGTTGACACGAGGTCGGCCTCGCCTAGGCCTAGTAAGGCTTGGCCTCGCAACGGTTGGGCGAGGCTTGCCACACCAAATTTGGGCGAGGCCGGGTGGCCTCGGCATGGCTTGGTGATGTTTCAGTGAGCTTGTTGGACCTCACCCCATCGGTCGTTGGACATCTCCATGGTCGATAATTAGTAGGGATGAGCAATTCCAAATTCCTTATAAGTTTCTACAAGTTCCACTTTGAACTTGAAACTACTCTCAAGTTTCTCATTTTTTGGAACCTGAAATATAGCCATTGATATCCAAAACCTAGAACCTCCCTGTCATAGGTCCTAAGGTCGGTTGCAGGATCCAACAAGGTTCTTTTTTCTTTTTTTCGTTTCATTTTTAGTTAAAAACGAAAATGAACACAACAACAATGAACAAGTTTAAACATGTTTGGCTTTTAAAAATGATGAAAGAGCAACAAAAGAACTTCTTAAAAGAAACATATAGAAACTCTATTGACTGTCAACTTCAAATTTTTCTAGCATTTGGATAATCATTCATTTATGAGTTCTCCATGGTTATTTCATTCATCCCATATTCTTTTAAGAGAAACCATTGTGCCACAATCATGAAAAAAGCAAAGGAAAGAGAACAAAGATGAATCTAGGTCTTTGTAAACTATCCAAATATCTTATTTAGAAAATACTTGCTCGGGAAAAAATGATAAAGCAACGGGAAGAAAAAAGAAATTTTGCTCATTAAACTAATGGGTATCTCCCTAAATTACATAATAAATCATGGGAAATAAACTCGAATTCATTTCTTGTTTGTTTTTACAAAGAGCTTACTAAATTGACCTACAAATGTGAACGACTCAATTAACAAATGGAATCTGACGGATTCCCTTCCCTCGTCTATGCGAGCGTCTCTCTACCGCCATGGTAGCGCTTTACTTCCCCAAAACCCTAAGACCCACCTGCTCTTCCATGAGTGTTTCTCTACCGCCATGGTAGCGCTCCCACTCCCCAAACCCTAAGATCCACTTGTCCTTCCTTAACTTTTTCCCCTTTTAGTAACCCATAAAAAAAAAAGAAAAAAAAAAGAAATTGAAATCCCTTCTGATGTTGATCGGTCGAGATCCGAGACGCCAATCGAGAAGTTGGGTTGTGCCGATCTACCAAGTGTCGTCTTGTACAGGTTGGATATCGCAGCTCTCCTTTGCAATCACTTTGGGTCTCTCTGGATATTAGTCGATTAGCTTGGATCCTCTGTCTCTGGCTGGTTTTTCTTGAATCAATGGTCCTGATTGTGGTGACGAAGTAGTTAATGCCCGGACCTGGTCTTGAGGATGATGAGTATACTCGATTCTTCAGTGTTGATCTAGTAATGTCTTAAATTAGTATCCATGGAGAGTAAAGAAGAAAATGAAATGCGAGTGGCAGCATTATGTAAACGCCTGGGTCACCTTTGGTCTGAGGAGGATGTTGTTGAAGTCTCCACTGAAATCTCTCAGCAAAAAAGGGAGGAATGTAAACATATACTCTTTGGTAAGCTCTATTCTAAACCTAATGTCAATTACCCAGCTTTTTTCTCCACAATGAAGAAAGCATGGAAATCTGAAAACTGTAACCTGCTCACAAAAAGAACCTGGGTTATTCACTTTTGTCTTTCAAACGGAGGAGGAAAAAGAGAGGGTCATGAAGACATCACCTTGGTCTTATTCTAGTAATTTGCTAGTTTTAAGACAATGCGAGCCGGAAATTCCAGAGCACCGTTATGATTTTACTAAAGCTGCTTTCTGGGTGCGTATTGGAGGTATTCCCCCTGGCTGGAGAGAAGAGCAAGTGTTTAAAGATCTGGGAAGCAGACTCGGACATGTTATGGAAGTTCACCTTGATACAACAGGTAATCATCAACAGAAATGAGGAAGAGTGAGAATAGAAGTTGACCTGAATGATCCACTGAAATCGGGGGCAATCCTTAATATTGGTTCCACATGGCTCTGGGTGGAATTCAAGTATGAGCGTCTCCCACATTATTGTTATTCTTGTGGGAGAATAGGGCACTATGCTTCTGACTGTGTGGAAATTCCTTATGCGCAATCACCTTGGGCAAACAACAAAATAGGACCATACGGGCCCTGGTTAAAGGCAGAAGCATGTGAGCACAGTCCTTATTGGGAAACATTTTATGGTAAAATTGAAGAAGAAATTATTGTGGAAGAGACGGTACCTGTTACACCTTCCCAATCTAGTGGCATGGATATAATAGCTCAAGAGGCAGTTCCTGATCTACAACTAGGAGCCTGCAGCAAAAGAAGACTAGATAGCTCTCACGGCAAAGAGACAGCCCAAGCAAATGAAGTGTATACTAATGAAGTCAGAGACTATGGCAAGCAGGTTCTATCAAAAGTTGGGAAATGTAGTAAGAAGAACATGAAGATTCACAAAGCTAAAAAACAGAAGTGTATACCGGAGAAAACCCCTCTCTTGATTGATGATAATGACCTCCTGGATACCCATGTGCAATTGATAGCAGAAGGGCAAGAATGGGCTTTGGTGGCTAGCCCTAATAAACCATCAGTGACGCCATGAAAATCGTTAGTTGGAATTGTCAGGGGCTGGGCAACCCCCTGACAATCCAAGAACTAAAAGCCTTAACGGCTCAAGAAAGGCCCAGTTTACTCTTTCTAATGGAGACTAAGAATAAAGAAGCAATGGTGGAAAAAGTTTGCAAAAAATTACATTTCCAGAATGTTTTTCTAGTAAATCCATCAGGCATAGCGGGGGGTTTAGCTCTAATGTGGAATGAGGAAGTATTTTTGAAGGTGAAAGCTAGTTCAAAGTACTTTATCGATGTGGACTGTACTGATCCAGATAGCAGGCAACATATGCAAATTACGTTTGTTCATGCATCCACCAATTTTGGAGAGAGTGACCTTATGGCAAATGTTGGGAAACATTAAACCCCATAATTCCTGCCCGTGGATCTGCATGAGAGATTTTAATGAGATTTTGTATGTATGGGAGAAGGTTGGGAAAAAAGAAGCTGATAACAGTCGTATCGCAGCATTCCGAAACATGATCAATGAACTCTCTTTAATGGATATGGACAGTCATGGGTGTGCATATACATGGGCAAACAACAGAGAGGGGGAGGATCTCGTTAAGAAACGACTAGATCGAGTATTATGCACCTTGGAGTGGCGAATTACCTTCCTTGAAGCTGAAGTCCAAGCCCTCCTAGCTATTGGCTCAGACCACAGCCCTCTGGTTCTTCGATTCTACCCTGGGAAGAAGAAGACAAAAAGATCTTTCAAGCTGGAGGTTTTCTGGACAGAGCATGAGGAGTATTACGAAGTTATCCAACAAACATGGAAAACTAAAACTATCCAGCCACGCACTTTTTCAGAAAAATTACAGGAGACATCTAAAGCGTTGGCACAATGGAGCAAAGAGAAGTTTGCCAATGCAAGGCCGCAGATAAAAAAGCTAAATATGGCCCTAACAGAGCTTACTAATCAGCTTGACCAGCACACCAGCATAAAGCAAAAACAGAGCATCATCTATCAGATAGAGAAACTGCGACGGCAGGAGGAACAATTCTGGTGTATGAGGTCACGCATTAAGTGGCTGCAATGAGGTGACAAGAATACCAGCTTTTTTCATGCATCAACTATATAGAGGAGGCAGAGAAATAGAATCACTATGCTGCAATTCGAAGATAACAACTGGTGTAGAGATCCTATAATGATCCGCAACCATATTTTGTCCTTTTACAGACAGCTATATAAATCAGAGGGCCCAAGGCAGTACCATCCTGTTCTCATCCAATGTCCATCACCTATAACACAGCACATTAATGAAGATCTGGTGGCTGTACCTTTGATGGAGGAAATTAAGGAGGCTGTTTTTCAGATGGGAGCACTCAAAGCACCTGGCCCAAATGGCTTTAGTGGCACATTCTATCAACAATCATGGGATACCGTGAAAACTGACTTGTTGCAGTTAGTTCAGAATTTTTTCCAGACAGGTATTCTTGATCCCCTCCTCAACCAGACACATCTCTCCTTAATCCCTAAAGTGAAAAACCCTGAGAATATTAGCCAATACAGACCTATCAGTCTATGCAATTTCAGTTATAAAGTAATTTCAAAACTTCTAGCAAACAGACTGAAGAAGTGGCTGCCATGTATTATTGAACCGGAGCAATGTGCATTTGTTCAAGGCAGATAGATACAAGACAATATCTTCATTGTGCAGGAAGTATTGCACCAGCTGCGCATCACAAAAAAGAGGAAAAAACATCAGGCCATACTTAAATTAGATATGCATAAAGCATATGACAGAATTGAATGGGATTTTTTGCGGGATTGCATGCTGCACATGGGGTTTTGTGAAAAATGGGTAACACTCATAATGCAATGTGTATCTACAGTGTCCTTCAGTGTGAAGCTAAATGGAGAACCTACCCCTTTCTTCCACCCTTCGCGAGGCATTAGACAAGGCGATCCCATGTCGCCTTATCTATTTATACTGATTTCAAATGTTCTAACATGGCTGATGAACAAAGCTATCACAGATGGCAGCATCAAGGGCATACAGATAAACATGTTTTGTCCTAAACTCTCACATCTACTGTTTGTGGATGATGCTATATTTTTTCTGGACGATACTATAATGGAATGTCAGAACTTGCCGGCGGCGGTTGGCGCTAGTTACTCCGACCGGTGCTGGTGTGCGGGCTAGCTTCAATGGCCAATGTCGGGCGTGGGAAGAAACCATCGAAGAAGAAGAAGATGGGCAGAAAGAAAAAATAAAAAATGTAAAAGTGGGAAAAGACAAAAGGGAAAAGAAGACGCTCGGAGAGGAAAGTTTGTGGGGAGAAGGCCAAAAGGGATGAAGTAAAAAAAAAAAAGGAAAGAAAAAGAAAAATTGCAGAAAAAGTGAAACGCGAAAGCTGGCTTCGGGAAGAGAAGCCACAGAGAAGAGACGTAGTAAAAAGATGAAATAGGGAAAAGACAAAAAAAAATTGATTAAAATATTAATATTAATATAAAAAACGAAAAAAAAAAAAAAGAAACAAAAAATGGGTTTTAAGAAATCGATTTCGTCTTTTTTAGTTTTAATACAAGTTTGTGTCAAGCCAGAGGACCGGATTGGGTTTACCGGTCCGGACCCATTTTTCTGATTATAATAATATTAACTATTAAAAAAATATTAAAAAGAACAAAAAAAAAAAAAAAAAAAAAAAAAGTCGAAAATCCAAAAATGATGGGGTTCGGTTAGGATTTGTCATGCATTCCCTTTTAGTGTAATTAGGCCTTTATTTACTTGCATATTAATTATATTGCATGTTTAATTTATACATTTGATTATGTTTACATTATTTAGTTGTTTGTGCTAATTTTATTGCAATTAGGACATTGGTAGCTGTGATTGTTACTTTAATGATTGTGCACCCGCATTATTAGCTCACATGTTAGTAGATCTGTATAAAATCAATCCAAACTGCTTGCCAAAGAAAATCATTTTAAAAAATGAACAAGATTAGGTACCGAAAGGGCGCTAATTGGTCCAATTAGTGTAATTAAGTCCCCGACCCTAGATTCTCTGGTTGCGTAGGAAGTGAGGTACACTCCCATGCCTCACTTGGTTTCTAGCCGACCCCAATAGGCTAGTGGCGACTCCTTTTTTGCAAAAAAAAATCATAAAAAAAAATATCCCAATGTCACGCGGGGTATGGGCTTGGGAGAGCCCGAGCTTAATCATGGGCTTTAGGTCCATCATTTAGGCAATACCCCTAAACCTGTTCCCTCCCCCCGAGGGTAGGTCGCGACAGCTTGGCGACTCCGCTGGGGATTAGTTTTAGACCTTAGAGGACTTAGGCCGAAATTGATCTTGTTCAAAAAATTTTGTTTGGTAGCGAGGATTCCAAGTACGCCCCTAACATCAAAGGTGTTAAATGTTTTTGCAGAATGGGAGGTATAAGGGGAAGTGTTTGCTCACCTTTGTCTTGCTAGGAGATGTAGGAATGTATGGTTTGTTTTTTATGTATGAAGTGTTGATTGTTTTTAAATTGTCATGCCTGCGTTCCTTGCATTGCACTACACCATAGCACACACAACCTGCCGCCGGACCTGGGCCGCATAGGATCATTTAGGATGGTGTTAAGGTGGATACTGCTCCAACTGCAAGCATGTAGTACGAGCCACCCATCTTAACCCCGAAACTTCTTTCATGTCGAAGGTACCCACCCCGGTCTGCAAGCGCACGGCACGGGTCGGTTCTTTGACGAAGCCGGAGTCATGGGTAACCCGACCTAACCGCAATCTTGTTGGTTCAGTCCGGTGATCCCATGGCTCCATTTTGAGCTGGATAGAGTAGAAATCGAACCACCTCTCATGTGCATGTCTATGTAAAAAAAAAAGAGACAAAGGTCGGCACCCATTGTGAGTATCATTTTTATTTTTATTTACTCATTTTTTATTGCATTTTCATCTTGAAATTCGCCGAAATCAATCGAATGCCCTCGGTGTTGTAGGCTTTTGATTAAAAAAAAAAAAAGTTGGCAATCATTCTTGAATGCAAGTTCTAAACACTTTGATTTGGCCCTGCTGAACACATGGTTTTGTTTAAATTTCTAGTTATGGGCTCAAAATCATTTAAAAAAAAAAAAAAAGCTTTCAAGTTGCAATTATATATTATGGCACAAAAATTGAGATTGCATTTTTTATCAAACTCTTTCCTTCTCACATTTTGGGGGCTGAAATGCAAATCATATTTTGTATAGATTTCTCAAAATAGAAGTCACTTCATTTTTTGCAAGAGTAAAATCATAAAATCGATCTCTTAAAAAAAAAAAAATCAATGCCATTTGTGCATACAAAACTTTTGGAATAAAAGTAGACATTCGATTGATGGCCGTGGATTGATTATTTTAATGATGTCTTCTTTTATAATAAATCTTGGCGAAATACAAAAATCCCATAGTAAGGACTTTGGGGGCATGTACCGTCACCTCGATTTTGTTGTAAGAAGCGACCTCATTAAGAGATCATTTTCTCATTCACCGATTATCTGACATTGTTGCCTTTTTGCAGGCTACGCGTGATGCTCCATGACATTCTAGTGTTTGAATATATAGAGATGTGAATTCTAGGGCTAGAATGAGAGTTGATTTTTACTCTTATCTATACAAGAGTTCCTTGCATTTTATCATTGTTTTTATTCTTGTTAAGAATTTTGTTTTCCATTTTGGGTTTTGATCGCGAATCCGATTGATGCTTTGGTAAATCATGCGACTCATTTTTTTTTTATGATGGAATTCAATTTCGTGAAAATCATCCCAAAAAAAGAAAGAAAAGAAAAAACAAATTCAGAAATGTTTCAAGCGAACCTTTTTGTCTACCTTCCAAAATGAATTTCAAGAAAACTTTGTTTAAGGCCCTCTCTTCATGTAGTCGTTTTCTTAGGCTCATCGACCCGAGAAGCAAGCATGCGTTGAGGCATCGTCGGCGCCAATTTTCCATAGAGGCGGAGCGAAGTTGAATTCCATTGGGAAGTTTTGTTATTTGCAAATGCCTTAGGAACCAAAATAGCCCATCAATTTCATTCACTCTGCATGATGAGACAAATGAAGGGAGTTGTCAAGCATCAAAAAGGGCGAAATCAAAGGAAGAGTAAACTGTATCGATTTCAACCATCAATTTCTAATACCGTTTCTGACATGGTTTTCTTTTCCATTATCAAGGAGACATCAAGAGTGTCAAGTTTAATAACGTTCCTAACAAACGCGGTGAAGCATTTTAAGTCTTGTTTATCCTAAACAACGAAAGATTCAAAGGAAACAGAGGGGCAATATTATCCATTCCTCCATTAGAGATACCTTGGGATGTTGATCGCCGACTTTGAAAAGGATGTATATCGTTCCTAAACTTGATTCTCTTTAGCATAAAAAATGACATGTCCTTTTCTTTGATACAGGACGGATTCGAGCATAATAAAGAGTGATGAATGGGAAAAATGTTGAACCTTGACCGTAGAAGCAGCACCTTCCATCAAGGCAATAAATGGGCAAAGCATCTAAAGAACAATATCCTCAGATGTAGAAACAAGGAGCACCCACTCTCCTTTCAAAGCAAAATCTTGAAAAACACATCTCATGATCCATATATAAAATTTTGAAGCTCCTTGTCAGCTAACCATCTCTTCAAAAGAGCATCTAAAAAAAAAAAACAAAACAAGAATCAAACTTTGTGAATTGTTGTATACAATAAATAAGTGCTTTTTATGGATAAAATCAGGGCCACATAGCCATTTTTCAATAAATTCTAGCAACTTCAAGCAAAGTTCATACCTGAAGAATGAAAACACGTGAAGGGTAAATGGTGTCGATTCCAATTGCTCATTTTGGATAGCGTCTCTGACATGATTCTTTCTTTTCTTGATAGGAAGACATCAAACGCTTAAGGGTACATGTAAGTGAAAGGTAATGCCAAGTTACCAAATATCCACGAGGATGAATCCAAGAGATGTTAGCCCTCAAAGGAGAGAAGCGAATGAAGGGTAATAATGTATCGTTTCCAACATTTCAATTTTAGGATCTTTGCGCTAACATATTCTTTACAGGGTTACCGGGTCGCCATGCCGCAGGTAAGTACCCTTCTTCTCAATTTTTTTTTTTTTTAAAGTAAAAACAAAAAACAAAAAACAAAAACAAAAAACCTTTGGCGCTTTCTTAGAGACAAGCACAAAAATGAGAAAAGAAAAATTTCTGCAAACTTTTTGAGTATTCTTTTATCTCAAAATTGTTTTCTCGTCTTGTGGATTATTCACTTAAAATCAAATTTCCATATGGAGATTGATCTACTCAGATGATCTCGGCAGAGTGAGATTGAGACGCTAAACATGCCAAACAAGAAGTGTTTAGGATGAAGAAAGGCAAGCCCATTTCCAAACACGTCATTCAAACACTTTTGAGAGTTGAGTGGAAAATGACCTTATCTTAGGACGAAGGATTCATTCGCATTGAGCACAAAAATCGAAATGATAAAGGCATTTCCTTCATCAATTCCAAGCACCAAGCTGACATCTTGCTATCCATTTGGGCCGAAAAAAAAGAAAAGAAAAGATGATACTTCAAAGTACCCTCATCGAGAACGATCCTACATTAGGGCAACATAGGGGGTATGATCATGTTGTAAAGCGAAAGATTGAGAAAGATTCTATTACTTTCACTTGCATCAATCTTCTGATGATAGCTTCAGAGGAATTCTCATTAAAGCTTGACTCATCCCAAGGTGAAGAAGAGCATTTTCTTCTCTACCCAAACACTTATATCCATTGTTTTAACCAGTTTGGGCCTGATTATTCATTTCTGAACCCTGAGCGGTGATCATCTCCCTTCACCGGGGCAAGGCATAAGAATTGACCAAATACAATGGACGGTCACGAGAAAATGTGAAAAGCATCTCGAAAGTCATAAGAGCTATAAAAGTTCAAAGAAAAAAATTCGACAAACTAGGGGGCATGAAAAAGCAAAGTGTGCCCGGTAAAAGCAAGGTCAATGCCCGTCAAGAAAAAAAGAAAAAGAAAAAAAGAAGCCAAAAGGCTGCATCTTATGTAAAAAAAATTGTCAAAGTCAAAGTGCCTGCGTAAAAGAAAATCATCACAAGTGCAAAGGAAATTAGAAAAAAGGAGCAAAGCTCCATTGTAGAAATGATTAGTCAAGGGACTTTCGAGATGCGCAGTGTTTCAAAAGCCAAATGCCTTCGAAAGGTCGAGTGACCCGGTCATGATGCCATGATGATCACCGGCTCTTAAAAACCCTCTTGAAAATTTTAAGCCTTTCAAGCTTCTCCCGAGCCAACATTACAACCCTTTTCCGAAGCCTCTTTCGATTGGGATGATTTGAGTGAAAATGAGAATACCACAAAGAAGCTATTGCTTGAAGGAGTAGAAGTAATTCTATCTTATCTTATCTTCCAAGTTCTCGACTTGTAAACCTGAGGAAGATAGCCACAAATGTTCCTTTATTGGCCTCAAAGCAATAATTCTTTTGTGTAAGCCCGAACCGAGCCTATATTGCGGTCCTTTCAAAAGACCTTTTGATCGATCGATTGTGCTCATCGCGAATGTTTCTGAAAGCCTTTGACATGGGTTATGTGAGATATCCTCAGCAATTAGTTACTTCCCATGCGAATGGATGGGATCAAGCAGCCATTTTGTCGAGAGTGTGAGAAACCCTTTCTGACTAGAAAGCTTTAGTTTGGCATGTTTAATGAGTATTTTTCACGAGTCGTAGCCATTCTGATAAGAACTTGACTCTTGGAGAATTTGATGATTAATGATACATCCCCAAGCAAGATGACAATTTTGCACCACATGATGCCGTGACATTGAATATTCTTTTAAAGAAAAAAAGCAAATCGAACTTAGCTTGTTCAATTGATGCTGTAATATTGCCAATACGTCTCTTGATGACGTCTCTAATGACATTTACTCAAGTTGAGTTTGACAAGATTCCTTAGTGAAGCCATGCAGTTTTCAAGGGGTTAGCGGATGCTTCTTTAAAAACCAAAGGTTAATGGTCAACCTTAAATCATGTCATCTCCAAAGGTTCATGGTCAACCTTAAACCATATTATCTACAAAGGTTCATTGGTTTTCTTTAAACCATGTATTTTTTTTCTAGTCGAAACCCGTTTGTACACGGTGAGACTATCATTCGGTCAAAACCCGTTTGTACACGGTGAGACCTCCTTTCCAAATGAAACTCGTTGTTACATGGTGAGACATCGTTTCTCCCCTTCTTCTTCTTATGATACAGAGAGCTTTGTAGCCCGGAGAGCTTTGTAGCCCGGTGTCCTTCTCCTCCTTCTGATGACCCGGTGGGCTTTCCGTAGCCCGGAGTCCTTCAATCCCCTTCTTATGACCCGGTGGGCTTTTGTAGCCCGGAGTCTTCCTTCAACCCCCTTCTTATGACCCGGTGGGCTTTCCGTAGCCCGGAGTCCTTCAACCCCCTTTCTTACGACCTGGTAGGCTTTTCGTAGCCCGGAGTCTTTCAATCCCCTTCTTACGACCCGGTGGGCTTTCCGTAGCCCGGAGTCCTTCAATCCCCTTCTTATGACCCGGTGGGCTTTTGTAGCCCGGAGTCTTCCTTCAACCCCATTCTTATGACCCGGTGGGCTTTCCGTAGCCCGGAGTCCTTCAACCCCCTTTCTTATGACCTAGTAGGCTTTTTGTAGCCCGGAGTCTTTCAATCCCCTTCTCACGACCCGGTGGGCTTTCCGTAGCCCGGAGTCCTTCAATCCCCTTCTTATGACCCGGTGGGCTTTCTGTAGCCCGGAGTCTTTTAATCCCCTTCTTATGACCCGGTGGGCTTTCGTAGCCCGGAGTCTTTCAATCTCCTTCTCACGACTCGGTGGGCTTTTCGTAGCCCGGAGTCTTTCAATTCCCTTCTTACGACCCGGTGAGCTTTCCGTAGCCCGGAGTCCCTCTCCTTCTTCTTATGACCCGATGGGCTTTTGTATCCCAGAGTCTTTCTTCCTCTTATTGATAAGACGCGCTTCCATAGTTATGAGTCATTTCCGTCGACCTGACGCGTGCCTATGCACCTAGGGTCTCTCTATCGCCCAAATAATTTAGGTGTCTTATGTCTTTGAATGCAACTTCTTCGAGCTCCCATTCAAAGAGGGGCAAATTGACACCTAATTTTTGCTTTCAAGTACATAAAAAATAAATTAATTAAAAAATTAAAATTAAAATTATTATTAATTAACTAATTAATTAGTTAAAAAAAAAAGAGAAAAGGAAAAAAGTAAAACAAAAACAAACAACAAAAAAAAAGTAAAGAAAAAAAAAACATAAAACATAAAACATAAAAAATGCCTAGAGGTCGAGTCGGGCCGGATTCGGCCATGGCCCAACCCGCCCCCTTCCTTCCTCTTCTTTTCCCCTCGCATGGGCCTAGGCCCAGCCCGGCATCTTTTCCTCCCGCGTGGCCCATCCCATCGTCTTCTCTCTCTCGCGCTCAAACCCGCAAAAAGAAGAGACAAAGAAGAGACGGCGGGAGACAGAGAGGAGCGGGAGATCGTGAGAGGCGAGATGGCGGCATGATCTACGGGTCGGGATTGGTCCGGCAGCAAGCCGGGCAAAGTGGCAAAGGCCATGTGCGCCTGCTGGTCACCCTTAAAAGTGAGGGTCTCGCTCATTTGCAAGGGGCAGGGGGGGTTTTCTGGATTTTTTTTTTTTGGGTCGAGAGAGAACAGAGAGCACAAAAGAGCAAGCTTGGGAGAGAGCGACCTGGGGAGAGAGTGCAAGCTCGAGAGAGTGTTTGGTAGTCGCCAGAGTTCCGCTCGTCAGTTGCCATTTGCCGCAGTCCTCCTCTCGAACCAGGTAGGCTTTTGTTTCGACCGTGTGTCCCTTGTTTCTCGGGAGGCGTCGGGCTGGAGCTCGTGCGACTAGTTCGCGCGAGCTTCGGTCCGAGCCGATTCTCCCTGAAAGCTACTAGCTGTTCTTGCGTCGTATGGGTTTAGATTTGTCTCGCACACCAAATGCTTGTGGAAATGCCTAAACGATAGCTAATGTTCGCAAGTTTGTTGAAGCCTCGGAGATAGTCATTCTTCGTCCATATCTGTTCCGACTGTGATTAACCTGTCCATGAGCGGATCTTTAGCATTGCTTGTGCATGTCGTGTTGATGTTTGCCCTAATCTATGTCCCAAGTGAGATTAGGTTCCTTTGTTAACCGGTGCATCCTACATGTTCGATGAAATGTCTCAGAGAAGGCCGAAGGCTAGCACATGTTTAAATCGGAGATCAACCCGTTTTTACTTTTGTAACGGTTGTTCGATGTTCGAGTCTTGTGTGTTGCTGTGCTTTGGTGTCATTTTCGTGAAGTGGCCATGTATTGTCGAATCAGCAAGTGTTTTCCTTCGCCCCGAAGAGAATGTCGGTTGGTTCTTTGGAGAAAATGGCCGGCGGCGGTCGACGCCGGTCGGAGCGAACTACCGTCAGGTGGTGGTTGCCGGCGGCGGTTGGCGCTAGTTACTCCGACCGGTGCTGGTGTGCGGGCTAGCTTCAATGGCCAATGTCGGGCGTGGGAAGAAACCATCGAAGAAGAAGAAGATGGGCAGAAAGAAAAATAAAAAATGTAAAAGTGGGAAAAGACAAAAGGGAAAAGAAGACGCTCGGAGAGGAAAGTTTGTGGGGAGAAGGCCAAAAGGGATGAAGTAAAAAAAAAAGGAAAGAAAAAGAAAAATTGCAGAAAAAGTGAAACGCGAAAGCTGGCTTCGGGAAGAGAAGCCACAGAGAAGAGACGTAGTAAAAAGATGAAATAGGGAAAAGACAAAAAAAAATTGATTAAAATATTAATATTAATATAAAAAACGAAAAAAAAAAGAAACAAAAAATGGGTTTTAAGAAATCGATTTCGTCTTTTTAGTTTTAATACAAGTTTGTGTCAAGCCAGAGGACCGGATTGGGTTTACCGGTCCGGACCCATTTTTCTGATTATAATAATATTAACTATTAAAAAAATATTAAAAAGAACAAAAAAAAAAAAAAAGTCGAAAATCCAAAAATGATGGGGTTCAGTTAGGATTTGTCATGCATTCCCTTTTTAGTGTAATTAGGCCTTTATTTACTTGCATATTAATTATATTGCATGTTTAATTTATACATTTGATTATGTTTACATTATTTAGTTGTTTGTGCTAATTTTATTGCAATTAGGACATTGGTAGCTGTGATTGTTACTTTAATGATTGTGCACCCGCATTATTAGCTCACATGTTAGTAGATCTGTATAAAATCAATCCAAACTGCTTGCCAAAGAAAATCATTTTAAAAATGAACAAGATTAGGTACTGAAAGGGCGCTAATTGGTCCAATTAGTGTAATTAAGTCCCCGACCCTAGATTCTCTGGTTGCGTAGGAAGTGAGGTACACTCCCATGCCTCACTTGGTTTCTAGCCGACCCCAATAGGCTAGTGGCGACTCCTTTTTTGCAAAAAAAATTCATAAAAAAAATATCCCAATGTCACGCGAGGTATGGGCTTGGGAGAGCCCGAGCTTAATCATGGGCTTTAGGTCCATCATTTAGGCAATACCCCTAAACCTGTTCCCTCCCCCCGAGGGTAGGTCGTGACACTGGCATTGATACTTAAACAGTATTGCTATGCTTCGGGACAAGCAATCAACTTAAACAAATCAGGGGTGTATTTTAGTGCAAACTGTCCCTTACCTTTGAAGAGAAATCTGGCTAAAGAATTAAGAGTCCCTGTGTTTGAAAAAACAGGGAAGTATTTGGGCATCCCCACAGACTGGGTTCAATCTAAGAAAGAATTGTTTGCATGGATATTAGCCAGGGTCAATACAAAGCTAGAAGGGTGGAAAGAGAAACTACTTACTAAGGCCGGGAAGGAGGTGCCGATCAAAAGTGTTGTTCACCCATCCCTATGCATGCGATGTCCATATTCAAGCGCCGTCTCTATCGCAGAGCCATAGAACAACGAATTGCATCATTTTGGTGGCAAAATGGTGATCATAAGAGGGGCATTCATTGGAAAAATTGGGGTGTGATGAAAACCCGAAAGGACGAAGGAGGAATGGGTTTCAAAGATTTGATTACCTTTAATCGTGCCATGCTGGGTAAGCAGGTCTGGAGGCTATCAAATTCTCCCTCTGCCCTGTGGAGTAGAGTGCTGAAAGGAATTTACTTTCCCAACGGGGATCTCTGGACAGCAAGCACGGGCCGACGCCCCTCATGAGGATGGCGGAGTTTGTTATTTGGCCGAGACACAATCAAAGAAAACATCAAATGGTCGGGTTGGGGATGGTCAATCTATTCGCATTCGAGAAGATAAGTGGTTAATGCAAGGGGTCATTGGAGGACAACTTAACCCAACAGAACCTCTGATGGTATCTGAGCTAATGCATGCAGAGACTTGAGAATGGAATCTATAGAAGCTTCAGCAGATCTATAATTCAAGTATCGTAAATGAAATTTTAGCTATCCCACTGAGCCCACAACCGCAATCAGATTACCTAGTCTGGACAGGTAATAATACAGGGAAATATACTGTAAAGAGTGGATACAACAGGGCGTATTAAGAAACTGCAAGCAAAAACCACAATAGGGCCTCCTGTTCTTTCAAACCACCCCGTACCTTATGGACCACGATCTGGAGCCTCGCCGTGCCACCAAAAATCAAAACTTTCCTTTGGGCTCTCTGTCAAAACGCCCTTCCCACGAGAGACAACCTATATAAACGAAAAATCGTTCATGACCCATTATGCCAAGTTTGTCACACAAAAGTAGAAACAACAGAGCATCTGTTCTTTTTATGTAAATGGACAAAAGGCATATGGGAAATTCCAACATTCGATGGTCTCAGTCCCACAAGCACAATCAGCAGGACGGACCAGTGGCTTATGGAAGCTTTCCGAACGAACATGGACCTACCTGAACAAGAATACACTAGCCTGGTTCTCTGGCACATCTGGAAGGCAAGAAATGGATGGATTTTTCGAGCAAAAGCCCCGAACTCTGCAGATCTCCTGAGTATTGTACAAGATCAGCACTTCCATTTCACCCGAGGACAGACGACCCAGAAACGATCAAACCTTAATCGAAACATACCTGCTAGATGGAAACCGCCAGATCGACAAGATCTGAAGCTGAACCTTGATGCTTCTTGGACTCTGGGTGAGTTTCTTTGCTCTGTTGCTAGTATTGTGCGTGATTCGTCAGGGCAGGTGCTCGAAGGCTTCGCTTGTACGTCTAGGGTTTCTTCATCGCAAGAAGCTGAAGTCGAAGCGATTTTACACGGGCTTTGTTATATTAAAGAACTTCAGAAGACGCACGTGGGAGGGTTTGGGAGTCAACCACTTCGCTGGATTTGCGAATATGACTGTTCCCCTGCCGTTGAACAGGTTCTGGGCCGGGCCGAAATCCAGTGGAATTTAAAAGAAACTATTCTCCGGTGCAGACGTGAATTGGACCAATGCCATTGCACCCGGGAAGAGAATTATGCAGCGGATTGGATAGCACGAACCCATCGAGCAAACAAGCTTCCTCTTAATTGGTGGAATACTCCTCCTTTGCCTTTATGGAATATTTTATGTTCGGACATTAGTCCTTATTTGTCTTGTAAGACTCCTTTTAAGTAAGAATGGATGGTGATATCTATTTCGACCAAAAAAAAAAATTAACAAATGGATGGAGTCCATTATTGTTATGTTCCATGAATTCGATGATGGAAATCCCATAAGAACTAAAACACATTGGTAAAAGGCAAAAAGAAAAGCAAAAGGCATAAACAATATTAGATTTAGGAATCCCAGTCTGGTTCTGGTGCGGCTTTGGTTCCTACAAGAACCGAAAACCTAACTGGAAACCGCCGATTCCGAAAAAAGTGTAAACTCTGATTCTCCGATTTTAGTGGATTATTTGCTGCTGGCTTTCCTCGTGGATGTAGGTACCGATACTCGGACCGAACCACATAAATCTGTGGTGTCCTTATTTTTCTCGTTTAATTTCTCTAGGGTGATTTCGCGTTGACGTAAATTGCAAGATCCTGACATTTCCGCATATTATATCAAGAAATTAGTGGGCCCAAGGTCAAACTTTTGACCTTGGGCACACTTATATATATATATAAGCGGACGATTGTGGGGTTTTTTTCTTCCTTCGGTGGGTGCTGCACGTACGAGCCGAAGACCTACGAAGAAGAGAAGCCACCGCACCCTACGTAAGAAGCCACACGTCTGCCAAAGAGAAGCTGGAGATCTTTACTTTTCTTTTGGCGTGCGACTTGAACGCGCGGTAATTTTGTGTCGTGAGTTTATACCCAAGCGAGTTGTTATTTATAAACACTTAGGGTCTGGGATTAAATCTAGGTGTGGAAAATACTTGAGCGATTGAGCGATTGTAAACTCTGATTCTCCGATTTTAGTGGATTATTTGCTGATGGCTCTCCTCGTGGATGTATGTACCGATACTGGGATCGAACCACGTAAATCTCTGGTGTCCTTATTTTTCTCGTTTAATTTCTCTGGGGTGATTTCGCGTTGACGTAAATTGCAAGATCCTGACGTTTCCGCATATTATATCTCGACAAAAAGAACCAAGAATTGGAACCTCCCTCTCTAGAACCAGGAACTGTGCTCACCCCTAGCGACTGACAATGAGGTAGAAGAAGAGAAAAGGAAAGAAAGGGAAAATAGAAAAAAAAGAAAAAGAAAATAGTTTATCTTGATTTTGGAATTGTTCCTGGAAATAAAGAAACGATTTTTTCTTCTTCTTCTTCTTAATTCTGTTCTAAATCTATTTCTAAGAACAAATTTGTTCTGTAAAACAAAAAAATTACCAAACTGATTTATGTTGTTTTTTTTGTTTCGGGAAATAAAAAAAATATAATCGGACACTATTTGACACGTTATCAAACAGACTCTAAGAAGTTTCTCATCTACTCAACCACATTTTCTTTTATATGAATTTGATAAGCTTTTCCTTTTCCTAAGAACTTGTGCAGCTCTCACTTCACCAAGATAAATAATCTTTCTCCTTCTGTCTGAAACGTAGGAGGTCACAGCAGAGCAACTACTAGTGCCGAACAACCAATGTCTTGAAACATGAAGTAGATTACATTAACCATACATCGAAATGCACAAGAAAGTCACACATTCTACACATGGGTTTCCGTCACATGCAGGAAACTGCTCTTTAACCCAAAATGATGAAGAAAAAAAAAAGACTTTTCACAAGGATCCGCATCCTTATTTCTCAGCTCAAAAGAGGCTTCTCTGCATCCAACCCGCTCTCTAAGCAGTCTCCTTCGTTTGGGTGGTAGCCCTCTTTCCGTTTTGCCCAGAGCACGATGTACAGGCCGGTGAATATAAGGGCCATGCTGGCGAGGCTGCATTAGCGCGGCTTGTGTCAGCACAGTTCGAACTGGCGTGCAATTGTAATTCGTTTCAAGATGAGTTCTATGGGGTTAATCATGTCGGAGCTATTGATCTCACCTTGGCACGTTGATCGCGTCTCCTAATCTTATCGCCGAGTATACAATTGTGCAGACGGTTGCGATGGGGCTAAACATAGAGGGAAGGACTGCCCCCCTCTTTTTTATGGCCCAAGCAGTGAAGCCTACGCACGATCCGATCATGCCACCTCCCTGCGCATTTGAGAGTTTTGTAAGCCGAATGACAAAAGAAAGTGCAGAAACAGAATCGGGCGATGCGTGATGTTTGCATATGTGTTTGGCGAGAGAAGATCAAAGTTCCAAACGCACCAGGAAAGAGACGGCGACCAACATGCCAAAGCTCAAAAACGGCCAGCCATTGTCCAATTTGTGGTCTTCAAATAACTGTACAGCTGCAGCCATAGTCGAACCAATCAAGGAGGTGATAGCGACCATGGAGATTGGTGCTGGAAAATTGGCCAAAAAGACTGCCTGCGAAGCCACAGAAAGCAAGCGAGGGAAAAAAGATGAGTAAGCCAATTCGGAATCCTTATAATTGTCGAAGGATCGAAATGAATGTCAATCGAAGCAATCAGCTGCACTTAAGCAGAATATACCTGCAGGATGCAATTGATTGATAGGCCTAAGACCGCTGCAATAAGATATAAGCAACCGATGATCATTTGTTGGTCGAAAATCGCATTACTCAACGAAGTTGAGCGGGGAGCCTCTTTAGCAGCACTGCATAGGCTCATTGTGACGGCCCCTGAAACACACACCACCGTGCCTAATATCTTGACTTTGCTGTACAAGCAACTCAGCTCAACTTTCTCCATCCTGCATAAGCATGAGCATTTCCAATTGAATAACACAGAAATGGTAACACTACCTAGAGCTGCAATATTCCTTTATATAGTCGCTACATCATTACAACACCCACTAATCGATCGTGAGCACGCGTAATCCACTATCTAGGTCAATTTTCTGTGGGATGGATTTGCTCAAAGATGGATTGAATCTGTCTTTTCAGAACAACCCGAGTGAGAACAATCTTGGTAGAACATACAGTGAATTGTGATGGAGTAGTATCAGCAGCTCAAATTAAAGCAGCCAAAGGAATAGCCAAAAAACTGATTCTGGAATTAGCGCAAGTGAAGCCTAGGCGAAAATTGCAAAAGAAACCCCAGGTACAAGGTAGCACCTAGTAATCCATGCGATGGCGAAGATAAGCCCAGGAGCAAGGTTTGGCATGGCGGTTGCGATAGCTGGGGAAGTCAGTTTAATCCCCTTCACGAACAGATATTGGAACAGAATCACCCTGACCCAGAAATAGAAAAAAAGAAAAATAGAAAGGAAAAATATTGAAAGATTCAGTAATTTGATCACATTTGTGAAATATGAACTTCAAGTGGATTTGCAATCGCAAAGATGCCAGAGTACCCTGCAAAGGAGATGAGAACAAGTTGAGCCATCGACTTCAGGCTGAGCTTCTTGGGCCACAAGCTCCTGCAATATGAACAACAACAGATCAAGCATCATTCTCACAGGCACAAGTATGCGCAGAGAGGGGGGGGAGAGAGAGAGAGAGAGAGAGAGAGAGAGATGATACCTTTCAAACGCAAGGGCAATGGGGGAGAGAACAAGGAAGGTGGCAAAGGAAGAGTAGTAGACAACAGTGAGAGGGTCGAGGCCAAGGGACGTGAGGTAGCTCACCATCACATTGTTGGTCGCATACAAAAATTGAATCCCGATCAAACCCCCAATCACTACCAGTTCTTCCACCACCTCTTTCCTCTTGTACCACTCCATTGGTCTCTCTCTCTCCTTCTCCTTCTCCTTCTCCTTCTCTCTCTCTCTCTCTCTCTCCACAACAATAACAAAGAAGAAGAAGAAAAAGCAGCAGCAGCAGCTATTGTAGAAACTGTTGGAGAAGATGAAAGAAAAAGAGATACAGCAGACTCTTTACTAATGCATAAAATGAATAAAGGGAGCAGGAACAGCTGCCAAAGTTATAGGTAAAGCCCAGCACATAATTGGAAAGAAAAGAGATTGGATTTTGGCATGTTTTGTCGTGATTTGGAGATTCTAAGTGTTAAAAAAGAAACAAATCGGATCTTCATAGGCAAATGATAGAGAGGGCTAATAAAGAAACAAATCGGATCAAACGGTTGCAGATAGATGGTGGTCATAATTGCTATTAGAGTCCTTACAATACAAAGACTTCTTTTTTACTTCTTAAAACTATCGAAATATCCAATAATCTCCAACGTATTTCAAAAGATTTTAGAAATAAAATAAAAATAAATGGACGAGTTTCTTTAAGCAATTGACTTCATCTTTAAACAGTTGCTTTACCACATCACATCTTAATCGGATTTGTCTCTTTTTACCATTGAAAGTTTCATTCTTTACAATGGCTATCGAGGCTTGGCAATTAATTTCATTCCCAACAGAGTATCTGCTAAGAAGTTTCTAAACTACTCAACCTCATTTTTATTTTTTTAATGTGAATTTGATAAGATTTTGCCTTTCTTAAGAACTTGAGTAGTCCTCAAGTCACCAAGATAAATAATCTCTTCTCCTTCCTATCTAGAATGTAGACTAATAAAGCATTTTGTTTGTAAATATATGCACGATAGCACTTAAATCTGCCATCAATTCTTTCACATTGGCCACAATATTGGCTTGAGAAATCCACAATAATTATGTCATCGGTACTTCAACCAATCTGACTTTTGTTTAATAGGATTGCCATTTTTCCTACAATTTTGTTCGGTTGATTTTCAAGTTATAGAATCTCCATCATGAGGGAACATAGTGGATTTTGTCTCATCTACATCTGAGATCCAATTAACATCACTATACCCTTTAATTACAACGAAAAATATACTATATATGACGCCATAGTTTATGGTTCCTTCAATAACATGAAAATCCAATTCAAGAAGCTCTTACCCAATTTAGTTCCATATCAAAATTGACGTGTTCAAGCTATGGAAACACATCCGCCCAATTTCCTCCTGCATGAATATATTTGCTGATATTACCAAAATAGTATCCAAATGAGACCAAATCCTCATTATTTGAACAAAGATGTATAAGGGCAGCAAGCATGAACACCTATCAAACGAATTCAAACCATGAACAACTCATATGATCATGAATCTAACCGATTCAAGGCATGTACGGCAATAATAATGAGGAACTCAGCAAGTTCTAAGCATGGGCAGTAGATGAATCCATATATTTTGAACATGTACATCGATAATAGGTTGTAATCTAGTGTATTTGATCCACGTACATCACCATTTAATCAAAAGCAGAGTAGTTTGAAGCATTGGGGATCAACTATATGCAATTTATGATTGCGATACTCATTATCAATCATGGAAACGAACTTGAACAAAATCATTGGAATATTAACGGCAAGTATCTTATCAATGCAAGTCACGGTTTGAAGTGTAAAAAATACAAGCACCTGAAGAAAGACAAATCAAAGTCAATATTGAGATGACAACATATTTCATTTGCCTTCTGATTCCATGATACAATAGATCTTTCTCTTTACTTTGGACAAAATAAAAGGAGAGAATAAAAACAACAATGCTATATTCATCAAACAAATTGAAAGAAAAGAAAGTTTCTTATTTTTTATGCCTTTTGATCGTGACTTGGAAATTCTTTTCAGAGGCAAATGAATAATTGGATGAACAAAGAGATAAATTATATCAAATTGTCATAAGGATGGGTGAGTCTAAAAGCCAGTCTTCTCTTTTCATGCATTAAGCTTAGTGTGAGTTTGTCTTTTACTTACTGCTCCATAATTCCCGGTTGATGTTGACAGGACTGTCGTGCTTTTCTGTCCCTCGTACAGTTCTCGTCTTCCATATTTTCCTCATGTGTACGTCTGTCCCTGTCCCTCGGTTATGACATTGGCAAAGCATCTAATAATCAACTACACGCAAATATATAAGACAAATTTCATATAGGTAATTACATACTTTCCTTAATCGAAATTTTAAATGAGTATTTCGAACGCTTTTCATATTCCAACTCAAATTCTCAATGATTGAAACTGAAAACTTCCTTATGTGCCACCATGTTAAGATGTAAAGCCACCGTGAAATTACCTTATCATATCCGAACAAGTTAATAGCAGAACATAAAAAAGCAGTCAAAATAGACACGCACGAGCGAATAAATTGGCATTAATCGTTAATCTGACAGATCCGAAGAAGCAGCAAACTCCCCTTGCTTCCATCCTCACCCAGTTCCCTATCCACCTCCTCAAATTTGCGGATCGACAAATGTCGAGCTCCCAAGCCGATTACGCGGCGAACAGTTTCTTGCGTTGCCAGATTACGCCGCTGCCAGGTGTTTCGGCTTACGGTGCCCGCCGTGCCATCCACCGATTGCTATTTGCTGCCTATTTTTTATCTTTTATTCTTCCAGATAATTTCCCCCCGATATAGGAACAAAGAAAAGATTAATATATGTATACCATCAGTCGTGTCGGGACGATGGCGAAGCTGGTGTCCCAATAACGCAGTGAAGATATGGATGTTACAAGTGATGTCTCAGTTGCTCCGTTTGATTTAGAAGAGAGAATGCGCAAGTACTCGAAAGTTTAGAGTCACTGACATGACGATTAGGGGCAATATAACTCCTTTTTGAAAGCCATCCTATCCAACTTTCAAGCATTAAATGGTGTTTCGACTGTGAATGAGTATCATAATAGATTCTCGGATTCCCATATTCCCATTCTTTTGCAATAAAAATTTATATCTCCGTAGCTTTTGTGGTATTTGATTGCTGCCTAATTGAAAAAAATAAAGCTTTAAGACTTTGCTCAAATGCCATTTGAGCTAATTTGCCGCTAAAGCGAGATGCTGATCACGTACCATTACCAATAACTCAAGAAAGTGAACCACCAGGTCACTATTGATTTGGAACAATCTCGACAATCTCCCATCACATACCGTTTCTAAAAATTAATTTAAAGTGTAAGACTTTATGTTATAATTACAAATCCATCACCAACTCCTTCCACAGCCGGTGTGTGATAATTTCAATAGTAAAGATCATTGAGGGATCTATTGTTGATCACGTTTCAGCGCATGAACGGATCAGGACCACATACAGGGTCTGAAAGGAAGAAAAAGCGTGAGAAAAGAACAGCCAGAGCCAAAAAAGAACAAGAGAGAGAAAGGGAGAAAGAAAACCCAAAGATTCTAGTCGTCCTAATATCTGCTGGGTACAACATATTTCCTGGCAAGGGCGAATCAAAAGGAGACAACTACCCAATTTTCGTGCCCACGTCCTTTGATCCAGGTCGAATTCCCTCGAAAGAATCTGGACGTTCCCAACTCACTAGCGCACTCCTTCAAAAGTCTCTTGGCTTATCTTTATTACCCCCTTTCATATTCCACCACCATCGTCCTGTGGAATGAAAACGACTGCTCTCCAACTTCGAAAATTTTCAGCGGTGAAGGGCTTGTCGAGATCAATTTCGATGCCAATTCTAGAATGAACATTGACCGGTCATGGAGGCGGACATATAGAAGAATCGAGTACCCATTTATCAAGGGACGACATCCAATCGAAGAAGAAATCGAGAAGCATCGCCCTCAAGAAACGGGAAGAGCGAGGAAAACGGAACGCATCAAAGGGCTCTCGACATTCCAAAAGCGAAAGGGCCGGAACTTTTGACACCAATTCATCCCCACCATGGTCTGTCCTAACGAAAGATCAACGACCGACTAGCTTTTGGTTGGATTTCAAGCTAGTCTTCTTTCCATATTGGCCCCATATAAAAGAAAAAGTAGTTTTTCTACAGAACCATCTCAAGGAGCCGTCCTTGCATAACCCCTGCAATATAAGTTGACATCTGTAGTAAACCCAAATGAGAGACAAACGGGCGACAATCAAACGTCATTGCTGAGCTTGATGTTATGAAGGAACGCTACTACCCGAGGAATAATGTGCGGAGTTCAATAGCAGGCTTGGAATAGAGGTCCGCTAACAGACATAAATAGCAAAAGGCGATCACGTTGGGGAACAAAACTAACTAGCAAAATCAACAAGCTTTCACCCTGTGCAAGGGCACCACCGGTTAATTATTCACTGTAGCACTGCGAATCTCGAAAGTCATCCGATATACTAAAGTTTGCTTTCTTTTTTCGGCTAGGCTATTAAGCTGTCACAATGTTGCATTTCTTGCCCCCCCACTAACCCCGTAGGTCGCATGAGCAGAGCTCTAAAAGCATAAGCTAAGAGTGACCGTGTAAATCGAGCAAACCACAAAAAATGCGAAAATACGGCATGAATTTTTCCTGCAAAGTGACGATTTGAAACCCTCAAGCTAATGAAGAACCTCTCAGCACCATATTACCATTCTCGTTTGTGCAATTAAACGATAGCTAAGTACTGAATCTCATCTGACATGCAATTTCTACTTCCACAAGCTGAAAACCCGATGAAACTATAGCAACTGTATCAGAATATCGCAGAAGTGGAATTTGCATCTTTCTTCATCTGTACTTTAAGGAATTCAATAGCATGATAACTTCCAAAAATAAACATCAGAAGAGAAACAAATACAATCTTTAATTACTTATTCGAAGCTTTTCACTTTCTGTCAGTGAGGGAAACAAAATCAATGAGCTTTCAAAAAATATCTCATAGGAAGCAGTCGGTATCTCAAAAGAGAATTCCCTGATTTACAGCAAAAACTCACTTTCCAATCACAAGTTTCTTCTTCGAGTAGAGGTCACCTTGGAACCGACAGACCAAGCACTAAAGAAAAAAAAATAAAGACAGGTATCAGAGCCCGTTGCAGGAACTAGGCATGCTAAAATCAATTGTTCAAGACAAACATTAGAATAGTAATTAACATCGGATAATGCCATGAGTCCTTAGGTTGTGTCCACTAGCAAAGTTTGCCCAAAAGGAACAATTGTAAAATTATACGCATTATTAATATCCCATCCCAATGTTGAAAACATTGCCAATGGCTACAGAATTGTCATCTAATATTACATGTTAAAAGCATTGCCAAATGGTTACAGAATTATCATCAAATATCCGTAAACTAACAGGAGAAAAATCTGATATTTCGAGGATCGTCATTCTCAAAATGGCGAAGAATAAATAAATGCAGGTCCACCTCTTGAAACAGCACGCCTTTACGTACCATCAATTCCATCTGGGAAAAGGAGAACCTTTTTGTCACGGGAACTAGAATACTAAGAACTCAATGTATGAAAGAGCCAAAACTAAATCCACGAATCATTATATAGACACTCTAGAAGCTAGGCCACAACTTGAGAGACTCCACCTACAGTGATCGGTTGGTGCTTTGCTCATTCTCATTATGCATTCATTGTTCCTGTAATTAAGTCGCTATCAATCCGAATTACCGACATAATTTTTTCATGGTCCCACATTTAACTCACACGTGCATACATCTATGTTCTCTCCCCCTTCCCAAAATAATAATAATGATGATGATGATCTCAAACCCCAAAGGTAGATTTTGGCAAATCTTTCAACTGTAAAAATATTCACATATCCTTTCGAAAAGACTCCAAAACTCCTTCAAGAGGGGAAGAAGAGGGTCATGAGACACAATAATTGCCTAAGTTCTATTTGGGAACGAATTCTTTTAGTCAAAGCATACATAACCATAATAGGGATAAAGAACTGGATGAAGCAAATTCCATTGTTCTTCACCCTAACCATAACAGCAGGTGCATTCAAACTCCTAAGAGCGCTATTGTGTAAAACAACAAAAGGATCAAAATAGGCAAGTTCTGAATTACCATTTCTTTCAAGTTCAACCATTCAGAACATCATGTGCCTGCAGGGACCAAATATTCTAATTAGATGCTATGAGTATCCTATCCATTATTTAATGCGCATCTGCCTGAGAAGTAAATTAATTTACTCTCGACGAGTTCATCAAAATCTCAAGAAAATGAAGACTGAACACCACTGAGAGAGGCCGTTAATAGCACAACACCCTAAATGCTTCATCCCAAAAGAACGGGGTATTCAAGCGAAATCACGATTTAGCCGAATTCTATCCATCCCAATCTCCAGAGTCCGCCACTGTAATATGAGTCCTACTCAATATCATCTACTCTTCATTACCTAGATATGCCATCAAGGAAAATTTCCTAGATAGAGAAGGCATGACTAGCATCGCCAGAGCCTAAGGGATATAAGCTGATGAACAACAACCACTCGAGAACATGAAAAAGCATCAAGCACAGAAGAAATGGTAGGAAAAGCCGAAAAAAAAAAAAAATTAGCTACTCACGCGGGGAAAAAACACAAATTTCATATTAGAGCCCTGGAGAGGTGCAGCAGAGAGTACCCTGTGAGAGCGCCCGGCAACTCCTCGACGTCGTGCTCAGGCACGCCGTCAGCCGCGCCGCCGACACGGCGCTGTGCAGCGGTAGCAGCGACTGGACGCACGCGAGCTCCGCCGGCGACCTGAAAAGAGAAGTTTCAGGGCAACAGCCAAACCGAGCGGAGGTTAACGGCGAATTTCCATCGAACACGACAATGCAATGACGAAAATTCAACGAACGACGCCGCGAGGAACGCGTAACGGAGCAGAATCCGCGAATCCACGGAACGAAATTTCTAGAGAGAGAGAGAGACCTGGAAGAGAAGAAGCGGCGGAGCGGGGAGGCGGTCGACCGGCTGGGGAGAGGGACTCGGGGGGAGGCGGAGCCGAGCTGAGGAGACGAGCGGACGCCCGATCTGAGGGCCGGTCCGAGGGACGTCGAAGCTCGCTGCATCGCTCGGTTGCAAGCGGACGCCGCCATTGAAGCCGAGGTTCGGCTGACGGAATCTAAGAGCTTCGCGGCGGTCGGAATCAAGCCGAGCCGTTCGTTCCGGTGGGGCGAATCGGGGGGAATTCGGCGGAGGGACTCGTCTTCTTCGTCGCGGCGAGCGAGGGGTTTAGGGTTTTCGCTGCAGGGGGTTTGGGTGGAGCAGATCGGAACCGAACGGGCTTAAGCCGGGCCGGGTCGGTTAGCCGGATGCTTTGGTTTGGGTTTTTTTTTTCTTTTCTTTTGTTTTCTTTTCTAAATTTAAAAAGAAAATGTCAAAAATATCCTTGAGTTTACAATTCAATCTTTGAACTTTTAACTTATTTAATATGGTTTCTGGATTATTGATAAATATACAATACAGTCTTTCCGTTTGCTCAAATGACAAATTGGACATTTGTAACTTTTTTATAATGTAAAACCCCAAATTAGTACACATGTAACAAATTTATCCAAAACTTATACCCTTCGCAAGTTTATCAAATTGTCGATTTTGATGACATGTGTCAATTGATGAATGTATCAATTGGAGTTTTACCCACCATTCCAATTTATGATTTTTTTTGTGGTATTCATCCAACTTAGCAAAAACAGTCAAAAGGTAAATTTGTCGTAAAGGTACAAGTTTGAAGTTTTTAATTGTAAATTTATTACAAATGTGTCAATTTAAAGGTTTTTCGTCATATTAACCCTTTTTGTTTTGTTGTCTATGGTTCACATTTGATAGATTAGAAGTTGGGTCAACAAATTCTATAACTCGAATCAACAAAAGGGTGAAATTCGGCATAGTTTAGGGGCTAAATTGAATGCATACCAATTATACAGGAAACATATTGAACAAATTAAATATTCGAAAACAATATTATCATTAAATCAAAATTCATGAATAATTTATATTTTTTTCTATTTAATTTTTTTTCTTTTTATCATCGTTGTAGTTTACATTGATAGTATAAGTAATTTTCCTTGAAGGTCGCTTGATGGTACGCGGAAAAGCAATGTTAGATTAACGATGCTGATTTCACGACATAGAAAGGCTATCTGAAAGCTCATTAATACTTAATTGTGTTTGCCTATGCAATCTTTTGAATTAGCATTTTTCTTATATCTATTTTTTTCCGGATAATGTCATCATCAAATAAATTAATGATGGTTGACAAAGGTGATATCAAACATATATATTACGAGGAACGGCTCTATATATTATCATCATCTAATCAGAGGCGTGCCCAATTGATGACCGCGCATGATAGTGGTTTAGTAATAGAATACGAGATTTGGTAAGCCCCGTCGGAGATGTTCGAATAAGGATAATTAATGGTTGCAGTCCCATTTCGGCCGCCCGATCATGGGACTGAGAGCGTCTTCTATTCGCACGCAACCCGAGCACAAAAGGGCATTTTGTCGAGTGCTTCTTCGGGAGAAGAGATTACTATATTCACGAGATGGTGCATTGAATATGAAGTTAGAACGGCACAACGTATTGTTAGACTTGTCAAAGGACTGGGTTCGGTTTGGATTTTGGTCTGATCATAAATGATTCAATTCAAAATTATCCATACCTAACCCAAATCATACCCAATTTATACTCAACCGAGCTCATATTGTTAAAATGCTTTCATATTTATTCCAATATGGGAAATCTCATGTCCAAATTGAAGTAAAATCGAGGGAGAGTAAGAGAAGTGACTTGGGTTTAAGGCAAGTTATACATCAATTTACGACTCATTTAAGACTTATTTATAACACATTCAACACTTATGTTTAAACTCATTTATGACCCATTTAATTAATATGACCGACTCAACCCATCATATATGGATTAACAAAATGAATTTATGACTTATTTTGATAAGTCTACATGCTATGAATACCCACAACTAAACGTTACCAATCACAAACTCCGGCTAAGGAAAAAAAAAATCAATGTATTCACTAATAATGTGAGAACAAATTAGGGGGGCCCAAAAGCGTTCTCTCACCTCCACACATGTGGGTGAAATGATCCTCCTAATTTTTCTAAATTTTTTTCTATACCTGTAATGTCAAAAGAATAATGAAATCCCCCACAAAGTGAGTGGGAAAGCCCGTGCTACGCTAAGCTAAGTAGTGGCCACGTATCTTTCAGCACGACAAGAGCGAGACCAGCACCAAAAGTGGCACAGAAGCGGTCCACCCGGACAACCTCGTCCCCAGGCCGCCGGAGCTGTCGGAGGATTCCTCCGATTGCAGGAAGGAGCTGAGCTTGAAATCCGGGTTTGACCCGTACAGCGCCTGCACGCCCTCCACGTCGTCGATCCGGAGGTCCACCTTCCTCGCCCGCGGGCTCAGGCTCGGGTACATCACGGCCTCCTTGACCGAGGAGTGCGCCAGCCCCAGCACGTGCCCGATCTCGTGCGTCGCCACCGACTCCAGGTCGACCGCCACCTTCGACCTCTCCCGGCCGAAGTCCACCGCCCACGTCTCCGCCGCGTCCAGGTGGAACCGCCCGTTCTGCGGGGAGAAGGCGTGGGCGAGCACCCCCAGGACGCCGTCGAAGGGCTGGCCGTCGCCGTGGTTGCCGTGGTAGAAGCCGATCCGGACGTCGGCCGCCTCGTAGTCCTCGACCTCCTCGAAGCTCATGGGGATCACCGCGGCCCACCTGGCGAAGGCCCCCTGGAAAGCCGCCCTCACCTCGTCCGTGGACAGGTAGCTGATCATGTTGCTCGGGGAGAAGGCGTAGGTCAGCGTCGCCGGCGCTCCGCGGGCCCACCTCGGCTTGCCGTAGAAGTAGGCGAAGTGGCGGGTGGTGTGGAGCCCGTGGGGGGAGGCGGCATCGCTCATGCCGCACCTCGGCGTCGTGATCACGGACACGGTGTCGGAGTCGAGCTTGCCCGTGACCGGCAGCCCGAGCCTCGTCTGGTACGCGATCAGTGCGGACTGGAACTCCCCGTCAAAGACGTCAGTCAAGTTGGAGTCCGGGACCGAAAGGTAGCCGAAATGGTTGAAGTACTTCTTGAGCTCCGACATGCCGGGGACTTCGGCCCCCTTGCCGACGTCAAGAAACTTGGCGAAGCCATGCCACGTGGCGTTCTCGGTGGTGGCGTTGGCGGCTAACACAGGCACGGAGTCCGGGAGGAGTCTGGCGGCGAAGCCAGGGCGAGAGAGGAGGAGGAGGAGGAGGAGAGAGAAAGCGAGGGAGGAGATGTGATCGAAAGATGGATGCATGGTTTTTGGATTTTGGATGCTTGGTGTAGCCTTGCTCTTTAGCTTTTGTTTTGGACTTGAGGGGCTCGGGGATTGCATGAACGAAGAATCTTTTATTGGGGGCATCGGAACTGAGGGAAAATCATTCGGGGACGACTCAAATCGAGTTAATTAAAATCGTTGAATACGATCGGATGAAGCTAGGTGACGCTGTGGCAGATGAGAAGGAAGCACGAGAAATGATTATAAGGCGAATTTAGAAAGATTTTATGGCTCTTGAGGATGCTAATGTTGGGTCAACCACTCGAAGTCTCCAATCTGCTCTTTGGGAATTTTTTGCCTCCACAGACGACTTTGAATTTGTCATCTCAGTGCTTCTTGAGATTAAACGTATTTCGTGCGTTCGAAAACCGGGGAGAAAACGTCATGTTGGGGAGGATCTAGGACCGCTTTGATTGGTCGGGTTTAGTTGGGGCTTACTACGTTGGTTGACCAAATTAGTTGGTTCCGATGGCTGTAGTGCCACGTTTTCCAGTCTTTCCCCCTAGTGAAAATGGCCTTCGAGTGAGACGCGTCGTGCGTTCGACTTGTAACTCACGACAATCCCTCGATCTTTTGACTTGCCTTGAGGCATATGATGAGATGGACGTTCATTTAATTCTTCAGGAACAGGAAAATGCAGAGAACCTGATGGGGGGTTAGAGAGACCAGTCATGCATGAGCTCCGTTATGTACACGCGAAAACATCTGTTTTTATCATGCGTTCGTATCTGCATATAAGTTCGACCTACCAATAGACTAAATTATTTATAAGCTTTCGCTAATTAATATTGACAAAATCATCTCGCGGTATGAAACGCAACTTCAAAAAACCATGGCACGGTGCATCGACTCTTGACGATGATCCCGTGAACTGATCAACAAAAGCATAGTATTTCACACTATGCAATAGGTCGACGACCTTGATACGCATATTCCGTGTGAAATTGCAAAGAATATCATGACAGCAACTCGTGCTAATTAATTTGAACATCATCAGCTCATTTATGATAGCTGAGAAAGGTCTCCGCATATTTTTACTCCGCATATATGCAACTAATGTTCTTTGAAATCACTCCTAGTTACTTGGACATGCTAGGACCTTGTGAATCTTGAATGATTTCTTCAGCCACAAGAACAATGTCCTCGTTTCCTATAAACGAAATATATACAGATAAGGTTTCACGAATCTTATGTGGTCAAGCCATTCAGGTAAGAGTTATACATGATCGTGCCACATCAGAAATTACGCATCTGAACAGGAACGGAATGGCTCACATTTGAAGAAGCCGAGTGGCAACCCGGGGGCAATCGAATAACCCCTGACTTCTGGCTTTGTCCAATGTTATTTGTAGATACAAGAGAAATTACAAAAAAAACGAAATGTCATCACCAGCATATGAATTCTTACGATAGTTACCAACAATACTACCCGGAGAATCAAAACAACCTATTCATAACAAAAAAGGCTAATAATAGTAAAGCAATAATTCAGAAAATTCACAGCGACCAGCATTCATATAACACTGCTACGCACTAGCTTTGCACTAAGGCACTAGATCTCAAACTAACTTCAAAGAGCAATTGTTGTTCCCTAGCTTTCTACCCACAATAAATATACACAGAGCATGTGCTGTATTGTATAGAGAGAACCCGATTAAATCTTGCTGTCCTTGAGCCTTCCTTAACCATGGTCATTCCCTGTCATAATCAAGCAGTCAATTGGACACATTCATATTTGATAAGAGAATAGAGCCAGTGCTGCATGCAGAATTTTCACCTTTTACCAGTGCCCTTAATTTGACTTCTGTGGCCTCTATCATGTGAAGTAGATGGCATCTTGGTAATTATCATGGAACTCTGAAGGCCTTCCAATAACTGCAAGGAAAAATATATAAATGAGAAAAGATGGACAAATTTCAAAGACTTCCTTTTGGGGCAATCATTCTGAATATTAGCAGTCTTAAATCATATCTGAAGCAACAAGCATGATCTATCCTACCCGAACCACCAAACCAACATACCCAACACTGATTCCAGGTCTCAATCTCAATCTCAAGCCCAACCCTCACCATTAAAATTACATAAAGGTCATCAGCATTGCTAAAGGCACGCTTATTAGCAGCAGAATTACATGAATGCGTATACACACGTGAAAGCAAAGGTATTCATGTGTTCCTTTCCAGCAAGTATTAGTTACATATGACCGCACAAACTCATCTACTCAAATGAGAAGTTACGAAAAAACAAGCGTTGATAAAAGGACCACAATGCCAATAAGAAAAGAGCAAAAAATCAAGCAATTACCCTTGAAGTGGGCTGAATTCGCCGATTAGATCTTCGAGGCTCAACAGATTCGGAGGTTGCATTTGCGGCATTACCATTGAAAGATTTGTCCTCACGTGTAGCCAATTTGCCACTAGGCACTTTTCCTTTATTAGCCCTTTCAGCTTTAGAACTAGTTGTGAAATTCCTTTTCAGAGAACTGGCATCTGATGAAGGAACTAGAGAAGAGACTGGACCTTCTGTCACCCCCTCACTATTAGAAAATGATCCTTGTTCCATTGAGTTGTGCTTTTCTGATGCATTTTCATCATGGTCAGATGAATCCTTGCTCTTAATTCCAGGAAGCGTGCCATAGGAAGAACCAGCAGTTGTCAAATTATTCTTCGGTGGGATTGTTCTACTAGGAACATTTTGTGATCTTCCAGACCTAAGAATCTTGGGCTTGGATTCAACCGGTCTTTTTTCCTTCGTATCATCTTTAGAAAAATTTTTCCATCCACGAGGTCCACTTCGCTGAGGCATCAAATAGTTTGCAAGTTTGACCGAGTCATTCAACTCATCAGTCTTCTGGTTGCCAACATAATGCTTGCTTACTTCCATGAACTTCCTCTTTTTTCCAGGTTTTGGAACACCAATTACCACTCTTGAACCTTCCTTTCGTGAACCAGTCCTTGCAGATTTTAATCTGTCCATCCTACTTTCAATTGTATTCTTCTTACCGATATTAAAAGTTTTCTCCTTGGCTGTTAGATCCAAAGATTCAACCACTTGAGGGTTCTCCGGTTCCACAATTTGTACACTCTCCTGTACCTTGTCCTTACCTTTGGATTCTAGCCCCGGAGTTCCCAACCTTGCCCGCTTTTCCTGAGGCATATCCCCCTGGAAGCTCAAGGTTTGAATCAATTTTCTTTAGGCAGAGGAAAACGCAACTTTGGTGAAACTAGATTTCATATCAACTTAAAAAAAATTGAATTAGAGTTGAAAATATGCCACAAAAGGACAAAAGGCACACCTCTCGATGGGTCTGAACATTCTCTCTCATACTTGACCACTCAATCCAATGCCCATCCTTCCACATAAGAGAAGGCCGAATCTGCCATGTTCTAACTACAGAAGTCTCTCCTTGAGCTGCATTCAAAAACAAAAAGGTTATATACAGGAGGCAAAAGAAACTCAGTACAGTAACAAAGCGAACTTGAAAAGCATGCCTGGAAAATGGACTGTTACTGAAGTTCCATCTCTGTTGCTTTTCTCAGTGACCTCTCCCTCCCACCAGCTGGGGAAAAAGATGAAAGAAAGTTGAAGAGGCTTGGTGACAATTCATGTCAAATAGAGATGAAAGGGGACCATTAAAAACTATTTCTAATGAGAAACGACAATCATACTTCCTTGGCATTTCCAGGAAGCATATATGCAACTAATTATCAATGTGGCTCAGTACCAACCATAAGGAGGAAAAATTAATTTCAATTAAGCATTAAGGAAACACCAAAAATGACCAAAATTCAAAATATTAGCTTTTAGAAAAATGAGGAGCAGCAAGGATGTATCATTGTAAGGGCATCACAAGGTAGGCAATCAATATCTAAATGAAACTGCAAACCTGTCTCGCATCCACACGTCAACTTTATCTCCAACAGAACATGTAAAATCACCCATAGCTGCTCTGCGTCTCTTTCTGGTTCCTTCAGATTTTATAGCGGTCATAGGATGAGCAATGCGTACTCTGGGTGCTTTATCTCCTTCACTTCCAAGCTCCACCCATTCCTTAAGCTTCCCAGTACCTGAACATAGGCAAAACTGAAGAATTAATATCAACATATACATATCCTTAAGTAAGCCCTTTCACGCAAATCACCAATAGCAGTTATTACTGGAAAAGTCCAAATAACTATGAGAATAGAGCTCAATCGAACTTAATAATTCTAAGAAAGCTTGCTCAAAAATGAAAAGAAATCCGATTTGGCATAAAGCTGTTCCCAATGCCAACTAATAGACAAACTTTCCGGCATAAGATGACTATGCATACTAACACAATTCATCTCATTTGATACCAGCATATATGAACGTCATAATATACAAAGCCAGCCTAGGACATTTAGGAAGCCATGGACCTATTGGGTCAAGCAAGACTTTTACACAACATAATCACTGTCAATAGATCAAAATACTTCCATAAGACATTTCAAAGCAATATGTGGCGTGACATGCCCATATGATCATCATTCACCATGCACTTTAAACTCAAAAAAAAAAAAAAAGTCGAGGTATCCACAATCATCAATTTTTCTTAAAAGGTGTACTAGAATACCTTCATCCGATGGAATCTCAGAGTAACATAAATAGACCTTCCCATCCTTCAAGCTCAATACATTGGCTGAGAACCATGCGCCTTTGTACCCATCGCCATCTTTAAAAACCTACAGGTGAAATAATAGTTAATTAAGAAAACCCTCGTGCTGACATCTATGAGTAAAACACCTTCCTAGGAATGTTTTAAATTTGTGTCCTAACTGCCTAACAATGCTTACCATAACCAACAGTCAACTGGAGAGACAATGAAAAAAATGGAGGGCCATTTTTGCTAATTGGTGGGACAAACAAACTTTGGCTCTTTACCAAAAAAAAAAAAAAAAAAAAAACAAACTTTGGCACACTTAACTTGTTTTTAAACTCCAATACTGCTTAAAGCAAGAAACCAAACAATTGAGACAGGATTAATTCCTAAGGAATAATCCGTCTTTTCCCAAAAAGAGAAATCATGGCTGAAAAGTCAGACCTTTTTTAATAAAATGGGACAGAATTTGAAAGGGCATGTAGCTTCAGAAGAGAGGAGGTTTTCGAATTAGAGTCACTCAACTTCCTTCTAAATTAACAAGGCTTTGTCACTCTTGAATTGATTTTCATGAGTTTCGGCTTGGAAAATAATTTTATCGTGGCGCAAGGCTAGCTATTAAAACAACCAGGGTCTGTTAGATATGCTTATTTCTAATTGGTAACACAATTTCCAGCCTAAAAGTTTCTGCTTGCGCCAACGCATAGCTTCCAACAATTAACTCCTCTTACTTTTATAAAAAGAAAATTCTTCAATGCACAAAAGCAGATTGAGTTGAAGGGCTGTTTCCATGTAGGTAACACACTCAATCCCTTCCAACACTAATTCAACATACCTCCACTTGGGAGCCTTCTGCAATGCCACTTTCCTTTGATGTCCTCAAGGTCTCATCAAACTCCTCATGACTTACAGCAGATACATGATTTCCTCCAGTAGTTCCCGCTAAGTCAGATGCCTTACGACCCTTCAGCCCTCTAAAATTCTTTCCATCAGAGTTGACCGAACTCGAGACTCCATCCATCAAGCTCCCATGCTTTTCTGACTTGTCCCTCAAACTTTCTCCTGAAGTAGGTGGTAAAGCAAGCTGCATGCCACTCGTTCCTTTATCTTGGACGGGTACTGCCAATTGTTTGCTGGAAGCATCCGGTTTACCGTAAGTATTATTGTTGTTCGACTGCCCCCCGTTTCCATCATGCAGTTCTGCCCCATGATTAGAAGAAATTTGAGGCATTTTCCAAAAACCATCTGGTCCAGCTTCTATTAGTTCAGACATTGGCAAAGAATCCCCCATCGTAACAACTTTTCCAGCTTGAGATATAGCTTCCGCAGCCAGCTCAGCAGCTTTTACTATGGCATCTAGATTTTCAGCTCGTAATGAAGCAGCAGAAGCAGCTTCAATCCTTCTCTTGGCAGCCTCCTTTGCAGCGACAATCATTGAACTGGAACTTTTTGTTACTCCAAGAGCAGAGAGAGAAAATCGGTCATTCGAAATCTGATTATTACTGCTAGGATTCAATGCTTCCTCAGCCATAAGTTTGGCCTGCAAAGCCGCATTTGATGCAACGCTAGCAGCTGCAGCCGCCGCCTTTGCAACGGAAGCAGCAGCTGCTATTGCAAAAGCTGCAGAAGCTAGAGTGACTTCTGCGGCTGCAACAAGACCAGAATCCTTCTGCTTATTCAACTCATTCCATATCTCTTGACTGTGACCAATAGCAGCAGCAGCGAATGCAGCAGCATCCTCTGCTTGCTGTCTGGCCTCCTTCACTTTAATTATGGATTCCTCAGGTAATACACTCTTTTTATCCTGCTCTCCTGCTTTAGAATTACCAAGTGGGATTGGTGAAGGCACAGACACATTATGTTTTCCCATAGTGGTCTCAGACAAGAAGCCAGTGATGTTTGCCGCAGGGACAGATGCAGACTGATGGCTGGTCAGAGTAGTGATGGAACCCGGTTCCACTAGAGATTGGGAGTGGGAGGTGATCTGGCCAAGATCCCCAGAGGTCGATGCCTTCTTTCTCTTCCTGGATTTTGGGTCGGCAGAAGGCTGACCAGGAGATACTGCCACCTTTTTATGGTCAAGAGATGAAACAGAGCTCCCGGGGAGAACACTAGCCTGAACTGCATCCTGTATGACTGGACCAGGAGCAACATTCTTCATTGCCGAAGAAAGAGAGACTGGAGAGTCTTTTACAGGTGCTAGTTTAAGGGCTTCAGTCATATGCAGCGAGGGGAACCGACCACTCGGGTCAAGTACAGAAGTTTGAGGAGAAGCAGACCAGGACGCACGGAATGGGGTCTGTGACATCCAGGTGGTGCTATGTCCAAAATAATTCCCCAGCTGTGAAGTTTGATTGAGATGTACCGGAGAAAAAGCATGCTGATAGTCCCTACCAGCTACTTTAGGCAAAGACTGCAGGGCCTCAAATGAAGGGGTGGAAATATTCCAAAGAGGAGAAGAAAGAGGTAGCACGGGGTTTGTGGCAGGAGAAGGTGTACTCTTGCTACTGCCTCTGCCAACAGGCGAAGGAGTAACTTTGTTTGGAACGAAATTCTGTTTAGTCGCCTGATCAGAAGCTGCATCAAGATCATAACATTAGAGC
The DNA here is from genome assembly GCA_014182395.1 of Eucalyptus sp. ANBG9806169. Classification (NCBI taxonomy): domain Eukaryota; kingdom Viridiplantae; phylum Streptophyta; class Magnoliopsida; order Myrtales; family Myrtaceae; genus Eucalyptus; species Eucalyptus sp. ANBG9806169. The sequence goes on from CM024576.1 coordinate 31,343,009, forward strand.
ATAGCTTATGCACCTAAATTAAGAGTATAAAGCATCTTGATTTACGAAATACTACCTAAACGAGATTGTGAAGGTGTCTCAATGCTTGCCGGATGAACTGTTTGACCAAGTATCCTCTCTCTGCATTGACGCCATGCATTCTCCCACATGGTCCGACCACCATCTAAGAGAGAATCTCATTAAATACAAATAAATTGTACCTGAGAGCAAGGAGAAACTAAATTCTAACCACACTTACCGGGTCCCCCAAATGCAGACAGCATGTGTGCCTCCTCGGGTGCAACTTTCGAACTGCAGCAATAAAATGGGATTAACAAATAAACAGTATTCAACCATTCTCTTGAAAAAAGAGCAGACTGAACTTCAATCACAATTTCACAGGTGGGAAGCACGTTTAAATGAGCTACAGTAGACTCAGGATACCAAGTGGATAGATATAACTGATTTAAAAAGAAAAACCGCAACAAGCAATGCTCACATCAAAGACCCATAAACAAAGATCTGTGCCCGCAATTGCACTTGTTGCAGGTCTGTGAAGGGCTGCTGGAAGACCACATTTGCGAATGACGTGTTCAAATCAGGCAGACTAGAAACCACCGTACTGAGGACACCAAATGGCTTGGCATTAGCGCCATCAACCTGCCCAAAGTGCTGCATCTCATTAGACTGGACAACCTGGTAAATTCCAGAAGGGCTCAAGGACCGGTAGCTTGGCGCCCCAGCTTCTGATTGTTTTAAAGCAGCTGTCACTTTCGCAGAATTTCCCTTTTTAGCACTTTCCTTTCCTGCTGCCTTACTTGATGTTCTCCTTGCTTTACGCTCAGGTGTGTCTTTCGTTTGTCCTCGTACTGAATCCCTTGATTTTCTGGGACTTGCAGTAGTATTAGGCGGCAAAACTTTCTTCTCCACTTGGACTAAAGCTGGAGTTGAAGGAGATCCCTCTACAATCTTCAAAGGAAAAAAATCGTGATAAGGACTATTATACTTTTACTTTGGATGCGTGTGAAAGATCCATTTGTGGAGACAATATGACATGAATACATTTAGGCACTTAAGGAAAAATTATCAACAAGAGGCCATAAAACAGAATTAAACAACAAAGAGAAGCAAGTAACGAACTGGAGATGATTTGGAATCTTTTACAGCAGGAAATTGTTGCCATTTCTTTGATCCCTCAGTTGTCGTCAAAGCACCAACATCAAAGGTAAAGCTCTTTTCATCTTTGGCTGCATCCATCCCTTTTTGATCCACCGACACATTTGAATCCTTGGCATCAGAAGATGGAAGGTTTTGATGTAAAGAATTCTTGTCTGCTTCCTCTATATTTACATCTTGAGAAAGCTCACTGCTACTTATGATAATTGGGGAGCTGCATTCAGCTTTGCTACTGTCTGCATTATCAATTTCATCTTCCTGTGCACGAGATCTCACATGACATTCACTTAAAGGAGAAGATTTCGGAAAGCTTTCTGACGCTTTTAAAACATCCTCTGCAATATGAAACCCATCAGTCAGAATATATGAGGTAGAGAGAGTGCACCAAAAGTAAGAAGATGACAGTGGTTTCCCATAGTATAACTAAGAGCAGCTTTATAACTCCATTATTCACACTTCTCAATTAAGTTGTTCTACTTGACCGAAAAAAAAAATTAATTAATTAAGTTGTTCTCCAAAAACAATAGGGGAAAAGAAAAGGACGAGCACTAGTTCACTGGCAAAACTTCCTTTCACACTCAAACTCTAAAATGAGATGCTATCATCTGTGCAAAAAGGCTTCCAAAGAGATAGCTAGTGGTCCATTGTTACTTTACATCCCCCTCAATAAAACTTTAGACCCTAGTGACAAATGGTAGTCCAGGAATAAGAATCAATCTGATTCTTACCTGATTACCATTTCACCAGTGATACTGTCTCCTACACTTCAATTATACGGGTGAAAAAAAAAAATTAATGCTTACGAATTTAACTTTCTAAATAAATTGCATGATTGAGGTAGCTTGTGAAAGATATATGCAACTGTTTCCTCATTTTCTCATCTTCAATCTTCCAGCCAAAAATATATTCTATATTTTGAAATGGCTAAAAGGGAACACAAAGAATTTAGAACTCAGGAGCACCAAGTAGCCTGCTTCCTATAATATAAAAAGCTGTCTACCGGTATTGTGTCACCACTCCTCAGAATGAAGATTAGACAGGGCTTCATCACAAGCATGGCAATTGGACGGCATGACCAACCTGGAGAGTGATATTATACGTAAAGTAGTACTGCCACCGAAGACGGGATGAAGATTTAACACCCCTAGGATTCATAGTATCTAAAGCTTTAAATACAAATATTCTGCTAAAATTCAGCATAAATTGGCTTAGGAAAAAATATTGCAGGATGGCCATATAAAGGTGTTTCCAACTACCTGAATCCTTGAGATCCTTCTCAATTATTTCTTCTGCAATCGTGTCCCCATGTTTTTCTGGAACAGCTTCAATTTGATCACTCTCATTCACCATGGGTTCACGAGAATCAAGACTAGCTTTGGGTTCTTTATCAGTTTCATGATCCACCACTGTCGGTACTGCAGCTTGGGATGCATCAAGAATATCTGTATTACCAGTGTCTGAGACAGGCTTGACCTGAGAAACTGTTTCAGATGACTGCTGTTCAGCAGTTCCAGGAGATGCATCCTTTATAGATGCAGAAAGTCGAGTCAGATCAGTATATATTAAGGAACCTAACAACAAGGTTGGCAAACTTACAGTGCGTGTTCGAATTTCACATTCTTTCAATTTATCTGTTGCCATGGATTCTAATTTCTGTCCGGATGAATTCTGAGCCTCCTTATGATGATGAACGTCCTTTCTGTTGTTATCCTCCGAAGACAATGAAATATTACCTGTCAAAACTAAATGGTTATCTTACAATTTCTGTGGCAATTGATGATTCAAGCTAGAGCAGTAATGACAATCAAACAAATAGTAAACTCCATGACTAAACAGCACACATCCAAATCACCTGGTTCACTTTCCCGCTCTACTTGCTTGATTTCAGCTGAAGAAGAAGACTGACTGCATTTTTCACCACTCACATCTTGTTGACCAATTCTACTGTCAGCATCTTTTGATGAACCGCTTGCTTGTGTTTCCTCATGTTGTCTCGGCAAAGAGCTTACCGTCACAAGGCCAGAAACACCATTAGTTCCCTCACTATCTTTCTCAAGGACTTTCTCATCATCGACCTGCAGCAATGATGCAGCAGAGCCCTTGGCTTGCTGTTCATTACAATCTGATCTATCATCGTTCTTTTCTATGGTATCAGTCTGCATTATCATCTCCCGCTGGTTGGAGTCCATTGAGTGCTCCGATCCAGTAACTGGCGGCTCAACAACTACTACATCCTTTTTGCCTTCAGCTTCCAACTGTTCAACAGCTCCTGCATCTTTACCAGAAACAATATCCTCACTTGTACTAGCTTGAACAGAAATACTGGGAGATGCATCACCAGTGCATCCTTCCATTACCCGTGGTCTGGTAGAAGAAGGTTCCTGGTCTGTATTAACACCAGTTCCAACTGCATTTCCCTCCTCCTTATATTGCCCCTTTAAGCTCAAATTGGCATTACAGTCCAGATGGGAGGTTGGAATCTCAACTGCATTGTCAGCTGATATCTCGCTATTTCTTCTTTCCTCCATGCTCACTACAAGGATCTCCTCCCCTGGCACATCAGTGTCTGTCGGTAAACCATCAACTTTCTCAACAGCGACATTTACCTGGTTTAGAGCAATTGGGCTTTCCACTCTGTTACGGCTCATCATGACACGATCTGTGACTCTAACTACATTATCACCTTGTACATCCAAAGAAGAACCAGCTTCTTGAGCACTATCATTAGAAGGTTTACCCTGCAAACTATGAACCTCCCCTTGAATTTTATCATCAGATTTGACGTTATCGGATGAACTCCCTTCAGCTTTAAAAGCTCCAGAGTTTCCATCCAGAGCACTTGGATCCACATCAACTGACATTCCACCGACAAATGATTCACTATGAGTCCTCGATGCAACTTCAACTTGAGCTAGCTCATCTACCATGGCCTCCTTTACATTGGAATAGTTTTGTAAAATCTCATCTGGTACTAAAGCCGACTGTGGGTTAACAGTTTCCTCTGAGTTAGAAAAGACACTATCATCATGTGTCAAATTACGTTCCATTTCTTTTGTAGAGGTAGCGGGATTACAGGCATCTGCTGCCTCAATGGTGGTTTGATTGAGTGTATTTTCTTCCTGCCCAACAGATTTTAATAACATTTCAACAGACTCCGACGAGGTTGCTTCAGACCACACATTGTTATGCCTGGTTATTGAGCAGGGTACTGTAGCACATGTACTGAATTCTATGCCACTATTTCCACGAGAGAAATCCTCAATCCAATGATTATCTACGTTATTTGCAATTCCAAGAAAAACCTCACTTTCAACCAAACTGTCGAACCTCAGATGCCCTTGAAGGTTGTCATCAAAATCAAATTTGGAAAGAGCATATGGCTGTAATACAGGAGAAAATTTCGCATTCCCCTCACCAGCTAAATGCTGATTCTGGCTCTGAAAATCATTTTCATCATAATCCATGGGTATAAACCTAGAGAAGGTAAAGCGAGGGGGGAAAGAGAAAGGGTAGAGAAGGTGGTCACATTACATGTAATCTGAAAATGATGAGAAAAAATACACATGCAACAACCGACATGCCAAATCATCTTAAGCATTTACTAACAAAAAGTATAATCAGAAAGATATTTCCAGCAAATCCCAACCTACAAAAAAAAGAGTACTTGAAAGAAAAGCAATTCCCTTTCCCTCAGAAAAATTCACAAAAGATATGGATTCACCAGCTGGCAATATTAGCCATCACGCAGTCTCTGACGGGAAAAGGATGGGTTGTTGTTGCGCACACGAGACCGAACAGAGTTAGTTCAACCCTCTTAAGCTAGTCTGACCAGATGCCAAGCTAGAAATATGCTACTTATAAAGTCCATCACCCGTACACTAGTTCAAAATTAGATTAACACAAGATAACACAGACAAACTTATGGGGTGATCAACAATGCAGCAGCCATGCAAACTGAAACACAACATGAACATCTACACAAGAAATTCCATATCTGACCCTTCAATTAATTTGTAACTGCAGATTAGCAAAAAGAGAGACACGCTAATGACTCTGCACCTCTTATCCCTTATGACAACACATACCATTCCTATAGATTACATCTCAAACATCAGGAAAGGTTATGCCGCTGCAAATAATTAGGTCGAGGCACAATCGACTGGGAAAGAAACAACTCAAACACTGCCAAGGCCCAAGAAAAAAGCCCCGTTCTATCTCGTGCTAAAGAAGAGAATTTCCTCTCCACTGGCAAGAGAATACGAAGATGACTGATATCAGCTCATTTGAGCAGCAAGCGAACCGCCCAAAACTCCTACTTCAACCCGATGATCAAATTCAGTCACCAGCAGCACGAGAGAGACGAATAGGACCTAAATTTACAATCGCACGACATCGCTCGCCCAGCCAAATACTTTCCTCAGACACAGTCGCAAGAAACCACAATTTCAGACCGCCACTAGCACACTAAGCCAAGGTCCAAGCCTTAAAAACAGCAATCATCAAATCCAAATGTGAAGAGAGCCCCGCAGACAGAACGGGAAAGGACCTCACGCCGGCAATTTCAAGTTTCCAACACTTGTCAAACAAAAACAGTCAAAAGCACACAATCGCGCTGCTCTAGCTTTCGGTAAGTAAAGTAGGAAATGAACAGTACCAGAACAAGTAAGTCTAGAGACGCTACCTCCCTCCATCCGGCGAACGAATCCAGCCCCCGCTCAATCCTCAACTCGCTCTAATCGTACGGTCATCTGCAACAGTCCACGCGCACAGAGGAGCGCCGGCCAAGAGAAGAAAACACGGTCAGCCAACGCGCGGCAAATAGGACACCGGGAGCTGAACCTCCGACGAGGAGAAGTGAACTCACCGGTGGGATTCGAATCTCCGGCGAGATGGAGTTAGGGTTTCGGCGAATCAACGGCGAGGAGAGAGAGAGAGAGAGAGAGAGAGGTTGGAAAGGTCGAAGCCCGAAATCGAGAGGAAAAATTAAAAATTAAAAAAAAAGGTCAGTGCGAGATAGAAAGAGCATGAGTGATGTTTGTTCTGTTTCGAGTTTTTCCCCTTCTTTATTTATTTTTCTTTTTTTTTTTCTGCTGCCCTTTTTTCTCGTTTTATTTTTTATTTTTTTATTTTTCCCTCTAAGTGCTCGTTTTCAGCGCAGGTAGGGAAAACAAAATGTGCGGACGTGATTGAATTTGGAGCGAGTGGGGCCTCCCCGCCCTGCGAAGATCGGACGGGCGCCAGCGGACAGGTTCCGACACGTGGCGCCGGGCGACTCGCGGGAGGGGGAGATCCGCGTGATCGACGGCGGTGATTTGGGGGGTTTCATTCGTGGGTTCCCGAGTCGCAGCCGATCTCGCGCCCGGTCTGAGGCTGCGCTTCGTGGTGACACGTGGCGATGGACAGTTGGATTGAAAGTCAGCATTGGATTGTATCTTCTTTTTTTTTTTTTGGTTTTTTTTTTCCTTTTGTCAGGTTTGCTCTTATCCTGAAGCCGAGAAAGGTTGGGGCGACGAGAACAATGATTTGTTTGGGCCCGGTGGGCTATGTGGCCCAAACTTTTGGCCCAATAAAGAGAGCTGGGCCGCAAAGGCCTGCCTTCTCCCCCCTTCGCTCTCCTCCATCGGCCGTGGGACCGTCGCGAATGCAACATCGAGAACCGTCTCCGGCGACCCTCTTCTCGTCTGAGCGTACCGATGGCGACGCCACCGTTGACAGCTTGTTTGTCTGTGACCTCTTTGGCGGCGCTATCTTGATGTAATTTTGTTCCTGTCATTGGATTCGTAAGCTGTGATGATAGGTACGGCTATAAATCAAAATAAATTGCGCGTTTGTTTCACTGAAAATTTTGTGATATGGAAAAATCATTTATAAGAAAAAATGTTAATTTTCATTTGTTTGATGTGTTAGGGAAAGCGATTTCCCTATTGCCAAAACAAAAAGTTGTTTCCCTCAATTTAAATTTGTTGTTTTGAAAAATGTTTTCTATAGATTGATTATTTTTTATTCGTCCAAATATCAAAAAGTCAAAAAACAAGTTCTTGAAAATAGTTTTCATTTAAACAAACGAACCCTAAGTATTAGCCAGTCAAGCCTCCCTGTAATCCATGGTAGTCAGATAACTATAGCTTTACAAACTACTTATTTAATGTTAGTTATGATTAAATCAAACTAGAGAGTTTTTCATTTTTTTTTATCAAAAGAAAAATTCATTCATTTATCAAGATCGAACACGAGAGGAACATAGAAAGCAGTCTAGTATATTCCTAAGAGTTACAAAACAAAGCAAAACCCATAAAATAAAAAGAGTACAACTTGTAGCTATGAGCATGCTCTTGTTTAAAATAATTAAATTTGTGGCAAAATCAACAAACAATAAGTGGTTGATCATCAAAACCGTAAGTAATAGGCACACACCAAGATATTCTCCTTTTGAGACTATGGCTTACGGTGTACACCTAGGTTTAGCTCCCTTGAATCCATTGCCATATGGTGACGACTACAAGAACAACATTTCGAAACATCATAGATCAAACATTTATAAAGAACTCCCATATATAGATTTAGATCAAAAGTGAAAAACTCTCAAATCTAGATTTAGATTGTAAGAGAAAAGCTCCCAGATTTAGAACAAGACCCAAATTGTGAGAGAAGAGCTTATGTCGAATCCACAAAAGTCATAAAACCATGTCCTAGATGTCTTGCTAGCAAGACTAGTGATGACATCCTTACAAAATTTTCAATCGCAAGTAGATTTATTCACCACGACAAGCAAAGAAAAGCAATAATAACGAGAGAAATAAGATACCACACGAGGCGAAACAATACTCCCAAATTAGACGGAGGGAGGAGAAAAAAGGAAAACGAAAGCCTAGAAAAGAAAAGTAAAGCAAAGCAAGTTTCTTTGAAAGGGACTTTTTTGGGATTTTTTGTTAGTTGGAGAGTTCCTTTTTAATTTCGAGATAAATGAGCGAAAGGAATCCCGACGTGAATAACAAGCATTCCCCCTTTTTAGGCAGTGATAGAACACGTAGACAGATGAAATGCACTCTAATTTTTCACTATTGGCTTTCAAATTTTCAATGTGAAAGATAGAAGTGCTCACCACTTGGGATTTATTGGCACGAATCTAAGTCTCAAATTCGACAATTTGAGGGAGAAAGAGAAGCGGCCCAACCCGATGGTAGTCTTCTCTCTCTCGTCTCCCTTAGAACGGTTGGGCTGCCCACGGAGATAAAGCACAGACACATCCTCCTCTTCTAGGCCTAACTTTTTTATACTCGCCGGCGATCTAACAACAGCCATGGATCTCTCTCCTCCGACGTGGGAGAAAGCACGGCCGAGCCAGCTAACAAAAGTTCCGCAACTGTATCTCACTAAGGGGGCGTTTGGTTGGGCATTCCCAAGGGGCTTTGGGGGCCCAAAGCCCCTTGGGAAAAAGTTTCGGTGTTTGGCAACATTTTTGAAGGCTCCTTTGCCCAAATATGAGCATTCCAAATGCTCAATGCTGAAAGCTGGGGAGGGGCAGCATTGAGCATTCAGCATTTGGGAAATGCCACACCTACTGTTCATCTTCTTCTTCTTCCCCCGTCGTCTTCGAACGAGGCCATCAGTTCTTCTTCTTCTCTGGCAGCCACCGCCGCCACTGCTGCTTGAGGGTCACGCGTCACCGGTGACCATCGTCTGGGGGTGGCGCGACGCGTGACCCAGGCGGCGCGGACCTCAGGCGGCGTCACCTGGTTCTGGCCGTCCAGCACCGTCGGCCGCCGGATTTGATTTTCATTTTTTAAAAAATAAATAAAATTAAAAGCAAAAGCCCATTTGGAATAAGTTTTGCCAAACAGTATTTTCACACAAGCCACTTTTCAATGCGTAATTTGCCAAACACCCGAGCATTCCCGAAAACCCTTTTAGCCTAAAGATATTTGCATTTGGCCAAAGGCATTCCCCAAAAGCCGAACCAAACGGGCCCTAAAGGCTCAGGCCGGCCGGATCTAGCACTCGGCCCGAAAGTCCTTGTCCGATCATCCTCATGCTTAAAAATAATTAGGTTTTCCATGTAGAACCAAATGGGCCTAGACGGCCCAGTAGATAGGTTAGGCTCAAACAGGAATCACTAGCCCAACTCACCCAATTTTGCCCGATCGGACTTGGGTAGGCCCAAACAAACGCGAGGTATTTGCCGGCTGGTCAAGTTTATTCTTCGCTAATGAAAAATATTTAGCTCTCGCGAGACAGTCAATCGAGGATCGTGAAGTTACGCGCTCTAGTAAAGTTCATTGACTAGTAGTAGATGCGGATGACAAGTAAATGTACACAAAATATCAACACAAGCGAGACTTAGGTAAGCCGTTTAAGCCTCCTATCCGATTCATAATTAATGAAAGGAGATCCTCTTCCTCTAAGATGAATTATCATAGTCCGTTCTTCTATTTGCTAACCATATGATGTTTGCTTTATAGGCAAGTCATTCCCTCACTCTACATAACTTTCATAAAATTTTCACCATCTTCGTCTTACATTTCTATCATAAAGCATTAAGGTTAGAAAATAAGATAGGCAAGACGAGATATCTTTATGCCCTCGAAGGTGGAGCCGAGGTAGAGAAATGAACCCGACATGAATCGGGATGGCAAACCTCTAAGAACAGTGGGGGCAAGGTTGGGCAACCCGCCCGGCCCGGCCCTACTCCATTCCATTCCATTCCATGTCCGATCCCATTCCCATTCCCTATATTTTCACGAAGGTTGGTGGACAATAGTGGTGCTTATCTCAATCGTACCTTTCCCCTATTTTATTCATGCAAATAGCCCTTCGGCACGTCCATTCTCATGTCACGAGGAAAATGACATAAGAGCATGATTAGGGTCGATGGTCCTTTGCTTCCGTGAATTATTCCCTCTAAAAACCACATTTAATAATCCCCCGGAAGAGCGACAGGGACTCGCTTGTCTCGTTGCGCGTAAATTACTAGTTAAGTTGGTTGTCCTTATGCCCATAATCGCCAATTATTACATGATTAAGAATTCACCGGCGGTTGGTCGGCGCCCAACCACCGCGCTCCACTGCATCCCCGGTCCCATTGGCCGGTGCCGGCGGTGCCCTCCTCGCCCATCTCTAGCTAATATATACTCGAATTAGCCTGATAAAAGATTAAGGAGATGGATTAAAATAAGAAAGCCACTATTCAAAAGGATGCCTTTAGGGCGAGTATATATGCGCGTCTCCGTCGCCGGACTTGACGAACAAGCTCACTGCCAAGCATAGCTAAGCGAGTTCTCTTTCTAAAAGTGGTTGATTCTAGTTCTTTCGATTGAGCAAACATGGTGAAGCTCGCGTTCGGTGGCTTTGGTGACTCCTTCAGCGTAGGGTCCCTGAAATGCTATCTCGCCGAGTTCATCGCGACCCTCCTCTTCGTGTTCGCCGGCGTCGGGTCCGCAATCTCTTATGGCAAGTGCACCGTGACGACATTCGCATGATGTTGTCGCGTCTTTAAGCACGTTCCGTTCCTAAGTCGCTCGTGCCGTTGTCGAAATATACAAGTTTGTTTGTTGATAAATTAGCATGTGCCCTGTAATTGATTGGTTTCTGAAGGAGTCTATTTTGTGCTCTCTCAGGAAAGCTCACGGCGGATGCAGCCCTGGACCCGGCCGGGCTAGTCGCGGTGGCCGTGGCCCACGCGTTCGCCCTGTTCGTGGGGGTATCCATCGCGGCGAACATCTCCGGCGGCCATCTGAATCCGGCGGTCACGTTCGGGCTGGCCATCGGAGGCAACATCACCATCTTGACTGGCATCTTCTACTGGATCGCCCAATGCCTCGGCTCGATCGTCGCCTGCCTCCTCCTAAAATTCGTCACCAGCACCGAGGTACGTACTTGCTCGCCGACGATTCAGCTTTCGATCATCCACCGGAAAAAAATAAAATAAAAAAATCATGAAACTCCTCAAATCCTTGTTGCAGAGCGTACCGACCCATGGAGTTGCTGCTGGCATGAACGCGATAGAAGGCGTAATCATGGAGGTCGTCATCACCTTCGCGCTGGTCTACACGGTGTACGCCACGGCGGCTGACCCCAAGAAGGGCTCGATAGGGATCATCGCCCCCATCGCCATCGGCTTCATCGTCGGCGCCAACATCCTGGCCGCCGGCCCGTTCAGCGGCGGGTCCATGAACCCCGCCCGCTCTTTCGGGCCCGCCGTGGTCAGCGGCAACTTCTCGGAGAACTGGATCTACTGGGTCGGCCCGCTCGTCGGGGGAGGGCTCGCCGGGCTCGTGTACGGTGACATCTTCATCGGGTGCTACGCCTCGGTCCCCGCTTCTCAGGACTATGCTTGAGAGAACAAGAAGCTCCTGTGCTCGGGTGTTTGTTAATTTTCAGTACTTGGGTGGTTTTTCCTGTTTGCTCTTGATCGTTGTGCTTTGCTTCTTGCTTCTTGGCTTGTTCTTGTTTTAATAAATTCACAAATTGTATATCGAAATCACTTTAGACTCTTATTGAATATATGCCAACTTTCGCAATGCCTAACGGAAGCGCGATTCCTCAAGGTAACCGCACCAACTTCTGGGAAAGTACAAAAAAAGTCCTAAATATATTATATTGGTTCTAACTCAGTCATAAACATTTCAATTAGACTAATTTAGTTTCAAATATTTTTACATTAGTACTAGTTTAGTCTATACAATCAATTTTGGCCAGTTGGCGTTATCATGGACGCTGACCAATGGCCGAACGCTGACGTGGCATTTTTTAAAAAAAAAATTCTTAATTTCTTTTCTTCTTTTTTTCCTTTTTCTTCCTCCTCCTTGGACTTTCTTGGCAGTGGCCAACGAGTGTCGTGGCCTTCACCCAACCTCGCCTAGAAGATTTGGGCAAGGCTAGCCTTGCTAGTGACAAGGCCAAGGTGAGAGTCACAACCCTCGTCAGCGACCAACGAGGGATTCATTACCCTCGCCTAGAGGCCAATGAGCCTTGCTGAAGGCTCACCGACCACTGGCAAGAAAGTCCAAGGAGGAAGAAAAAGGAAAAGAAAAGGGAAAAGAAAAGAAAACAATCAATAAAATTTTAAAATTATTTAAAAATTGCCACATCAATGTCTGGTCATCGGCTGACGTCCACATTAGTGCCAATCTACCAAAATTGGCCAGATAGACTGAATTGATATCAATGTAAAAAGGTTTAGGACTAAATTGATCTAATTAAAAGGCCTATAATTGAATTGGTACAAACGTAATAGATTTAAGACTTTTTTGATACTTTTCTCTACGAACCTCGAATACAACTTGCGCGACTTCTCTAGTACCATCCACACACCAATTCTAAAAATTGCTCGTGCCTTTCGCTCATTCGCAATGTTGCGCCTACATTTTGGTGATGAGTTTTTTAACTTAGCTTAAAATAAATTTACCTAATCTACTGCCACTACCTGAAAAACCATATTAAAACAAATAGGGAAAACGTGGCTTCTTGAATGACATTTTCATGATTTGAATTCTTTTTATTCTACTCTCATACTTTATTCTATTACTTCTCCCACTTTTTACCTAATCTGCTACCGCCACTACCTGAAAAACCATATTAAAACAAAATGTGAATATTTCATAAAACGAAGTTGGATAAGAAAGAAGTTACGTGTCTTCTTGATAATTTCCTAATATTTAATTTTCAAAATTTATAAAATGAATCGGATGGAAGTAGTGAAAGGGTGATGTGGCCTCTTGGATTATTTTTGCAATGTTTTTGAATTTATTTTATTCTACCCTCGTACCTCATTCTACAGTTATTCCTACTCTTTACTCTATTCATTGTATTATACATAATAAAATAATACATTTTCCAATATATATAACTAAATATTTTTATATATGTGTGTGTATATATTGGTATCACAACGATATGTGAGGCATCGGTGTCTGGGGGTTCGCCCTAGTGGCCACCCTTCCATCTTGGAAGAGGGAGGTTGGGGGTTCAAATCCCCACCTTCTCAGGGAGGATTGGGGTGAGGAAGAGTTCATTTCAGGAGTGGGTTTCGACTCCCACGCCCTGCAAGGAGGCAGGGCAAAAGTCTGAGAGTGAGTGTTAGAATAGGATTAGAGTAGGACTGACAAAAAAAAAAAAAGAATTAATTTTTTTTTTCCTTTTCCTCAATTTGAAACGTAAATATTATCATTTATTGGAATCGCCTTTTAAGTGAGGGAGGAAGTGGTTACGACACTAAAAGAAATATCATTCTTTTAGTATAAGTATTTTGGCAAATTTTTTAGACACGTTTTGGCAATTTAAATAGTGATCGAACTTCTAAGTTTTTTTTTTTCCTCATGAACACATAATAGACACCATTTTTTAACTTGGTGATAGTTATAATGATAATAATAGACAGATGGGTACAAAATCTATCACGATCAACTTAAATGAAAATCGAAAGCCATTCTATATAATGATGATTTGTCATTTTTTTTATCTAACTTTGGAGATAATCTTCACTGTTTCACTTTGGCATTTTGCGATGACAATAAGATTGTCATACTATTTTTATGTACTTAACCGATCCACATATCGACCGGTTATTATTCTAGCAAACTATCACTAACGAACTCGAATCCTTAAGATGTCGGAGCACCCGCCGTAATAGTGAATAGAAGATGTGGAAATGATATTATAGAGTTGTCCATTATAGTCAGCAGTCTGTGCAATGTTGGGGCACATGTATGTACAGCACATCACGTCAGAGCTACAGACATGCCACAACTAAACCAACCTGTACGGCACACCCGCCCAGGTCCATGCTGGTGCAATGACAAGGCGCAGCTGCCCTCGCCCGGGCCTCGGCAAGGGCTGGCAACTCTCATCGAGCAACAATCGAGGGGCCTCTCGCCCTCTCTTACGCAACCCTTGCAATGCCATGCCTATTCTACAAACATCATAGAGAGCACATTCATATCAATGGCGAGAATACAATATCCGTTCACTTTCTCGTCATACCAATGGCAAACAAACTGTATTCTTATCAATCCTACTGAAATGTTTACACAATTTGAGCATTATCAGTCGGCGCTCTGTAGTCAACATGCTTGAGGAGAAAAACAGAACCAGCAGAGCTCTAAGATCCAACTCGTTACGAGGACGACGAGAAATATAAGAGCGGGAAGAAAGGGGGTTAAGAACTGGAAACGGGATACGTACTACGTGACGTTGATCGAGAGGCGAAGGATCAAGGTTTGCTCTATTGAAGCCAGCAACTCACAATAGCTAAGAACCTTCGGGTCTGCGGTGATCGTCACAAGCTATCGTAGGTAGGCATCGCTTCAAGGATCGCAAATGCTCTTGCGGTGACCGCTGGTCATCTGTTTTCGTTTGTTTACACTCGTTCTGCATGTACCTAATGAGAATTGTCTTGCTTTAGGCAGTTGGCAAAAGATACTGAGAAGTACGGACATATGTGATGGAAAGAAGGGATGTTGCCAATTGCAAGGGTGAATGTTCCACTGAGTCACACAATGCACTCTCATTACCCCAGTTCTGCTGGTCCTGTTTTCCAGTTGCCAGCATACAGATTTTACCAGTGTCCAATTCTGCACATTCTCCTGGTTTGCAAATGACTAACATGCAGATTTAGCCTCCTTTTTGCTTTCGAGATAATGAAATGGTTGCCTATCCATAAATAGCATATTGTGGTGACGCGTGTCGCATCCTGATTGGGCGGGCGCACGGTGACGTGGAGCGCCCGGCGCACCCAATATTTTCTCTGTTTCTCTGGGACCTGGCTTCTGTTCACTTGTGTGCTTGGATTGTACTACTTATTCATAATTTCGTGCAACGAAAGGGCGCAGTTGCCCCGTCTTTCCCAGGGCCTCAACAAGGACCAACAACCCTCACCTAGCCACGAGCAAGGGCCTCGCCCTCGTGAGCGACCCTCGCAATGCCATGACTCATCTAAAAAACATCACAGCGCACAAATCCACTTGCAAGAATATAATATCTGTCACTGTCTCATCATGCCAATGGCAAACATAATGCTAATTTTCCCCAGGATAAAAAAAAGAAGAGCGTTTGATCTCATCAATCCAACTAAAATTGTTTAGACAATTCGAGCATCATTATCAGAGCAAGAATATATACCACGTAGACAGCCATGAAAGTAGAATGTGTTGGTTCCAATCAAGCCCCAGGAGCAACAGTTCTTTATTATGACACCAGCCATCCACCTTTTTCCTCATCTAGCAAGAAACTTACAACAGTTCATGAAGACTTTTACAACATGTTAAAACCAAAATTCAAGCAAATTACTCCACCTGTATAGCAAGTTTCAGCTAGGTATTCAGATGAATGCAACCTGAATGCCATCCTGCAATTCTTGATTCCATCAGATGGCTATAATTTGTCAAGAACATCTCAACAAAAAGTCCAAACCCATATAGCTCTTGACAGTGATTCCGTGTTGGAGCTCTCATTCCATCACCGCAACTCCTCCAGCAGCCTTTATTTTCTCTATTATGTCATTTGCCTCTTCCTTGGTGACACCCTGTTTAAGCAAAATAGGGGCCTTCTCGACAAGGTCCTTAGCCTCCTTCAACCCCAAATTGGTGAATGCCCTGACTTCTTTAATCACTTTAATCTTTGCAGCTGCCTCGAATTTCTCCAGCTTCACATCGAATGCCGTTTTTTCCACCTTTTTCTCCTCAGCCTTGGCGGATCCTGCACCTGCTCCTCCTTGGGGGCCAAGATCCATGCCTTCAGTAGAGATCGTCTGCATCTTGGGATGCTTCAGTCTCTCTTGAAGTGCAGGCCCAATTTGGGCACGCTCTTCAGCTGGCAGTCCAGCTATACGCTCCGCAAGCTGTATGATTTTATCTGAGGATGGAGGTCTCGGGCTATATGGATCATAAAAAGCTGGGTATTTATACTTCTTAGGCTTCACTTTGGGATCTCTGGGGACAAAGTCATGTTGGAACGAGCGCGTTTGCAAAGGTCCCGTAATGCCCCTGAGACCGAGCCGAAGATATGCAGATCTGACAACTAAATCAAGCTTCATGCTTTGCAGTCTCATTGAAGACAACAATTCATGAAACTCGCCAAAATCCCGAATAATTCCAGTCTTATGGTAATACCCTCCTCAGCGCGACATACATTTTCCGCCTCTGCCCGGATATCAAATTCACCTCCAATCTCCTCGTCGTCTCCTTCTTCGGACAAACAAAAGACTTTTTGATGAGTTTCAGCACGACCACAACAGATATAGGAAACAACATGCGCGCAAAACAAACTAAAATCGACACCCGACATATAGTCGAGCACTTAAAAATCAAAACCCAGATCAAGCAACATTGCAGAATCAAGTAAATCCGCAATTACTCTTCTAAATCTCTCCATCTACCAAAACCCAGCAAAACCCCCACTACCCAACCACATCTCCTAGCTCCCCACGCACGTACACTCGGCACACCGCAGACAAGACAAATGGTTCGAGCAAACACGGGATAACCGCAAATGCGTACGCCAGTCCGACCACGAATCGATTTCGCCCGACAGATTCGAGCACCCAAGAACGGGGAGCGAC
Organism: Eucalyptus sp. ANBG9806169; assembly: GCA_014182395.1. Classification (NCBI taxonomy): domain Eukaryota; kingdom Viridiplantae; phylum Streptophyta; class Magnoliopsida; order Myrtales; family Myrtaceae; genus Eucalyptus; species Eucalyptus sp. ANBG9806169. The sequence goes on from CM024576.1 coordinate 31,359,717, forward strand.
ACGCGACGGAGGCGAGCGAGAGAGAGAGAGAGGTCTTCACCTGCGATTCGCAAAGCCAGATGGACGGCCGACGACGAAGTACCGGCCGGAGACTCGCAGTCGAGGAGGAGGAACCGAAGGCGATGGAAGAAAGGTGAACGGAGAAGGAGCTGACGTAGGGTTTAATGCGGGGTTTGAGATTTTCAGTCGAATCCCATGCGAGCGCCGTCGTCGACCCGTTTCGTCTCGAACCCGGGATCTCTAGGAGGCCGGGTAGCCCGGCCCGAATCGTCAGATCTGGTCCGGCCCGGCCCATGGATCATGGGCCTAATAAAAGATGTGGAGTCAGTTTGATTTCTTGCAAATATTTATCCACCAAAATGAGAATTTAACTTTTTGTGTAGCAAGAGTACTTTAGTTTTAGTAATTTCATATGACCTGTGGTGCGCAACTCTTTCATTGGTGGAAATTTCTTTTTATGATGAGTTTTTTTATTTATTTATATGTTCTACTGCTTTTTACATAACTAAATATATTTATCAAATTATGAGCAGTCTTTTTACTGAAGATTGAGATAAAGAAAGTTTAAGGGACCCGGAGTAGTGGGGACAATCCCATACAATCTTCACTTTTTGTTTTTTCGGTGGCTGCAATTCTACAACTCTCATTTATGAGAGCCGCCAACTCTTGCAATGGATCAAAAAAGGTCGTGTGACTTCATCTACAATTGGTGAGAGCCATAGTCGATATCTATTCCCATACTCGGTACATTAAAAAGAAAAAAAAAATTAGAAGTTCTCTTATCAATTTAGCTTTGTATATATCGTAGCTGATAACTTTAACTTTTACAATTAAGAAATCTAAACCACTTCTCCGTAGCACAAAAGAAAATCGGTAATTTTAATACTCACGAAAAGCACAAGCGTGAGATCAGTATAGAACGTGTATAATCAAACCGAACTAGAAAAATTAAAAGGCACATTGAATCGTGTTCAGCTAGGGGAGCAAGTGTACAGGAGCAGCTCTAGTCTATCTTCTGATGAACTAATCGTGCTCAAAGCTGAAAAGCAGAATGAAGGAGGGTGGAAAGGTCGAATCAGGAGAAGTCTCACGGAACCATAATGACAGTCGGGACCAGCTTTTCCTCGGTGCCCTCGAAAGATTGAAAAGAAGAGATGGGAAATTTAGCCTCGGATTTGAAAAGACTGGTAAAAGGCTCGTATAAAGGAAGATGCTTCTTTTTAATCAAAAAGCGATAGGAAGACATAGTGCTGGTGCACATGCGAGTGAAGTGGACACATTCGTGGGATCAATCATGCCCGTCTCTTTATCGAATGTGTTCACCTTTTCTTTTTGCCCTTTTTTCACGGTAGAGAAGATGACAATAGATGAAGCCACTCCGAGAGAAATCCGGAATGGTGAATATTCCTGTGAAGCAATAGTAGACCTCAGAAATCGGCCAGAAAGCTAACCTTGTTTGTTTGCATAAAGTATTTAGCTTTCCTCTCTTTTTACTTTGTCCCACTGGGAAAGTCCTCTTTTATTCACTAACTTTACATATTGATTTACCTTAGTAACAACGAAAAAAAGAGGGGTTCAGCTCGAGCTCGCGCTCACTTGCCCTGCGTATTTGAATTTCGAGCCATGAATGATTGATCTATCTTGAAACCTCAATTGCCTAGTAAATTTAGCAAAAAGCTATGGCATTCCCCACATCTTTTCTTTAGTGTACACACAACTTTAATGTCTCAAATCAATGCTTCTCTGTAAATTATAAGAGCACTCACAAAGGGCGGGATCGTTCGGCCTCGGTCTACCTACCTATAAATTTAAGCTAGAATAGAATGGAATGATGCAACTAAAGCCTAACACATCAGGTTGAGGAAAAAGGAAGACAACTAACATCCATCTACTCCTTCAAAAACAGCCTTCAACACTTCCACCAAACTTCCAACCCCTTAGTTGAGACTAATAATCCACCAAAAGGAAGATGGAATCAACACTCTGGCTCCTCTCTTCGCGGGTTTCGTTTTAATTGTTAAGGCGCCGACGTCGACTTCTTACCAAGAATCTTAATTTTCTCGAATGTGCTTGTTCAACGCCATACAAAGACACGGCATTTGTTCCCCGTGACATATAAGACATTGGATTCTCGATGCCGTCCGTGCCCGCGATGCACAAGAACACGCCACTCAACGCTGGTGCCGACTGCCGAGTGAGGAAAGTGTCCCTGGCTCGTTAACCTCTGCACGAACAGTGCAAAGTGAAAAGCCAACAGGGCTGCTAGGCTGCTAGTCCCTAGGATAACACGTCAAAAGATGGATCATCATTAGTTTTTCCTCTTAAGGGACGAAATGAACAGACGTTAAGGATCGGTCCCCCGAGGCCGCCCGGGTGAAATTTTTCAAGTATTTCGGGTACGCTACTATCCAGATCGTGTCGAAAAAGAAATTAACTTTCTTGCTGCTCGTTCCGAGAGCGCGTAAAAAGACAGAGAAATCTCTCTCGGCGGTTCGGCCGGCCGGCCACTAGATGAGGTTCATGCACGGTGACTTTTGGTCGGCATTGCACGCACTCTTTTGGGAAATACGGACCCAATCCACCGAAAGTCGTCGATCTCGTTACCCGCTATTAATTTAACGCATCGCTCCGAATTGTCTGTTTCTTGCAATAATATACAATGTTCTGTGGTGGAACGTCGTGACGAAACAGCCTCCGCTAATCCTGGGCGCGTCCTTTGTTTTATGTTCCTCGATTTGGAATTTTAATCGCCCGTTTCCCGTTTCGCGAGGCGGGTTTTGTCTGGTTTGTACAGGTTAATCTTGGACCATTTCAAAGCACGAGGAAATTGATTTGTTTCTCCTGCTGATCTGTTCTTTCGTCCCCTGCTTCAGCCCATGTTCGTTTAGGGATATAAAGGTTGAGCCCTTTCTTTGCTTTGAGAGATTGTGCGTGACACGAGGGAGTGCTGAGAAGCTACTTGGTTAATACTTCTGCGAGGACCATCTCATGTCACTTGTCTGAAAAGGAGTCTCCTTTTTCCGAATCAGGTTAGGCTCAACATTCACATGCGAAGCATAAGATGTCACTTGAGTACTTTGCTTTTCTTTCTACTTCTGAATTTTGTTCGGCTCGGTAAGTCGAAGTTTCGCAGCTGAGTGTTCGGCAAATCTCTGTTTGATGAGAAGTTTCTTTTGATGAAGTTTACCCTTTTTCGCCGAGCGCTGAATTCAGTCGGCTTTTTACCTTGTTGCAGCAGGAGTGGCTGAAGTAGTCTGAATTGCACTTGGCGAAAGCTATATGGTTCTCAGAAGAAAGGCAAACAGAAAGGAATAACTTTCAGGAATTGTTATGGATAGTATGCGTCACTTCAGTTGGAAGTTCAACTCTTCCCTCAAGCTGGAAAATGTGGAAGAGGATGAGGAAATGAAAGGAGCTTCTCCGTTGCCATCGGTCCCTCAGCCACAGACGCCGAAGGAGCCGATGGAGTTCTTGTCGAGGTCCTGGAGCCTTTCGCCATCGGAGGTTGCAAAAGCTCTGGCTCAGAAAATGAACGACATTCACACGATACATGACAAGAACCTCAGTACATGTCCCCAGCCACAGGCACCTGCTGCTCCTCAACTTCTTGTGAGTCACAGTTTCCCTTCTTTAGTCTCTGCAGTCATGGTTCACATTCATGATTCTGTATAGAGGATAAGACAGTGGTTTACGAGTTAGGAGAATGTTCAAGAAACACAAAACCAAAGCCCATTCGATTTTGCAGCAAAAAGAGATTTCCATTCTCTGTGATAGCTCTCGCTTGAATAGTCGAGCATGCTTCGACTTCTGCACATGAAAAGTCTGTACTTATACATGTGGTCCAAACAGAAATTACACTCTGCCAATCGACGTTTCCTGCGGTTCAAATGATTCACTTTGGCTTTGGTCTGAAACATGGTTGGCTTACAAATTGTACCGAGCAATCCTGCTGACTCGCATTTTTTTGTACAGGCAGCGAAGGTTATGAATTCAGCTCATGGTAAGAGGACGGGGTCATTTGGGAAATGGTTCCACCACCACCTCCACCACCACCACCACCACCACCATGTTCATAAGGAGCACGATAGGAGCACGATGAAGAAGAAAGAGAGCCTGCGCATGGAAAACGCCCACGTGCATTCGGCTGTTTCTATTGCAGGGCTAGCTGCCGGTTTGGCTGCAGCGGCTGCAGCGCAAAACTCCAATTCGGATTCAAAGATGAGTGTGGCTTTGGCCTCGGCCACAGAACTACTAGCATCACATTGCGTCGAACTAGCTGAACTAGCCGGCGCTGAGCATGATCGAGTGGCAACTGTTGTCCAATCAGCTGTGGACATTCATAGTGCGGGAGATCTCATGACTCTCACAGCAGCCGCCGCTACTGGTACTGCAATCGATAGGTTTTATGTACTGTTGAAGTTCATGTAAATCAGTGCACAAAGTGGTGATGTTTACTTTTAGCTGAATTTGGCTCTACCTTGCTTCAGCTTTGAGAGGAGAAGCGGCGCTGAAAGTAAGAAGGAGAAATGAAGCAAGGAGGAATGCCGCGATAAGTCCCTACGATAGGGGAATGGCAGAAACACACATGACTCTTCGCAGCCACATCGAAGAAAGCAGCACTCCCTGCGAAGGCGAACTTTGGCAGCACACAACAAAAGGTAATATTATTACCTGGAGGAGGATAATAGCTTCACTGTATAAAGCCAAACCAACGGTTTGACTTAATGCTATGAGCCATTTCCGTTATTAATCTTGAGCTTTGGTTTTCCTTCCATTGAATTTTTTCAGGATTATTTCAAATGAAGCATGCTTCTGTGTACATTAACAAAAAGTCCCAGGTAAATAGCTTTCCTTACTGTGGAGTTGACGAAGAAACTTATGAAAAGAAAGGAGAAATGGCACTAAAAATTCTATGCGCATTGTCAGGTCATTCTGAAGCTGAAAAGCAAGCACATTCGAGGAGCATTCTCGACCAACAGTAAATGTCAGTACCTTAGAATTTCTAGCTTTTTTCATTTGCATACATCCGCCATTGTCAACTCGATTTCTGACACTTCTATACCGTTACCAGGCATAGTTTATGGATTGTGCGATGAGAATTCCGCCTGGCCATACAGGAAAGAAAGAGACAACCCCGAAGAAGTCTTCTTTGGTCTCAGAACTGCACAGGGTTTTCTAGAGTTCAAGTGCAAGAATAAGGCCCACAAGCAGAGATGGGTTGATGCGATTTACAACCTGCTTCGTCACAATAACTGGGTTGAAGCTACTGAGGTCTCTCCAGAGCTTCTAAACATCAGTAACAGCGTCAGCATATGAATTTTTGATGGTGTCTGTTTCGGTAACAGGACATGAAGAAACTCCATTAATGAAATCAGGAGTCTGAATCCGATGCCTGTTTATCTTTTGACAGTAAATATCTTTTCCCCTTCTTCGGTTGTCCTAATACATGCAGAAAAAGCAAGATAACTGTCCAAACAAGCTTTGAGCACTGTACTTGGGTATTTTTCAGGAGCATGATATTCAGAAACACTTTTTGGTATTGCCTTTTGCTTTTACATTCCTCTGATGACACAAAATGAAATCTTGATGACAGTACTTCTCAAGATGACAACAAGCAGCTTTTACATATAGCTCTCACAGCAAGAATGAATTTACAGATCAGCTTCACTCAATTTTCGTCCAAGTGAATTGCAAAAGCAAGTGTAGTGATGGCAATAGATGTAGAGATGCCTCTAGTACTCTTTGCAGGATTAGATGTCTGTCATAATGAACACTCGTGTGTAATTGTGCACAGGCATTGCAGTTTCCGTGAACTGTGCCTCCCCTTGTCAAAATAAAACAGTCTTATTCTTCTCGTAAGGTAATACTCGCAGTTCACAGTATGATTTTATCGCCTTCGAAAGACATTGTTTCTCGAGGTTCTTTGACTTCTGCACAAAACTATGCAAGTTATCTCTGTGAGATACCCTCTCAACCTGCAATTAGAGAGAAGAAATATTACAGCCAGCTTACAATTGAAAAGGTCCAACAAGTTATTAGAAAGCGAGATTCATTAAATGAAGAATTTTTTGGACAAGAAGCGGATTGAGTCTTTTAGACATAGTTTGTGGACAAAAATGTCTTAGATTGACATGAGCAAACAAATAAAATCTGAAGGCATGACAAAAATCATTATTGATCTTTAACACAATATAACAGCCAAAGCTGACAGACAGAGCTGATTGCCTATGAAGACGATCAAATTAAGGAAAATAAATCACAATTCTCATTTGCAGTAAGAAGACCTCACACCATGGGATATTCTAATAACATCAGGTACTGGCTATGGCAGGTAATAAACAGGCCAGAGCACAGGTGGGTAGGTTTGACTGTGTGGTTGCTTGTACTTGATACCGTGCACAATCAAACTGGTGTTTTGTATCTAATGCACAGGCATATGTCTATTGCTTGAACACTCAGCCAACCTCGTGGGCTAAAAAAAATATTTTCCCTTCATAAGCAAGTCCTCAGTTTCCTTCCAAATCCTTCTTTCTTTGACTAAAGAAGAAGGGAACAGAAAATGAAGATCTTAAAGCAAATGTCGAACGCGGCATTATCTGAAAATTTAAGATCATAGGTAATACTGAGGATCTCTATAACCCAATGAGAAAATTCTACGAGCAACAAACATAGAGATCTTGGATCTCCATATTTAACATTTAGACATGCTCAAACTCAGTGCTTCTCTACTCATAATATGCTCAAGGTCTTGGATAAATAATTGCAGAGACCGGCCATGTAAAGTTCCATTCTGCTTCGTTTAAAGACTTCATGACTAGTGTTCGGTTCAAGCAAAACACAGAATCATTAAGATGATTATACTTGGCATCAAAAGCAAGCTGAGAGGCTAATGAAGTCTCTAGGGATTATCCCATATATTTGATAGGTTTTACTTGAAAAAGATCAAAACACTGTCATATGGAGGAGAAATCATAGGCACCAAAAAATAAATCAATAAATAAATAAAGCAGAAGGCAAAATGGACTCAAGATTCAGTTGATAATATGCTACTGACATCCATAGAAACCTATGTGGATACAGACTTCAGGTAATTAGGGGGAGACCAAGTGCCTATTTTGCCCACATTAAAGTCCTTCTGAACACAAGAAAGTATTAGGTGGCATGAACCTTAATCTGTCAAGTCTACTAAAGAATATATGGATGCAAAAACCATACCAGGGGCAGAAAGTTAGCGCTTACCATTTGCTCAATAATGGGCCCTGCATCAAGTTCTTCTGTCACAAAGTGACTTGTTGCTCCAATTAATTTGACACCCGCATCAAAAGCCTGACAATTTAGCAAGCATATCAAGGAAAAGCTAAAAACAGAGGATGAAACTATGAAATAAGTGAAAATCACATAGCTCTGAGTAAAAAAATTTAACCTGCTTAGATGGATTTCCTCCTTTAAATGATGGTAAAAGGCCATGGTGAATGTTAATTATATCCTTCCCATAGCTTCTCAAAAAATTTCCAGAGAGTATCTGAGGAAAAGATTCAGCTGCCCCTTAGCAGTGACTAAAAAAGGACGAAAACATTAACAAGTGATTCTGGAATGATGAATAAAAGGAGAAAAGCATGCTATTTCAATTGCAAATCAAATAACAAAATCATCCACAGAGAGATACTTTCTACTTTAACTTCAGTACGATAATAAATGACAACACGGAAGCTCGTTTACCTGCATATACCTGGCAAGTACTAAAAAGTCAGTGTTCTGGACCAACTCCAACATCTCTTCCTCTCTGTTGTTCTCTTTGGTCGTCTGCAAATAGTGATATGGAATGCCATGCCTCTCGAGGAATCGTTTCACATGGGTGTTTGGGCCTCTGTTGTGGTTACTATTCAAGAAAACTACCTCATTAAGTCAACTTTTTGAAACAGCCATGCAAATACGGTCAAACATAGACGAGAGATTCACCTTATCACACAAGTTATTTCCACAGGAAGTCTCCCATCCTGCCATCCATGTAATAAATCAACCAGGCAATGGTCCTGCAATTTGATCAATACACAGCAAATATGAAGATATGCAGACCAAAACAAAAGATAGAGATGATTAGTCTCGTACTACAAACCTGCTTCGAAACAAGCACGGCAATCTTGTACTTGGGATCTAAAATTGGAACACGGACAACTGATTTCATTGCATTGAACTTCTTGGACAATTGGAGAAAGTCCTCATCCATTTGCCCCCGTGGCCACTTAATCGGGTCAAAAATGAACTCACTATTAAGTTTGGGGAAGAAAAAATGCGAAGGTGCTCAGAATCCAAGAAATGATAATCAATACATATAGTGCCTATCAAGAATGATAATAAGCACACTTGCAATGAGCCTAAAGGCATATCTCCACATGTTACACGATAAACCAACAACCATTTAATCTCCAATTTAAACTGATTACAGAGACTCAGAGAAAATACAGTGCTCTAAAGAGTCGTGAATAATTTTGCTCCATCCTTGCAGATCTATGTGTATCAGAATGAACAAACTGAGGATCATTTGCAGAAAATCTTGTATTTGCATCCAGATCCCGAAGAACTAATTTACTTGATTCATTGCAGTGATGTTGCATTAACAATTTAATATTCCATTACAAAGATACTCGAGTGATAATTAAAACAGATGGTACCTAGCAGGAAAGATGTTAGAAACACCCATTATCAGCCTCCAAACATAACCCACACATATTACATGATTAACCAGCAACCATCCCATCTTCTAAATTGACTTAGAGACCCAGAGAGGGGTAGCCTAGCCATAATAGAAAGAAGGTACTTTGAATCTGATTTAATTGTGAATAACTTTGCTCCATACTCGCAGATTCGCATGCATTAGAATAGGCAAACCAAGAATCATCTGCATAAAAAACTTGCACTTTTCATTCCACTCACATCACAAAGATCTAAGTTACTCATTGACTGTGGCAATGTAACAAACAATTTAACGCTTCTTTCTTTTCTTTCTTGGCCACAAAAGTTTAACACTTCACCAGAACCCAATGACAAAGAAGAGAAAGCAACAGCACAGAATGTTTAAAAGAGAAACACTAAATCAACAAGACATATACCTTCTGGAATAAAAGACATTCTCATTTTCGGGCACGAAAACATCGGCCCCCAGTATATTCCCACCTCTGGAAGCGATACAATCCGATAGCTTCGCCACGATTCCAACACCATCCTGTTACATTCATCAGCCATCAAGCTCCGCACTCCTAACTCAATACCCAATTCAGCAAGCACAAAAACCATCACCAAACAATCAAGAGTCCACGACACATCTCAAAAAAATGCTCCAGTGCACGAACAACATCAAAATATCAGAATGCAAAACAAGAAAAAGGGCAGGACCCTTCTTCCGTAAACTGAAAACGATGAGAAAGCTGATCAAAAAGAGCTCGCGAGTGAGAAGAAATTGGAGGGATTGGACTGAAACTCACGGGGCAATGGAAAACGTGGACTCCGTGGGCGACAGAAGTGAAAGGCCTCGAATCGAGGGACCGCCCAGCGAATCTCGAGGACTTGAAGGACCCGTTAGCAATTACTCCCAGAACTTGAGCCCCTCTCTTCGCGAACGCCATTCTCTCTCCCTGCACACAATGTCCGGCGGCGATGACCCGCCAGCCGCCACCGCGAAAAGGTGGTTCCTTTCGGGTGGGGCGCGTTACCTATGACGAGTGGCTGAAGCTGCCATTTGTGGGCATCACTCAAATCTCACGGAGACGCTTATCTGGTGAAGAAAAAAATATATATATATATATATATATTTTGTATGTATGCTTGAGGATGAAAATTGACACATCTGTTTCCGTTGCAAATTCGAGAGACGACAACGTTGGGTGGTCGGACGAGGTCCCGGAGGATCTGGTCTTGCCACGTGGACTGGTGTGGCGAATGAGAGAAGGCAAGAAATCCCAAGTCTGGGGATACGGGTCCAGTCGACTTGGAAATTTTCATCCCGCTTTGATAAAAAGATGGAGTTTTTTCTTAGCGAATTTTGTAGATTCTTGTTTTCTAATGATGGATCGGTAAAACGAAAAGCAGTTTTCGGTGAAAACGGAAAAAAAAAAAAAAACAATTAGCTCTTGGCTTAACTATCGGGTGTCGATTATATTTCAGTAGCCGAGTGATAAATTAAAAATCTCATTTTTTCATGTGCATTCTCTCATTTAACTCTTCACTTAATTCAATCGTTATTTCAATAGATAAGTTTCAAAACTTTTTTGCATTGATTAATGGTCGAGATGACCAAAAAATGTATTGTGAATATGGTAGGATGAAAATTCTCTATTTTGGAATGTATTCTCGTTTTTCTTCTCAATTGATTTAATCGTTATTTTAATGAATAAGTTTCACAATTTACGCTTTTTAACATTGATCAACAGTTAAGATGATTGAAGTATCGAATGGTAGTACTAACGCGATAGAAAAAACTTCTCATCAGCTCGTCTAATCAGAAGGTGCACTTCTTCAATTTCCTAATATTATCATTCAGCACTATGTCTTGTAAAAATTATATAAAAATGGTGTATCACTTTAAAATTTTTGTAACATTTGTTGTGATCTGAGTGTAAAAGAGTTATAAAATAAGTGTTGGTACAGAACACTAGTGTACCATAGGAATTTCCAAAGTCTAATTTATGTATATGCACTCGATTTGGACGGTATTCAATGAGTTGGTCAAAACCTACTGTTATTCTATAGGAAACATAGGCATCTTGATAGAAAAATTCAAAAACTCCTTTGAATGGGTCATTTTCTCAAAATTCCTCTAATGTTAGATTTGATTCAGAGAAAACCCCCGACATGTATAATCGTGTCCCAAATAACCCATCAAGTTTTTTTTTTTTGGGTCGAGAAAATAACCCCCAAAGTGTATTCTGGCCCGTTTGGTTCAACTTTGAGAAAATGACTTTACATTTCTCCAAGTATCTTTGACTTAATGGGTATTTTGTGAATGCTAGTGTGTTTGGATACTAAAAAATGTATATATTTGCAAAGTAGCTTTAGGTTAAAAAGAAAAAGGAAAAAAGGAGAAAAAAAAAAGAAAAAAGGGAGGAGATCAGCTGGGTGGAGAGGGGAAAATCGTGGTGGTGCCGGTGGCTCTACAGTGGTGAGGCGGCTGGCGGCGGCGGCGGCGAGGTCGCGCGACCTCAGGCGTCGGCCCCACGATTTACATTCATCTGTCCCACGTCCCGCCTGTCGCGACGATCCAGGTCGCGCGGCCTCACTATGTTTTGTTGAAGCAAAACTCCAGTACTGCGCGATATTGAAAAAGACCGCATATCGCGAGAGTTTCAGGTACATTGTACATTCCCGCATTTTGAACGTCCAGACTTCAGACAAACGTGGGGCCCCACGATTTACATTCATTTGTCCCACGTCCCGCCTGTCGCGACGATCCAGATCCACTTAGAAAGTAGGCAGTGTGGTGGGACAGAGAGCAAAGTCACGGTTTTGACCCAAAACTCGAAACTTCCTTGAGCACCAGAGCGCCATGGAAGGTGACGATGCAGTGAAGTATGGGATCATCGGAGTGGGGATGATGGGCAGAGAGCACCTGATCAACTTGCACCATCTTCGACCCTTCGGCGTCCGAGTCGTTGCCATAGCTGACCCTCACGTCCCTTCTCAGCAGCTCGCTCTCGATCTGTCTGCTTCCTTTGGTTGGCCATTGAAGGTATTGTCTTTTTCTCATTGCCTCTCTGTTTTTCTTACTGGGTATCGTTTTAGGAGCTTTAAGAATTTTCTCCATCGATTAGACTTACTGGGCAATCAAATTGGCCTGTGCGGAGTAAATATCAGAAGAAGTTTAGTGAATTAGATTGGGACATATGTGGTCGTTGGTTTTTTCGTAGTTCCGTGACTGATAGTCTTGGAAAATTACTGACTTGATGACAAAAGTTACTTGCCCATATTGAGGAAGTGACTATCACATTGAGGAACTTATTGTTGCGGGATAGCTAACCCATGGTTTTTCAACGCTAAACTGTAGATTTACATAAGCGATAGAGGGAGAGACAGGGTTCAGAGTTAGCTTAACTGGTAGAAGCATAGTGCACAATGGCTGCTTTTTTTTTCCCGGTTGAGTATAAATTTGATTATTGGTAGGATCATTGGCTCACTTCCAAAATTTTGGGCAAATGAAACCGGTTTCATGGTCGAGCTGGTGGCAATACTCCCGAACAACTGCTTTTCTCTACAATTCAAGTTTAATTTGCTTCCTTGATTCAAGGATTAGATTTTCTGTATTACCGGCATGGCATTGTGATTTTCCATGAAACTTACTGGCCTTTTGCTTTTACTGCTCTGCTATGTTCCTTTGGTTAATCCGAAGTTACCCCCTAGATTGTTTTTGAGGTCCAACCTGGTGTGTCTGCATTTCCTTGGTACTTCATTTGTTGTTGCCTTGCTAAAAGTAGGCTTAGAGTTTCATTTGCAGCATGTTTTGTGGTTATCTTTGACAAATAGCAAACTGAAATGGCCTTGATGTGACCGCGAGATACACAGGTTTTCTCAGGACATAAAGAGCTGCTAGACAGTAGGCTCTGTGATGTGCTGGTTGTTTCTTCTCCAAACATGACCCATTATCAGATCCTTATTGACATCATCAACCACCCAAAGGCACATCATGTTCTTGTGGAGAAGCCATTATGCACCATGGTTGCTCATTGCCGGGAGGTCAGTTTGCTTATAACTCCAGTAAGATGTGCTACAGAAAGAGACTCTGCACTAAAGCAACATGAGACAATATAAACTAGTAGGTGTCTATGAGAGGAGGTGACCATTACACAGTGAGTATGGTAACGGAACTAATCTGTGTCTAATGTCCTTTCGCAGTCTGTTCGTCTGTGGCCTCTTCCTTTCTATATAAATAACTCCTCTCTAACAATTCTAGATCATTTTGTTTGCTCATCTTTACATTACTGCAATTTCAGCAAGTATGATGATAAATGACCATCCAACCAATACCTCATTATCATCTCTGATGGTTGATCTCTCCTCGTGCTGTTTCATAAGGGGTGCACAAAACTTGTGTTTGACAAACTTTAAGTCTCTTAGCTATAAAGAACCGACTGAAACGATGTTGCTTAAACAAGGAATGATTTGCGACTTTGGATTTTCCACTTTTCTAGAAATCCTTGCAGTCTTGAATGATTAACGACATTATAACCTCAGTTCATTGGGATTATACAATCTTTCCATATTAATTTGACTGACTTGCTAGGATGATCATGTAACCAGGTGGTGGAAGCTGCCAAGGCAAGGCCAGAGATGCTGGTGCAAGTTGGTTTGGAATACCGGTACATGCCACCCGTTGCTAAACTGATTGAAATAGTCAAGGGCGGTGCTCTTGGACAGGTCAAAATGGTGGCTATCCGGGAACATCGCTTCCCCTTTCTCGTCAAGGTAATACAAGTCACTGAGTCAGTATCAAGTACGCAGTCATGAGCAGCAAATAATCTCTTCTGCGGATGTCAGGTACACAATTGGAATCGATTCAATGTGAACACAGGAGGGACTCTGGTGGAGAAATGTTGCCACTTTTTTGATCTGATGAGAATATTTGCCGGGGCCAATCCTGTTCGTGTGATGGCTTCTGGAGCTATCGATATTAATCACAAAGATGAAATATATGATGGGAAGGTAAATTTCTTATTAATCTCTTAACTATGTATGTTTCAAATAAAGGTAATGGCTGTGAATTGCGATGCAGAAGAGTAAATTTGATTTTCTTTTAGTTGTGATGACAGTTAAGAAACACTGTGTAAGGAATAGCTTAAGGCAATGGCACAAGTGACAGAGAGGACATGACCTATGATTAACTTGAACTCTCAATCTCTCATTGCGACCATCTGTCTCCCTTTAAGGCTTGGGACACTCAAAAAATTTAAAATTGGTTATTCAACTCTCCCACGTGACCGTAGTAGACTTTGAAGCTGTAAATTTCAACAGTCTTCTCTAGCTTTTTGATTGAATTCAGTTGTTTATTTGCATATTATTTTGTGCTATGATGTATGCTTTCAGGTGCCAGATATAATTGACAATGCCTATGTCATTGTGGAGTTCGAGAATGGTTCACGAGGCATGCTCGACCTTTGCATGTTTGCTGAAGGAAGCAAAAATGAGCAAGAAATAGCTGTCGTGGGTGATAGTGGAAAGGTCTCTCTCTCTCTCTCTCTCTCTCTCTCTCTCTCTCTCCCCGGTGCTCAGATCTTCTATCTGACCATGTGAAGTAGCATATTTTCGTTCTTTTTTGGTTCTTTCGTTAAAATGAAGTAGCGAATTGATCGTCCAACAGGGCGAGGCATTCGTTCCCGAGAGCATCGTCCGTTTTGGCTCTCGAGCTGCTGGCAGAGAGGGCGTCCAAACATTAACAGCGGCAGATGACCGGATAAAGTAGGCTACCCACTTACCCTTTTCTTAATTGGAGACCCAGATTCCGCCACAGACGGCAAACGCCAACCTAACCAATGTGACTGTGTCGTAGGTATGACGGCCTGCATCACGGATCAAGCTACCTGGAGCACCTGAACTTCTTGGATGCAATTAGGGCCAAAGGTGTACGTGCACCCGCCGTAGATTTGCAAGATGGGCTGATCTCAGTGGCCATGGGAGTTGCAGCACAGCTTTCTATAGAGAAGGGCCGGTTCGTTGAGATGGCAGAGGTCATTGATGAAGGCATCTCTAAATGTGCCCCGGGGCCCTGATATAACAAAGTTTCTGAAGCAACATTCTGGCAGTATTGACTAGCTTCAGCTCTTATTGTATCTCAGCCACATAAAAATTGAGTATGGATCATAAAGTGGCGCACCTTCCAAGCATCGAAAGTTCGAAATCTGCCTTTACCAAATACTTTGGTCAAGGCCATTGGAATAAAGCATGAATCATTTATATGAGACGAACGCAATTCTTAAATCCCCTATCTACAATATGAGGTCTAAGAGAATAATTGGTGAAATATAATACAATATGGTAAACAGTCGGAAGGAGGCTGTCAATAAACTGTAGGCTAATGAAGCGGAAATGAGAGGCTTGCCGAACTCGAACATCATCAACGGGTTCAGCAAAGAAAATCAAGCGACAATTTAAGGTACGAGGAAATGTTTAAGCAATCCTCAAATCAACACGCCGCAAGCAAAGTCGCCATAAATTTGAGGAAGGAAAAACCAATTTTCCAGTTGAATAAGCACATGGTTTTTTTCTTTTGGGTTAAGAAAAAACAGGAAAGAACCGCTTCCGCCTGAACCGTACAAGGACGGTTTGGCAATACATACCTTCGGAACAGGCGAGGCATTTCTTTTGCCAAAGAAGGAATCGGTTCATTAACCATCAATCAAGACAGAATCCGCAAAGCAATAAGCACCAAAGAGTAAACAGGCAATAGAAGTATTTTATCAAATAGAAAATGCCCTTAAACGATCTCCAAAATTTGACAATTCGCTCAACAAGCTCGACAAATACTACGCCCCAGGAAAGTATCCAGGAAACAAAAGTACTGCAACAAATATCCAGAAACAAAAATAATCTGACAAGCAATGAAGGCCAGATCAACGGTATCGGCGCAGGGACAGGGAGTTGTTTCTCTTCCAAGTAGCCCTGCGTGAAGGGCGAGCCTTGTGGTGTCTGTGGCCCTTTCCACGAAGGCCTCTGTACTTCTTTCCAGCAGACGTAAGACCACGAAGCTCCCTATGTTTGTGCACAGGATTGCAGAGCCAACTGATTCTCGGGTCCCTTCGGATGGTTGTGTGGGCAACATCAACCAGAATTACCTCAAAATATTTGTAGGTAGAATCCTGCAATGAACATATATATTTGAAAATTTTAACAGTGAGCAACTCGATAGACTTATGAAAGACAAAATAGTTCAACAAAATCATATAAAGAATAACAACCGTAAGCCCATGAGAGAATACACAAACCTCATTGATCCAGTAGGAGTTCAGAACCCGGAGGCCACCCAACTTTCTGCCAGCACGTTCCTCTGCAACAGACCTCTTGCTTCGCTGGAACTTCAGTTGAGTAACACCCTGATTTGTGGGCTTACCATACACGATACCCTTGGGAACAGGTCTCTTGCGACCACCACGTCTTACACGCACACGATAAACCACGTAACCCTGAAATCACTTAAACTAGTCAGATTCTGGATAGTTGCCCAACGAAAAAAAATATTGCACATCGTAACATAAATCAAAGCGCCAATACGCTGCACAACAGAATAACCCATGACCCAAAGAAACAGCAAACCATCTGCATATATAATCAGACAAGACAACAGGCAATTAACCCATGTAATCACTTGGCCAAGACGTCAAAGAATCCAAGCCATATAAGAAATTGCATATCCAAATAAAAGGAGGCATTCCTCAGGAACATAGACGTTGCGGAACTTATAATGTATCGATCGAGACAAAATAAAGCTCAAACTAAGAGAACCTAGTCGGTCAGATAACACCTCCAGGAACATAGAAGTTGTGAAACTTATAATGTGTCGATCGAGACAAAAGAAAGTTCAATATAAGAGAACCCACTCGGTCAGATTATCGACTTGCTTTCATATAGCTGGTCTCAGGAAGCATCTAATCATAGTACGTAAACATCCTCCTGGAGGAAGTAAACGTATTATGACGCTGCTTAACCAGCTAATGCAGATACCAAGTCAGCCAACGTCAGAGGGATTACGACTTTTAATTCATATTCACATGTCAAACCAAGGACGAACAGTGACATCAAATGTCAACTTCGAAAATAGCACATAAACAACCTCGCAGGGCAAGTTTTTCTGGGTCTTAGGAATGTGACCAAAAGGCAAACATTCAGCTACCATCTCAGCGACAATCAAAGGACATAAAAACACCAAAATCAACAAATCATCCTTCTAGAGGTCAATAAGCAACTCGAGCAGACCAATGGAGCATCGTGATTTTACCTGCTTGGCCTTGTAGCCCAAACGGCGGGCCTTGTCAGGGCGGGTAGGGTGGGTGACCCGCACGATAGACGGGTGCTGTCGGTACTCCCAGCACCTAACCCTCTGCAAGAACCTCATCACATCAGACTGCTTCTTCCTCCATAGCTCCGACACGTACTTGTAAGCCCCTAAACGCCACACAAACAAACCATATCAGAACACCGACCCAGAACAATCGACAACGAGGCACCGCGCATTAAAAACCAGGCAACACGACGAAAGAAAAGGACAGATCTCGAGCATCTCTTCTTGATTCGTCGAAAGTTTCGACCTTCACGCACAAAATCCTCTCCGATAAACGCGAAACAACGTGCAAGCATGGAAACAGATTTCCCATACCGAAACGCGGTGATCTTCAGATCACTCGAGCTCAGCTCCAACTAAATCAACGAATCAACGCCAAGACAAACACGACAGTGCGAACAAGCCTTATCACCAACCAAGACTAAAATGCACGTCTACAAGCGACAGGTTTTCCGCCCCCCGGCGGAACAGATAGAAAAAGTAAAAAACCGATGAACCTAGCCGAGAACAAAGCTCCCAAAAAGAGCGCCGGACACGGACAACATCGAGAACTCGTAAACGCGAACGAACTCGACGGAGGCCGCACGACGACTCCTAATAGAAAGCGCATGCGGAGAGATGGACATGGAGGAGGAGGAGGAGGAGGAGGAGGAGGAGAGTACCCATTGGAGTGGCGGTCGTGCAGCTAGGGTTTCCGGAGCTTGCAGAAAATGGCCTAGGGTTCAATCGATGAAGATGGTATTTATAGTGGTCGAATTGGGGTCTCGTTTTGGACGGGGGAGTTCATGGGCCGGATCCGGCCCGTTTGCGCTTATGGATTGTGGCATGCGTCTGAGCAATGCGGAATCACCTTCATTTTTTTCTTTTTGCCTTTGGTTTTTTTTTCTTCTTCTTTTTATTTATCCTTAAGTGCTTGTGATTTTGATAGTTATAAACATGCCAATTTTTCTGTTCGATATACTTATTACCATTACAATTGCGACAATGCACCACGATTCAAGGCCAACAATCAAGTAAAATCGTATGGCTTGACATTACTTGTATAAGAGTAATCGAAATATTTTCTTTCGGAAAGAAATATAGTATTACCATTCGGATTAAAATTTAACTGTATGGCGAGCGTGCTTTATTTTAGCTACACATCCCATCGCCGTTGACGTGGGTAGTTCTATTTTCAAGAGGTAACTGACTGATCATATCAAGGGTGACAAATGTAGGAGTTAGACAGACTGTATACCCAATATTTATTCCTAACATCTATAGCTTAGACATAATTTGTTACTTTCATCTTCATACGTCCAGACTTCACCAAGTCGTTTATAAGATTCATTTGTCCCATCAGCCGTGTAGAGACACGATAAGTATTCATTACAGGGGACGGCTTTCGAAACAACATCGGTGAAACTTTCAATGTTGGTTTCTTACATGCTTTCTACAATTTGGGTGTCCCTGCGTTAAACGAAAGTTCGACATGAAGTACCAAATATTCAAGTTAAAAAGGAGGACAGTTAGAAGCAAAGGCAACATTACTCAGTACCCAGTTTATCATCGCGGTTTAGTCGGAAAGGACAGTCTCACGCAGCTATCACAGTGACCACTGGGTCGACCAAGCATGAGCCAACAGAAGATTGTGATGACTGTGAATCAATGATCACTGGACGAGAGTGATACACGACGCGACTCGAAGGAGCCCAGTGCATTCAGGCATCGTATATGCACCCTCAATCGTTCACGGACGATGAAAGCAAACTAGAGTCGGCAGAACGTCCAACGAAGCAATCGATTGGCTCTTTGATTCTCAAGTAGTGGAATTGCATCGCTCCATTTGGTAGCTACCATTCCTATCGTCTGTAGTGCTATTAAGGAGCTCGAGGAATCCGAACCACGGTTACGAAATCAGATAATTATATATATGGAAGTTAAAATTTTCATCTTGGTAGGTACCCAAAGATAATGGAGATCAGCACAAAGTTCCATCTACAACGGCAGTCGGAGTTCTTGACATTTGCAAATAAGTGAAGGGAAAAAGTAGCTTCCTCAGTAGAAGGGTCAGAGCACATCAAAAGTTCAAACACAGATTGAAATTCTTTCTTTTCATATATCTGCCTATACCATAAAGGATGAGCTTGCATGACAATCAGTCGAAAAAACTAAGGGGGTCTAGTAAAAATCAGGCTAAAGAAAGGAAAAAGATAAAGTTATACATCTGTCAAGATCAATGAAGATACAATCACAACATACGCAAGGAAGAAGAAGATGGCTATCTGAATGAAAAACTTGGGGTTCTCCCTCATGTTCGGAGAGGTTACAGCCCTGTAAAGAAACGACAACTAGTTAGTTAAACCACGAAATAAGGATCGCTAGAGCAAGGAAAAACTAGTTTCGTTAAAAATGTTTCTGGTAATTGTAAGAGTGCCATGGCGCAAAGTGACAATACCGAGCGATTCGCTGAGAAAATCTATGAAAGGGCAGGCTCTGGATGAACACGATCCCTGGCCCTGTCAGAACAGCTGTTACTAGATTATCACCCTGCAATTGGCAGACAACATGTCAGCGTCAATGGTCTTCCAGTGAAAATAGATAAGAGGAAGAAGCTGTTAGAACAGGTGGACATGCCTTACAAATAAATTAACCAAAGACAAAAAGCTGGCTTCTATGGCCAAATGCAGTCATTTAGTGGAAGCATCTACATACCCTGAAATTCCAAATTTGGAATGATGCCAGAGAAATAAAACTTACCCCAAAGACTGCTCTTCTGATGGGACCATTGTACTTAATTTGGATATTGACCGTGCCTGTTACAGCAGCAATGCAGGATACATCGACAGCTAAGACTTCTCCAACCTCAAGATTCTTCTGCACAACTGTACCAAAGAGACAAAGCAAACATCAGGCCCTTTCAACTATTCAAGAAGAATGCAAATTTGAAAAAGTACTTTAAATTTTCAAGAACCCAGATACGAGTGAACTAAAAATGAGTGCAAAACCAAATGGATCTTGAAGAAACCTTCTGGCATACGAAGTACAAAAGAAAGTATTGGTGCTTGAATTGCATCAACAAGGAACAAAAGGCATAGCTAGATTCTCTACAGTTGACTATTAACAGTAACCATGCTTATCCCAAGAAACAGATGTGCTACAGGAATTGAACTATGATCTTGGAAGAGCATACCAGATCCACCCGCAGCTAAAAATGCAAGTCCTTGGCCTGAGAGTTTCTGTCTCAAAAATCCCTAAAATAGCATATTATACTTATCAATTAAACAATAAAAAATGGATAACTTGGCAATTATATAGCAAAGGTAAAGATCAGGAAAAAAGAATTCCCTCATTTCAACAGTCGGCAGTAGTAGCCAAACAGAAGGTGCGATAAGGCGTTGTATCTTACCTCTGCACCAGTGACCACATGGCGTGCCCTCTGATCAATCGTGCTACTGACCTTGACATCGTTGATAGAGCAAAGAAATGCATCTGGCTACAGATAAAACTCAGAGAAATCAATTAATGTACCAGGACACAGTAATAAGAAGATAATTAATTTGAACAACAAACATGTCCCGAACCATAAGCTGATAAGTGACTTAGAAGTATCCAAACTGATTGCTGTTGATAAAACTAGAGTAAATGATAACAAAAGATAATCACAAGGCAACAGAGTAGGGCTCTACCTGGCATAAAATTTCTCCACCAAACATAGCCAGGTCAATCTAAGCAATGCACAATTCAAGGGCTGTAATTAGAGACACAATATACAAAAAGCCTCAATATGTTCGAGTAAGAAGATATGCAATAACCTAGTACATTAAAACAATCAAGACTACAATAATTTGACTTGTCTAGGAGGACAAACCGGGAGAATTCTTGCAAGAGAAGGTGCAGCTATTCCAACAAATCCATCATCAGGACCAGGGTTTCGAAGAGTTACGCTTGTCACATTCTTGCCAAAAAGCCATTGCCACATTCCCGCTTCATTCTCAGGTAGATAAACATTGTCCATTTCAATAGACCCAGACATGAAGCACATAGAACCTGCCGAATTTCCATGTATCAATCCCACATATGCAGCAAAAGAAAAAAAGGCTGTTCAGACAGCTCAGCACCTAGCAATTTAGCAAATGAGAATTTCCAAATGAAAGCTGTTCAGTGATGCATGCAAAGGTTCCCGATCCAACCACTGAGACATCCAAAATCAGCCTCCACAACCCCAAAAAAAAAAGCCAACTTATACATACAATAAAGAGAGGGAAAAAAAAAATCCCTTGTGTGGCCATAAAAAGATATGCTCAATAGTACCATTATTTTCAGTTTATACATGAAGCATTTGTCCAAGAAAAATATATAGAACAAGAACCTTGAGTTGCATTCACAAACAAAAGAAAAAAGGAGAAGAACCAATCATTGGTAACCAATTCTACTACATCAAATGTGCTGATAACATTCTCTAAACAATAAAAGCCAGGTCTGTTTCTGCAATCCAAAATAGAAGACCAGCAGATAAACTACCAAAAACATATTTAAGAAGGATACCGCAAATAGTAAGGACTATTTGCCCCAACTCTATCATCCACAAGGCCCAGACATATCAAAGAAAAGATTTATGAGTCATGACATGACATGAAGAACATAAAGCAATCTTAAGTTGGTGTACTATGTCTTGATGCTGGATGCAGGATGCTTTTTCCTGAAGATCAATAAACTAACCTACTGCAGGGTAAACATTCCCTCACCAAGATGTTGAACGGTAAGTAGATTGCAGAGTCATATACTAAGTAGCTCACAAATGCATCTCTTCATTCTTCAACGGTTAAAAAAATAAAATAAATAAATAAAGGTTTGAGGGCAACTCACCAGGTCTTGCAACAACTTTTTCTTGTGACTTCAACATTATCTGATAGCAAAAACACGGATTTGTTCAAATATGTAAAGAGACGAAAATGCAACAAAAGAAGGCCAGCACGAGTAGTTGTATACCTGGACGACCTGTGCTTCACCACCTAAAATCTGGAAGGGTATGACAGCATCTTGAGGACTCTGCAACGAATCAACCCACATGAAATCAAGAGGGAAAGAAGAACCCGTAAACAGAGAAGTGGACAGGAAATACTTGACGGTTCAGAATGCAACAAATAAAGACAGCAGGTCTCTTTCAGATCAAGTTACACATCCAAGTCCAAACCAATGGCAAAGAAAGGTCTATCTTAGATGATGTAACATCTGTTTGGTAGACTGAGATAAGCTCCTCATAACGACAGCACTAGAACTAACACTCCAATAACCCCCCGTCACCAAGCATTACATTGGCATTTAAAAGGACTGCCGACGCTCTTTACCGAGGGCTCCTGCTCCAATTCCAACCCATAAGAACAGCTCATTCACTGCAGACTCCAGTTTGTACCCATGCCCCGTCCCACTATTCAAATTACCGTAGCCAACAACGACACGAATGCAGCAGGCACCATTTTCACCTCAACAAACCGACTCAGAAATCTACTGCTTCTCATGCCGACACCCCCGAAACTCTATTCCGGATCATGGAACCCCGTTCCCGACCAAACTCGAAGTTCCACTCCTCCAAAGACGTTGATTCACTGAGAAGGACAAAACTAAGTGCAGAACCTCCTCTCCACCTGTCGCGACACACCAATACCTCTTCCAAACAATCGGCTCCCCGATTTCCAATTCACTAAATCTCGGCCGCAAGAAAACGATCGCCCGATACGCGGCGGCCCGAGCCAAAAAGGGGTCGACGGAAAATGAATCCGAACTCTAACCAAAGCAAACACAAACCTCTTCCCTCCGCCGCAATTCCTAGGCAAAAACGATTCGCGATTTACCTGATAAACGTAGGGCTGGAAAGGCGTCGAGAAGAACGGCGCGGCCATGGCGGAATGCGGCGGCGGCGACGACTTTCCGACTTGCTTCCCGACAACGACGTCGTCACAGACTACCGGAACGGCGGAGCCCTAGATCGCATTGGAGGTCCCTCAGGCGGAGCAGCTGCCGCGAACGATCCTCTACCTCCGATCGGATACCAAACGATCGCCGGACCGCCTCGGGGAAAGAGATCGGGTTCGAGGATTTTGAAGTAGCGGCGACAGGAAGAACGGGATTTTAAATTGCGTTTGCAATTTTATTTTCTTTCCCTCGTCTCTAGCCACCGGCGATTGGAGTGGCATTTTCGTCATTGCGGCCATCGTCTGCTTTTCCCTCGTCACTTGGGGCGTTACACGTGGGCTCGATTCTGACGTGGCGTCGCGTTATTGGTTCCGCCTTGCTATGCGGACGTGGTCGGGCTACAGGGTTGGGGCTGATTCAGACGCGGATCTGGGCATTCGTGATGGGCCGAGACTCGACCCGGCCCGTCTGCAGGTGAAATCCTCCCTGCTAGTCTAAGGTTACGGGTCTGTTCGATAACCATTCGGTTTTTCTATTTTTCTGCCCTCTTATATTCTCCAAAACAGAAATTTATTTGATAATATGAGCTAATTTTTTTATTTTCTAAAACAGAAAAGTGATCAAAAAATCGATTTAGAATAGAAATGAAAAGTAGAAAAAATATACTTTTTTGTTCCGAGGAATAAAAGGAGAAAGAGAGTTATTTTAGAAAAAGAAGCCTAACATAACCTAATGTTCATCTTACACAAACAACACAAAGTTTGCTCTCCTGACCCAATCTTGAAGAACAGCTATTGGGCATTTTTCATTGCGTTTGCATTTTTTTTTTTTTTTTTGGTCTCTAACCACTACCAATTGAGTGGCATTTTCGTCATTGCAGTAATCGCTTGCCGTTCTTGATGCATCACTTGTCACTCTAGGCACTACATGTAGGCTCGATTCCAACATGACTTTCCATTATTGGTTCTGCCTTGCTATTAGAATGTGGTCGGGCTTTTAGACTCAGGTTGATTGAAATGCATATATGCACATTCACTCCCTAATTACTACCATTGTTTTTTTTAGGAGGGTGCTAACCTTTGAGTGATTAGGAAGTAAAGTCAGACATATATTTTCCTTTGAAAAGAATTAATCGATGTCAATGGCAAGGGTGGTTTTTGTTATTTTCTTTTGTCTTGGTTTTGGCTAGGGATTCCAATGGTATTGTTATGCTATATAAATCTTTTGATGCCGGTGCAATGCTATTATGAGGCTAATGTTGTTTTATATATTGTTGTTGCTTGAAATTGTAGGTTCTAGTGGATTTATGGGTGCTGGGTGTATGTCATGGAGTAAGAACAAAATGCACCAACACGCCTTGGTGTAGTTATGAATACTACATCTTCTTGTATAGGTTGTTGCAAGAACAGGATGCACTAGCAATCCAACTGATGTGACAAAATGCACCACGACCACTGTAAGCCAAGTGATATTTGAAACTAACATGTTCTTTTTTTAAAATTTACGCAACACGAGTGATCACTTTTTAATCGCAATTGGTACTTAAATAATCATAGTACTCAAGCGATCATTATTTACAACTTATCGCACTGAATTAATCAATCGTGAATTTGTCGCCATCCCTTAATTTTCTCTATGGTTTACAGTAATAATTATAGCAAACCAATAAATCATTACCAAACAAAAGTAGCAAATCGTTACACTCGAAGCAAAAACTAAGCAAAATAAATATTGACAATACACAAGTAAGTAAGAAAATTTTTAAGTGCTCACAATCGATGAATTCCAACTCAACCTTCTATTTATACCATAAATTGCAACAAAACCTTTTATTCTATATAAAAATTGCAGCAAACCAATAATACACTTTACTTACAAGTAACTCAATACAAGTACATATTTCACGTCTTCGACTATGGTAGATATATAAACTTCTTTGAATAGACCACACGAGAGAATAACAACACAATCAACACTTGATAAGAGTTTCTTTCAATTTTCAACCTTGAAACCTCTATCTTCAAATGGTCGACCAGAGATGTAAAACCCTTCATTTGAGTTTAATATTAAGTCGACATTCTTCAAATCGTCCATTAATATAGGTGGAGGTTGATGTTGACTTCAAGTAGCTCTAAGATCACCTCTATTGCTCGATTGGAAAATTTCGCATCAACTCACTTGAAATATTTGCACTTCGAGCATTTTCTATATCTGCCGCACCCATGGAATCTATTCAACCAAGTTCCAGATATTCTCCTCGAACTCGGTAAATCGCAACAGTAACACTCAACTCACTATCAAATTCGTATTTTTGGAACGAATGTGAGCTGTTGCTAAAGTTTCTGCCCTCCATTTGCAAGATCGAGCTGATAATTTTAAGAGAAAATCGAAATAGGCACTCAATTGGGGATTTGGGTTTTGAACTTTTGGTTCTCTTTCAATTTAGGGATTTAGGGTTCTTACTTAGGGGAAAGACATTAAATAGTGTCATTTTGTTGTTTGCATACTAACTATACTCTTCGACAAGCCACATCGACTTTAAAAATTAAAAAAAACTATCATAAAGGATTTCCAACCAATCAGATCGGTGTTGGTAATGAAATGATCGTTTTTCAAACTTTTTGACATTCAAGTGATTCAAAATAAACTTTCGGCATCAAAGTGAGTGCAGCACACAGCTTTTGACACTTCTAATGTATTTACTCCCGGTCTTATTGCAAACATTCTACTCGATGCATTCGATGCATTCTCCACTAGAAAATGCTCCATCCAAGCACCTATCTAAGCGCTCACCGTGGAGTATCTATGCCTATCTTTTCACTCGAATGACTTACCTATCATCATAATCAATTGCATTTGATATTCGAATATCCACCTAAGATTCTATGTTCATGCCATGAGAGGCATCTTTCTCTTGAAATTTTTCTCAACCGCATCTTCTTTTCGATCAATTTCAATAATACCTCAATTACGGCAATTACGGCATATGCTGAGCAACAGGTAATTTATCATATTTAGAAGGTACTTAATAGAGATTCGGTTTCTCGATTCAATTATGCCTCATCAGCTCAAGAGATCCATTCCGCATATCATATTCCAATCAAAATTTTTATTCTCTTTCCATATAACTCTTCACGTATTGAATTCTCTCTTTAGAACAGTTGTTATCGACTTGCTTGTAATGTTTTGAGCTTTTTAAGATAAATGGTCCAAGAATAACGAGTACATGTTCGTTGTTTGAAGCTGTGGAAGCTCTCATTTTTCTATCAACTAAATCAAAACGGAGTGAGAGAAAAGGTAAATGACTATAGTAAAGCACACGAATTTCCATGAGGATAGGGAGAAGTCTGCATAATTCTAAACTCGGCAAGACATAGCTAAATGAGATCAGAGTGCTCGTATCGAGTCATTATGTCGATGAAAAATGTCCATTTCTTCAAGAATCAATCACAAGCATAAAAATGTTACGCTATAATGAGATCGGTGTAGCACATAGAATATAATAACTCGATGAGAAAAAAAAATGAATCGATTGCTTTGTCATACTTAATTTTTGGGGGGAGTTACTCTAAATTATGCCCGTGATACCAATCTTCTCAAGCACGAAATTTATTAATCCGAATGATTCGTTAGGTGGTCCAAATGATTTACGTTTGCCTCATCTGCTCGGTCGGCCGGAGAAACCGACGGACGTTGACATCCCCTATCCATGTGTTCGACAGCGCAATATTCACCTTATTCAACGGTCAATGCCAACCTCTTGGGGCCCCACTTGGCTTATATATAATAAAACTTCATAATTCGACATCATCCACCTCCTATTTTCTTTTTAGTTTTTTTTTTGGGTAAATTACGATGTCTATAGTAATAATTATCCCCTGCTTTTTTAAAATTCACATTCCTTTTTTTCGCGATATATAAATCGATCAAATACATAACAAATCGATATTATACAAAAAAAAAATTAATACAACTATTATAAAGGACGGAATGCAAGCAACCTAGACTGCATCAGAATCGAAACATTCCTTTCACCTATTCACCTCTCATTCCTTACTTCGGTTCGAAGGAAATATGGACTTTTATTTCTAAGCTTTTTTGAGCTTCACCAATTCAGAAACCAAGTTAGGATAGTGCTGAGAAAAGAAGGGCAGTAGAGAAAATGAATCGAAATAACTCCGCAGATTATTCTCACGCAAATAAAGGCGCGAGCATATAAACAAAAACCGTGATGTTTTTTTTTTTTTTTTTTTTTCCATATTAATACACCATAATGCAAAGAGAATAAAATACATATCGTATGATTGGAATCGTGCATGATAGCGATACTTATACTATCATTCTAACTACAACCTAACATATTATTATTATTATTATTATAATTATACAAGCTACTTGTTTCATTATTTTTTTAAGAGCAGTGGAACGAATTTTCAATTCGTCAAATTATTTGGTTCAAGAGTCGAGTCGAGTCGAGTCGAGTGGATACATAAGCGCGTCCGAAAGCCGTTATTCCGCCGTGCGGGCTCTCGCCTTCGCTCCCTCCATTCAACTTTCTAACGCGGCACTCTCTCTCTCTATCTCTTCCTCCGACTTTTCGCCTTCCGTTCGGGGGAGGCTCAATCCGGATTCGTCTCCGATCAGGCTGCTGCGCGGAATTCCGATCGCGCCTTCTCGAGGTACCCGCGGTTTTCCCTTCTCGTTCGATTTCCTCGTCGGCGATGCTCGCTTGCTCGTCCGTCGGAATTCCCCTGCCGTTTCTTTTTTCTTTTCTCTTTTTGTGTGATGGATGAACGAGTCGGAGGGGCGCTGGTTGCAGCGACGAGTCCTGATTTTCAGGCATCAGCGTCCGATTCCCGTGAAAATCGGGTTAGAAAAAGTTGATGCGAAGCTTGATAGGCAAGCAACTTTGGACGCGTTCTTCCGGTTTGTTGCATTGATTTCCAAAGGTCGATTCCGATGCCCCTTGTTTTGGGTTTTTTTTTTTTTTTTTTGGCCGGATGTTGATCGGCGAAATCCGTTTCGGGAGCGAATTTTGCGTTTCCAGAGTGACTACGAAATCGGGCTGGCCCCGTCTCTCTCGGCTTCGTCGGTCTGAAGTTCCCTGCTTTTTGAATTTGCCTGTTCTGGTTCGACTCCTGGTGGCATTTTGCTTTTCTCTTCCGTTGAAGCTGTTTTCGGTTCGTCGAATGCGTAATCATTTGTGAACATAGGAAGGGCGATGTAGGTAGTGTGAGGATGCAGTGCGAAGTGTTCGAAGATTTTCTAGTTTCTTCGTCTTGTCTATTTACCGGCTAAGGCAGTTGTTGAATTGGTGGCTGACAGCTCGTACTGAGAATCCTAGTCATATGCTAATTAAGGGTATTTACACCATTTTATTTGCTTGTCTAGGCGTGGATAGCGTGGACGTTACGAGTCTTGACTGTGTTTCCTTCCGGAAGATTATTAGGATGATGTGCACGTACTTGACACAAAGGGATAAGCTGGGTCATTCTTCTGTCGAGTGGCAAAATTGATCTTTCTTGCATAGTGAGATGAGAAAATTCTTGCCACGGATTGCTCTTGTACTGATGGGCGAGCTCTTTCGGCGTTGTATTGGTAAAAGAATTGACTGGAGAAAGATTTTCTTTCTTGGGGCCATCATGACTTTAGCTGGTGTTCTGCTTCCAAACATCATCTTTCCTTATACACTGGACACATGGTTCTTCTCTCCTCCCGTGACAATCTCCCCATATACTATTTTGAATGGAACCACCCATTTGAGTGAGACTGTAAATGGTGCAACAGTTGAACAATCTCACCTCGTTCCAGCGGCCCCTGTTGCTTCTGTAAATGCTTCAACTAACTTGACTCAGTTGGTGTCAGTTGAGGAGGAGATACCTGCAGTAACTCAAGAAGAAAAGCTGCAGTCTAATATATCAGAGAAGATCAATATATTGGAAGAAGAAAAGATTTTAGCCTCGCCTCTCCCTTTTCTTGCTTCCCCTCCTCCCCCTCCTTCCCCTCCTCGTAAAAGATACATGTCCTCAAGTTTGCAGGTAAAATTTCTCCCGGATAGAATTATATTCTTCTTTGTGTGTAATCATGGAGAAGCTATGAGATTGGCTAATACTGGTTTCATGTATCCTTTGTAGAGAGACTTATGGTCTTTGCCACCTCATGAGGCACTGGTATATGCAAAAAAGGAGATTGCACATGCTCCACAAGTTACTGATGATCCAAATTTGTATGCCCCGTTATTTAGAAATATTTCTGTCTTCAAAAGGTACATTATATCTAGCACTTTGCATTATTCCTGATAAAAACTCGATTTTCCCAAATTGTTTCATATGGTGTTCGTGATAAGAAAATGAATAGAGAAATCTCCAATTACATGTGGTGTGTTGACTCAATGGGTGAAAGTTGAGTGAGGAAGATTGATGCAACCGGGATGGAAATACCTACATGAAATCTTTCTATCTGTTGAGCAGGTCTTCTAGACATCCCACTAATGGTGGGAAATAATATTTACCCTCTGAAGTTTGCAATATATATGAATTAGTCCCTTGAAGTTTATTCTTTCACT
The DNA here is from genome assembly GCA_014182395.1 of Eucalyptus sp. ANBG9806169. Taxonomy (NCBI): domain Eukaryota; kingdom Viridiplantae; phylum Streptophyta; class Magnoliopsida; order Myrtales; family Myrtaceae; genus Eucalyptus; species Eucalyptus sp. ANBG9806169. The sequence goes on from CM024576.1 coordinate 31,389,215, forward strand.
TTGTATTTACTAGTTCAGAATGCTTTAGTTTCTCCCAAATCCTTGTTAGTGTTTTTCTGGCCAGAATGTAATCACTCTTGAAGTATGCGACACAAAAAATGAGGGTGTTGATGGGCATTGAAAGGATTATTTGGACAGTTATCACCACTAGTTTCAACAGCTATACACAGCTAGCTTCATAATTGATCAAATCCTGACAGAAAAAGAACATTGATAGTAAGGATTTGGGATGTTAAAAGATATGCTGGTGATGGTTAAAAAGCCTTTCATATATAGATCTCAATTATGATTTGCAGGTTGACACAACTTTCTATATTGTCAAGTGGCTCAATTATTACACATGCTAGCAACATCTGCGCGCTTCACTGCGCTCAATCATTTTCTATGGGCAAAGTTTATTAGTTACTTATTTTTGTAATATACTAATAATGATGGTAGCAGCATATACTTTATAATTTTACTTGAGATACAAGGTGAGGTCATTTCTTAATGGTCTTTAATTTGAAAATATATGTATTATAAGTAAAACGAGACACTTTTTGGTAATTTTTACTTACTGATTGATTCCGTGTGGCAATAACTACACTTGTGAAATATAAAGAGGATGGCACATAGAAAGTGATAAATTAAAATACCAAAGAAGAAGAATATAACGTCTTTAGACCTAATATCTTAATCCTATAATGGGTAACCATATATTTAGCAAGACTTCCTTCTTTTGCTTAAAATAAATATTGACAGAATTGGGATGATCTTGTTGAGCTACCGTGGGAGTGTTGGATGTGTCAGGAAGTGACAGAATGATTTTATCCAGCCCGCAGTGTCCGGTATAAGGTATACATGATGGAAACCTTGGAAGTGGTGTTCTCTGTTTATCTTATTTTTATAGTGGGGTGCTATAAACTAGCAAACAGTTTTATCTATGGTAAACTCAGTTCAAATTGAAGGCCAAGCGTACCTGAATTTTAACAGGCTCTCAACTGATTTGATTTTGACATTGTGAGTCTGTCATTGCTTCTATTTTTCCTTGTCTATTTAATTGAAAATTGAGTTGTCTTTTTAAAATCGATTGCAGGAGCTACGAATTAATGGAACAAATACTCAAAGTTTATATTTATCCGGATGGACGACGTCCAATCTTCCACCAACCCTACCTCAGGGGAATCTATGCTTCAGAAGGTTGGTTCATGAAGCACATGGAGGGGAACCGCCAATTTGTCACAAGGGATCCTGAAAAGGCTCACTTATTCTATCTATCTTATAGTGCACGCCAGTCGCAGAAGGAACTTTATGTGCCTGACTCTCATAATATGAGACCACTATCGATTTTCTTGAGAGATCATGTGAATTGGATTGCTGCAAAATATCCTTTCTGGAATAGGACACATGGGTCAGATCATTTCCTCGTTGCTTGTCATGACTGGGTAAGGGAATCTAAATTCATCAACAAAAACTATTGTTTGCCATTTTGATCCTGATTTGATGCATGCAGCTTGATGTGGATCTTCAGAATGTCACCCTTAAGTAAGCTTGCTATATAATTTTAACTAGGAAATTTTCTTGAAGCAGCCTCAATTCTTTTTCAGTGCTTACAGATACTTGATGTCTCTTTATGTTACCAGATGTACCATTCTCTTCTTTAAAGTTTAAAACAGGCATGTCTTTAAAAAGGTTTGGCCTTTCTCAGAGGATCATGAGAGAAACTTGATGTCGGTACTTAAGCTTTGTAGCTTGGAAGTCGCACTTAGATACTTACAGAGGTAAAGGCTGGTCGCATTTAAGAGCTGAATTCCAGATGGCATGCTTTCTCTTTGGATGTGCCATGTGCCACCTGAAACAAAGTGGAGTTTCTGGTGTGGATTTTCGTGCTGGGGGAGAGGGATAGAGGGATTCACACTCTGTATCTTGTTCCCCAGTTTTAATATTAATATGCTTGAATTACTAAAACGATTCTTTTCATCAAATCTTCCTCTAATCTATTCTAGTCTTGCAGGGCCCATACACAGTGAAGGAGCACGAGGAACTAAGCAAAAACGCTATAAAAGCTCTATGTAATGCCGATCTATCAGAAGGAATTTTTACTGCTGGAAGGGATGTTTCCCTAGCAGAGACAACAATAAGAAACCCAAGGAGGCCTCTTAGATATGTTGGTGGTAAGAGAGTGTCTCAGCGCTCCATTCTTGCATTCTTTGCTGGAAACATGCATGGTCGGGTACGTCCCACTCTTCTCAAGTTCTGGCAAGATAAAGACGAAGACATGAGAATTTATGGGCCACTGCCCAATAGAGTCTCCCGAAAGATGTCTTATGTAGAACACATGAAGTCTAGCAAATACTGTATATGCCCCATGGGTTATGAAGTTAACAGCCCCAGGATTGTCGAGGCAATATATTACGAATGTGTTCCTGTTATAATCGCTGATAACTTTGTTCCTCCTTTAAATGAAGTCCTAGATTGGAGTGCTTTCTCTGTCATCGTGGCAGAGAAGGATATTCCAAAACTAAAGGAGATACTATTGGCAATTCCTATGAGGAAGTATATGTGGATGCAGACCAATGTGAAGATGGTGCAAAAGCATTTTCTATGGAATCCAAGACCACTCAGATATGATTTGTTCCACATGATTCTGCATTCTATTTGGTTGAGCAGGCTGAATCAGATCTCTCTTCCGTCAGCATACTGACTTTCTTGCTTTCCGCCGTGTCCGAAGTCAAAGAGCGTGCGTGAGATCAGATGGATAATTTTCAACTCTCCGAAAGCTACAGCCTTGGTATTTGAGAGAGACAAAAATTGTGGCAGTAGTTCAGAATCGATGACGGCACTAGGACACTATGGGTGAAACATATGACTTATGCATGACTCGATGTTGAAGGTAGGTTTGCTCATCCTAATTACTAACTATCTGGGGGTTGGAAGACATTTGCAGACGCGAATTTGATTGGCTGAGAATACACGTCACTAGATTCTACTGTGGATCCACAACGGGCTCTGCCCCAGGCTTGATCTTGACTTACACCTAGAATTAGGTCCCGACCAATGGGCAGGCTTGGCCTGGGACCAGACTAAAATAAATCCTCGTCTACAGCCACCCTAGTTTAACTTCACTTGGGTCTTCTTTTGCCTTGCCGACTGAATTCGGTGCTATCTTTTTTCCATCATGTCTACTTCAATAGTATAAGCCGATCTCAATTTGTCAAGGAAAATTTGTGCGTCTTGTGTATGCATGCATCTCTGCTGGCTTCTAAAGCTTTATCTTGACCTTCTGCAGCGAGATGACCACCCAGTTGGTGCAACCCTCTTAAAGCCTGAGGCAGATATGGTGAGTTGGTGTGGGCCTTAAACTCCATATGACATTGAGGTGTACAGAAACACTCTAAGAATGTTCCACGGTACAGCAAAATTCCTTTGTTTGAGAAACAGGACCATCAATTTGTACAGTGACAACAACCTTCGACAGCGATATCCTATTTCTTATCATCAATTTCAGGGGAGATATGATGTTTGATTTTAGACTGCCTCTTATTGGAGGAGTCTAAAGTACTTGGCTCGGACACATCCTCCGTCTGTCTCTCTCTCTCTCTCAAATTCTCAATTACATATACGTATGAACTAATTGTCTCTCTCTCTCTCTGTCTCTCAATTACATATATGTATGAACTAACCAACAATAATCTCGTGGAAAAAATCTTTGCACCCTAGAAAATGAGTCGGAAGCACATGCTTTCGCATCCAGTGTAAAGTCCATTTGTTGCTTGATTGACGCAGATAAGACCAGCTTCTTTTTCTATTGCCTGGGGCAACCGAAAAGGATGGCACGACAATCGGTACTCCGTAGCATCACGTGGTGGTTGATTCCTTCATTGGTGCTTATAGATCCGGTCGGCCAGGCCGTGTCTTAACTTAATACAACATCAGAGATCGAGAACAGAGCACGTACAGACGTTTCATTGCACCCAAACACTAAATGAAGACTTCAAAAGGGCCTCTCGCTTTACTTAGTCTAGACAAATTGGAAAACTTGCCAATACGCATCGCCTTTATAATGACTTAAAGCGGACCCTTCTATCTTAAAAACAGGCTTTCCTCCCAAAAGAGAGGCACCAAAAGGTTGCCGAGATAATGAATCTTTCTCAGATTAGCGCTTTTGGAGGACACCCAAATTTTCACCCACATGCTTACTTTTGGCTCTGATGTTAACCCAGTAGAGTAATCCACTGTTTAAGGAGAAAAGCAAAAAAGGATATAGGAACAACGATGGAAATTTTAAATAGAGAGAATTGATGGTGTTCAAGCTAGCCATGTCACGACGTTGCGATCTCATTAAACTTTTCAGCACAGTCAACAACACATTATTAATGTCGAAAATAATGCGATCCGCGCGGGAACCATTTTTGGCCAAGCAAGAATCGAATTTGAAAATTCACGTTTCGAACAACTTTACAGCCACCATCTTCAAGGAAAAGCTACTGAAGATCAATTTCGTTTCTTGTCTTGCGATTATCTCTCTAATGAAATTTTCCATCCGCTGTCTTTTTAACAAAACTAGCAGGTGGCTGCTTTTGCCGAGCCCCAGCTAGAACTAGGGGACCACTCACCATAGCTGAGAAAACATTAATGTTGTAGCCACCATAAAAAAGCTGATCAGCCGCGTGCATGGTTTAAAAGAGATTCAGAGTGTTTGGTTTGGTGATATGAGAGGTTCGGATGCATTTTTTTCTAGAGACTAAGTTCTCTGTTTTCTTTCTTCTCTGCGAAGGTTATTAAATGCAAGAGCTGCATCATTATAGACTTTGTGTTAGTCGAACACCGAAATCAATCACTGTAAAATCGAACTCAGAGCCACGCTGCTCAAAACCGAATTAAATTATCGCATAGTCAGTAGCATTGACACCAATACCGATACTGCTCGAAAAGTCTGGATGTTATAATTATATATAGACAGATTTAGTGATTTTTCAAAGAGGAGCGGTCGTCGGACCTCTCTCTACCTAGTTTCACCTCTTCTCGGTGAGCCATTGATCCTCGTCGAGCTCGAGGAACTTATTGACCCAATCGAGACCACAGGATCCTTCGGCGGAGAAGTCAAAAAACTCATTCACGTCGAAAGTGGGCTCCGAGCTCCCCACGATGTTAGCACCCTCTTCCTCCATGGGTGCCGCTACCCTTGTTTTGATCTGCGATGTGGTCTCCTGTGCCGTAGAAACTTCTTGCATTTTATTTTTTTCATTTATTTTCTTGCTCAAATGAGAATTCCAGTAGTTCTTGATTTCATTGTCAGTTCTTCCTGGAAGTCTCCCAGCAATCAACGACCATCTAAAATCAAAGATACAATGTGCATTAATTTAACTACAGCAGTTATAATTTTCGACAATTCTACTTTGCTGAGACTAAACACATTTTCAAAAAACAGTCTTAGGAAGGGATGTCCTCTGGACACTCATTAATCATACCCATCAAAGAAATGTTTTCACTGTCAATGCACTGAATTTCTTAGGGCACTCATTAACAAAATCCTAAAGAAAATGATGGTCCAACCTGTTGCCAAGCAGCTTGTGAAGCCTAAGTATCAAGTCTTCTTCTTCATCTGATATGTTGCCTCTCTTGATATTGGGTCTGAGATAATTCAACCATCTCAATCTACAGCTCTTCCCACATCTGTTCAGACCTGAAAAAAAGAAAAAGCAGAACAGAAGCCCATCATTTCAAAAGATACAAAAGTCACAATGTCCCGAGCAAGTTATTGAGCTGAACCTGAAGAGAATGCAAAGAACTGGAAAGAGAAGACAGAATTTTGCTTGTACATAATTTATTACCTGATTTGGCAGCAATGGTCTTCCACCTCTTGGCACCGTGGATTTCGATGAACTGAGAGAGCTTGCTGTCTTCTTCAGCTGTCCATGCCCCTTTGCTCATAACCTTTTTAGCTGACTCATCATTCTTAGGTGCCATTCTAGCCGGAAAACCAAAAGACCTTTACAACTCAAAAGTTCTTTCTCTCCCCCTATTTTCCTTTTCTTTCCTTGGCGAGCTGGGAAAGAAGTCCGGAGGCTGTGCTGCTTCTAGGATAGTGTGAGGACAGCGAGCGAATGTCTGTGTGTGAGGCTCGCTTGTTTAATGTTATTGGCCTCAGCCTCTGTTTTCTTGGGGATGTGTGTGTGCGTGCGCGAGAGAGAGAGAGAGAGAGGGAGAGATGGGTTGGCTTGGCTTTGGTGCTGATGTGGGGAGAGAGTGAGAGCATATGCGCGTTTAAAAACATGGTGGTGTTGTAGGTTAGGTTGTATATGGGATGGAAGGGTCAGAAGTCCAAATCTATCTACCCTTCTCGGGGAAGACGAATGGAGAAACTGAAGAAGGGAAAAACTCAACTACCAGTTCATACAGTCCGCGGCCAAGAAAGGGAAGTAGAGAGAAAGAACTACATATATACCCAACACTCATGCTGTCTCACTGACACAGCTTTCCTTGATTTTTATTTTGTACACACGGTCTCAGACTCAGATTATTTTGACCACCATATCGATGAGAAATAAATAAATTAAAAAAAAAAAAAAGGGAGATGCTACAAATAAGTCTCTTTCCAAAGGCTGCTACGTACTACCTGGCTATTCTTTTCTTAAATATGTTTTCAATTGTTTTTTGGCCATGATATCAAAATTGTGAGGCGAGAGACCTATATATAAATATATATGTATGTATATGCATATATTTTTTTGGCTTGGAGGGGTTACCTTGTGTTCTGTGCTTGTTTTGGCAGTTTTCCCCATCTCCTAGGAAACTATTGATCTGGTCATGTGAAAACTTGGAAGGTGGGGAACCCCCTGGACATTTGGTAAAATCAGGGGGGGGCTTGCCTTTTTTGGTGGAAAATAATAAAGGGAGAGGAAAAGGTCACATGCTAAAAATTCATTATTAGTTTTTTATTTTTCCGCAACTCATCATTGCATATAAAGAACTACGTGCAAATAGAATGCCATTGAAATTGAATTCATGGGAAGGCGAAGGAAGGAAGGAAGGAAGGAGAGAATGCATGCATCTCGCAATGTCCTAATCTTGGAGTGATTGCGAATGCGGAAAGCAAAGCTGCAAACCAGAGAGGATGATCCAAAAGCAACCGACTATTCTTTATAATTGACGATCAGGCAGACATGGCCTGCTTTCTCATGGTGGCTTATTGTCTGGTCAATTAGGATACACCGCCTATCTCATTGTGAATGTACATAGTCAACATTCCACAAAGTTTGGTCATGCTCATGCGCACTTTTCCAAGGAAACCTGCAAGTTTGGATTGGATTGGAATCGCGAACTTGGTCATCCTTACCAGCAATCATACAGAGAAGTAGCCACGTGATGCTTCGTTTCATCACACATAACGGATCGCGCGAAGAGATGTTCATTTTTCTCTGCATCTTGATTGACTTTCGTTTCTTCGTGTATAAAAAGAGCATGCGATAACATAACTTCAACACCATTTTTCCATGTGGACTCAATATCGATGAGCTAGTCCTCATCATGCACCACCTAATGCAAGTGCTTTCTAACCCCTCCCAGGGAAAAAGAAAAGCGAAGTGTTGACTAATGATTCGCAGCCATCCCAAGCCCATATTAATTGCTCGTAATTATCATAATTATGTGGCTGGGAGAACTTTCTAGAAGTAGAACTACTTGGAAAACTAATGGTCCGTGACGTTGCGGACAAGCACGACCGTGGGTAGTCAATAAAGGACGGTGCATTGTGGCAATTAATCACAATAAAGGAATTTACATGGGCACCACCGAAAGATGATTAACAGTGTATTTATCGCTAATTAAATCATTCGCCGCCCAAAGAACAAGACAAAATTAACTTAGGGTTTCCAAAAAGAATGCGTTTCTCCTAAGGTGGTGGCAACTTCGTGGAAATATCTGTCTAATTAAGGTTAATGGGACAAACGCCTCCATTGACGAAGTCACCGTGATCACGCCTTTCCACGAAATTCCCTCTCGGTTACATTGCTTCTACATTTGAGACTAGAGCGGAGAGACTTTTTTGGATGCGTGTCCGAATGGAGTTGGCATATTCTTAGTCTAGTTGTGCATTCACATTGGACTCATTCAAATCATGTTTAGGATTGTTGTAGTCCCTTTCTCGTGTCGCAATTTCGATAGTTTACTCCATCGTAATGTCCTATAGTCTCTTTTTACCGTGCTATCTAGCCAATGATGCTTAGATAGATATTAGGATTTTAGCCCGTCGAGTATCTCGGTTTATATATTTTAAATGCGAAAGCTTGATTTTATGATAATCAATTACATTTTGTCGTGTTAGGATTTTTATTACATTTTCAACATTTGACAAGTGACAAGCCTGTCAACCAAAATGATTTGCCAAATTATTGTTGTCAGATTGATTATTTTGACCGAAATTAACCTCATTATCTCCATTCCTTGATTAGAAGATTTAGGCTCTACATAATTCTAACTAGGGTTTGACTAGTTTGATCAAAATTATTAGCATAGATAAATGGAGAAAGACTAGGAACATACTCGTTGAGTGATCTGGCATTGACATAATGTCATACTAATGACAATCGGCTTGATACATCAAATATATGACTCACAATGTAGTTAGCCATATAATTTTTGAACTTTTTTTCATGGTTGACACCATGTTGAGATTTGGTGAAACCTCCCTCAACTGCTCTTTAGTGTGATTTGTCGAAAGATCAACTTTCTCACGTCAATTTTTTTCAACAATTATCTTCACTTCATCCCTAGTTTGTGGCTTTATATTGCTATTACTAGCAACGTTGTCAGACTGTTGATTTCTAATTCTTACCATTGTAATCCCCTCAAATCAACAAAATAAGTCCCACTAGGCGTGCAAAAGGATGTTTCGCAAAAAATGTTGATGAAATGTCTTTTAAGAATATGGATGGATTGATGAGTAAATCGATAAAAGCTTGCGGATGGTACTTTTTTGGTTTTGAATATGAAAGTAAATATATTAAATTTAACAATATTGGAATGAGGCAATTGCGGTAATCTATATAAATTACGGGTTAGTAAAAATAAAAGTTAATACCACGAACAATTGCAAATTGATAAATATGTGATAAATTAACATAAAACTAATTTTTGACCACGAAGAACCCTAAATTAATATACCCATGAAAAATTTATCCAAAATTAATTTTTTACCACCAAAAACCCTAAATGGTATATTTGTGGCAAATTAATCATCAGTTAGTTTCCATTAAATTGGATTAACCCCACAAAAAAATACAAATTGACGGAAGGTCAAACCTTAAACCAATACACCATCAACTTCCATGTATCATCCAACTCAGTAATTTAATGATAAAATCTAATAGAGAATAATTTTTTTATAAGTGTAATAATTTGAGATTTTTGACTATCATTAGTTTGGAGTAAATTTGCACAGGTATACCGTATACTAGTTTAGGATTTTTCGTAGTATTAACCTTAAAAATGAATGATAAATTTACGAGAAATTTGAGTTCTTTGATTGAATGAAGTGGTTTTACAATGAGTATACTTAGATATTTAAAATCCTCTATCGATGGTTATATACAACGGTACTTGAATTTGAATAAAAAATAACTTCCTAATCTTATCAGTAGTTTATAATAAGTTACATGACCTCCTATTATTTAGCAATACTTATTCACAAGAAATTACAAAAATCCTAAATAGCTGCAATGAACATAACCACACATTAGTTATGATTTTATGTCGATTGCTTGAAGTCAGTAGGGCTCCCGTCAATAACTTTCACATCGTGTTGTAGATGACTTTGCTAGCAAGTTATCATTATTATTGAAGTTGTCAATTGTTTAGTTCATCGATGATTTCTACTGTTCACCAAACTCTATTATTGACAAGTCTATCACTTGTCAATTATAACCAAAAATTGATCATTTTTTGATGTCGATACAAGTAACTATGAAAAAGGAGGCTTCTCGAGAATCACTTCTTCTCGTTTCAAGATTCAGCGTCCCATTACTACTAACAGTAACACTCATTTTCTCTCTCCTTTCGGAGGGTAAAAGAGAAAAAAACAATTTATTAATTTTTTTTTTAATTTCTTGTCCTTCGCATTGCTATAATTTGGGAGATGTTAATGAGTTCAAGAGGAAACCACTGGGGGTTCGCCCCAGTGGCCACCCTTCAATCTTGAAAAAGGGAGGTTGGGGGTTCAAATCCCCACCTTCTCGGGGGGATTGGGGTGGGGATGATTTCATTTCAAGAGTGGGTTTCAACTCCCACGCCTTGCAATGAGGCAAGGCAAAAGTCTGAGAGTAAGTGTTAGAGTAGGATTAGCATAGGACCGAAAAAAAAAAAAAAAAAAAAAGATTTCAAGAGGAGAGCGACGCCTCATTTCATCTTTTCCTAAATATCCCCGAATCCTAACGAAACCCGCGAACCCTAACGGAGCTTCTTGTCTTTTCTTAATTTTTTTCAAATTCTACACTTCGGACATAAACAAACTAACCATTTTTATTATATCTCCTTTTAATAAAAATGATCCGAAGTTGTTCACCAGTTCCCATAATGATAATAATCACAGCACATAACCCAAAAAAAGAAAATAAACAAACATGCTAGGCCTGCGCTAGCCGGGCTACGAACGTTCGCAAATTAGCAGAGAGAAGCAAGATAGATACAAATGCTACATTTGATGGCTAGAATAAAAGCCAAGCCGAAATCGGATTAAATATGTCATATCTTGTGTTCGGTTTCTTGTCAAGATAGAATGAAGTTAGATATAAAGGGATATAGCCTGAATAAAAATATTTCATGAGAGAGATGAGATAAAAATAAATAGGATATATTGTATTTTTGATATAAAATCTCTTTTTCTTATATAATAAACTTCTTAAATTAAAATAATAATAATAATTAAATATAACATAATATTTGGATTCTAATATGAAAAATGTAAATTCAAAATAACAAAAAAATAACAATGGGATATTTTTTATTCCTATTTTTATTTGTACATTTGAACTTCTTTCTATCTTATAAAATATTTTATATATATATATATATACACACACACATTTTTAGTACATATATTTATTTACACAGCTAATTAGTTAATAAAATTTTTATTAAAGAAGAGGAAGGGAATGAGAGAGAGAGAAATAATTAGAAAATAAGTAAATAAAAATGAAGTAGAAGAATCCTGATGTTTTTTTTGGTCAAAAAAGAACCCTGATTTTAAATGAACAAATTCAAACTTGAAACGAATGTCCTTAGTTCTCTCCGTCTCCTTCTCTCCTCTATAGCTCTGTTTCATGTTAAAACTTCACAAATCATCCGTGACTCTCTAGTTCACATCAAAAGCTCAAGAAATGAGCAAAAGAGTTGAAACCCATTCTTTTCCATAGCTTTGTGGTTCATATTGAAGTTGCACAAAAGTGGCAAGAGAGTTAAAGCACTACATCTTTCGCAATTGCAAAGGTGAATACTCATGTTTTCTCTTTCTTCTAAATTTGACATTAACATAACTCATCGATGTTGCTATAATTCGTTTTTCTTGTCACGGTCTAACCCAGTGACTAATAAATGTTGTAACGAGCCCATTTAAGTAATTATGAATTGATTGATTGAGGTTATCTTTATTTGTCCATTTGCAGTTTCTTTAACAGTAAATCACAAGAAATTCTTTTCATCTTTGTTTGTGCATTTTTAGTTCATTTACATCGATATGTCGTCCATACCAAACAATGAAATATCCGACTTTATAACTGTCAGTCTGTCATTCACCAAATAATGAATATAATATAGCAAGATTACTAAATTTCTTATCATATTTTATGCAGTGCTATATTGATTAAAATTCAGAAGACCAAATGCTTTCAAAGTGGTAATTCGAATCAATGCGTGATTTGAAAATGAAAATCACGGGATTACTAGCGTGCACCTAATTATTCTAATTATTCGATCATCCACACTTATCATTGCCAATTGACACGAATGCGATCGGGCTCCATTATCAACTAAATCGAACATATTGGCAATCTGACATCTTTCATTCCGGCCCTACATCTATCGATACTAATATACTATAGCACCTAATTTTCCCTTTTTACCAATAGGGACGCTCACTTGTCTTCTTCCTTCAGAGGGCCGTACAAACTACAGAGTCTAGTAGGCCCCATCTCACCCTGTCGTTTCTGGGATTTTCCTTTTAAGGGGGTGGTGCTGCAGGTGGCAATTAGGAACGCCAGGCAGCTTATAGCTCCGTTTCAATCATTCATCGTGGCCCCTAGACTTACCTGTCGTGGGCCACGTGAAAATATATATATTTAGGGCAATATGTCCGGGGACATATAGCGAGAGACGTGAGTACGAAGTTCAGGTCAAAAAAGAAAAAAGAGGGTTCCCCTTTGGAACGTGACGACGCGACAATCATCAAATCCCAATTCGAAATTGTAAAATGCTTACTTTTTATTTTCGGTCAAAATGAGTACTTTTATTTATATTATACGGCAAAGACAACAAATCCCGTGACGAGAGGAGCAACGGGGCAAAAGATGCAGCGGATCCAAAGCAAATATACTATGTCATAAACGATACACCTAAACATTAGAATAACATGCGAATCTCACTGCGCACTAGGAGTCTATAATTATTGAAGCGCGAGATAATTTAGATAGCTGTGGCAAAGCCTTTTTTATCATGATAAATAAGCCTATTTTGGATAAATAAATATATCGAGGTGAGACGTGAGCCACAGCAACTCTAAGTCGCGTGTGGTGAGAACATTGTATTGTGTGGAATTTAACTGTACGGAAATCAAATAACGGTCATGCGCATTTAATGAAATATTATTAGTCAAAATAATTTTAATGTTTTTCTTTATATGTATATATATATATATATATATATATATATACATATATATATATTTTTTTTGTGACTGAAAACTCGATGACTGGGGGGGCTCAGTGTCCCTATATCTTGGCCCACCAAATGACCAAATAATTGAAAGGAGCAGGACGAGAAAACGATGACGGCAAAGTGGGCAAATAAAAATAATAATTAATTTTTCGATTTCGTGTTGGGCTAGCAGCCAATCACGAATTGCTTCCCTCCCTCGCATAGACCCACAAAAAAAAAAAAAAAAAAAAAAAAAAATTGAGCTTCCCGCCTCCCATCTTGAAAGGAAGACAGGATGACGTCGCCATCTCACGTTCCTCGCCCTGCCGTCCGTACCATGACGCAGGCCGACTTGCCTTCCCCCCGAGGAAGGTTAGATAGATAGGGGAGGAGGAGATTTCAGTCGTCATGGACAACACGACACGTGCAACCCCCCCCACGTGCGGATTTGCCTCCCCCTTCCTTGATTTTTAGGTGGTCGGTCTCGATTCGATTTAATCCCCATCCGTACTTTTCCTAGGATCCAAAACAAACAAAAACGTCGCCATGTGCTTCCCCCGTGTCACTGAGCTTTCGAGCATTCTTTTGCCTTCCTAGGACCATGCGGTCAGAGGTGCAATGTGCCGTGGCGGCTGAGCGACTGCCTTACCTCCCATGTAAATGATCCGGTTCCTAGATTTCGAAATTTGAACCGAACCCTTCTGGTTTGATTCGGTCCCGAGGTCTATCTAGGAAATTGTTCGATTTTTTCTTCTTTTTATAGATATCGATTGGTCATCCGGATTTCTAATCGGGATAAAACTGAATAGGATAAAATATGAATCCTGTGATTTTTTTTTTTTTTTTTTTTTATATCATGTATATTATTTGGTATATCGCAGTATTAAAGTCAGATATATTCACATTATATCATGTAACAACATATCATTGTAAATAGAGATGGTGAAAATCTTTCGTAACACTATTCCTTAATTTATTTTTATTTTATTTTTCCTCTTTTTTATATTATTTTCTTTATTATTTCTTTAATCCCTTTTCATCATTCTTTAACAAAATCTTATCAAATAGTAAACTGTACTAACATACCTAAAATACAAAAATATCTAAAATATATAATAATTATAAATATATAATTTATAGATTGAATATTTATTATAAGATAGAATTAAAGTTGAATATATAAATTAAAATAAGATTAACTAAAAAATATTTTTTTTAAATTAGAATTCAAATATTATTTATATTGAAATATAATTTCAATTTTGTTAATTTAATAAGTTTGTTATTCGAGAATAATAAAATAAAATGAAATTGATAATATAAATTCAAAACACGTAGTATAGGATATGAATTATAGAATTACATTCCTCATTCGTCCATAAAAGAAATTGCTCCGAATTCTAACAACCTCATAGTAAAACAAACAATGGCTAAAATAAGTGCGGTCCAAAGTCAGTCCGTCAATCCAGTTCAACACCTTGGCCCTGGAACAGACCACACAGTGCCGGTCCAATCCGATTCCATAATTGATCCTAAATTGGTGCTCACCCATATAGGAAATCACCAATTACAAATACTTCCAAACTCATTGAAATATCTTAAAATAAAAACTTATATGTGATAAAAACAAAACTTCTTGATTTTATAGAACGGAAGGTAAGCAAAATTTAAGAAGAATCGGTGTGCCTGCCCTCGATGATGTTGGTCAATCAAGCAATAAATAAGGAAACGATTAGTCATTTTTAAGCATTAGGAAGTCGCCTATTGATTAGAAATCGATGCCGATCTTTTTCGTAATGCTGTCGATCCTTTTCAAATTCAAGCGTGCATCATTGAAACGTGAGGAAAAGAGTCCAAAAGATAATGGTCTTAAAACAGCTTTTGCAACTTTTGAAGAATGCTGAAATACAAGACATGTGAACACTGACCTAATAATCCATCTCCAAGTACTAACCTAACGCAGAAACGATGGCCAATCAATCTTAATCAATCGGACTTGATTGGACACGCTTCGATTCCATGCACCATTCCAACTAAATTTCATCACAAGAATTCCGTTTGTCTGGACGAATTGAGGGTGAGATCACATCACGAGCTTATCAAATCAGACTCTAATGGCAAGACATTAAAGATTGTTAGACTCAGAACCAATCAAAATCAAGGTGAGTATCGAGAAAAAACATTATTCCAACTGAATTTCTTTCCAACCCTAGCACGACTTTCAAGATCTGATTCGCTTGTACGTAAGTGACTGGACAATTGGTTGATCCACGGGTTTCTTGTGCCTACTGCTAAGCCGACCCAATTCCTCTTCTTCTTTTTTTCTTTTTTAATAGAATTATTAGGAGGACCCATGCCTTGCACCGATGATGGCCCCCCATCAGCAATGTTCTTCACAATATGCTGCGATTTCAAATGACGATGACGACATTGATCTGACTCGAATGCTTGTTCGAGGTTTTCAAGATTTTGAAAAACAACTAAAGGTTGGTCTTATTGTTTGAAACCTTCTTTTATTATCTCTTTTTTTTTTTTTTAATCTTGCTTTTAGTAGTTTAAAATTGCACGAGTCGTTTTCAATCTTCAAGAATGGGACACGCACACGCCATGTGCAGTAATAATGCTGGCTAGTCTAGCGCATTTTCTTTTTCTAGTGGGATACTGGTGTTTTTTGTCTTCTCCTTTTCGTTTTGGAGTTGTTGTGTGGAATATTGGTTGGGTTTAGTTCAGTCCTATTCGAGGCTCCTTCTATTCCCCATTTTCTCCCCTCGAAGGAAAGATAAAAGGGTCCACTGAAGTATGGAAGAAATCGAAGGCGTTGCCGTCGATTCATCAAATTGGAAATAAAAACTGTTGGACCGAAAATGATCTGTCTATCAATTTAATGTGTACGCCTTGAATTTGAATAAATTGGTAATAAATGTCGATTTTACATGTGAGTTAATTTCTAGGATCTTCACTACTGTTGCAAAAGAGTTTATATTTCTTTCGATTGAAGATCTGTTTGATGAGGTCGTATTAAATTTGCAGGATCTAGAAACGAGCGGGTCAGTGGGGTTTAAATTATTCAGACCGGACAAGAGATTTACTGTGAGCCGAAAGCATATCCTTGGCAAGTTGAGAAGGATTCGGTTAAAAACCTCGTAGAAAGCGAAATGAGATTACGAGCAAGTTCAAGGTTAGGTTATAAAGAATGTCTTTTCTAGAGTACCGGTTACTGACTCTAGGTGACCATCTTCCCCAACAATTTTAGCCTGCCAATTCCCAACAATTTTAGCCTGCCGACTCAGTAATGTCTGCTGAGCTCTATAACATATTTTGGGTAGTTAACATTTGACCACCGATTTGGTCTTGAATTCTCAAGACCCAAAACAGGAAGAAATCTTAGCTGCACTCGAATCACGTGAGCCGTTAGATGATATGAAACGTATCGTAAATTGGGCTCGTCGAATGTAGGCAATGCCTTCTCCCATTAAACGTACTTGCAAAGATCTCATTTGGTAATAACAGTAAAGGTAGAAAAGACGTTCGATGAGCCGGGAAGGTGAGTAATCTCACGCTGCGCATTTCTCACTTAATTACAAGAGGGTAACAAAGGCAGCGTCACTCCAAACACGTGAAAACCATATCAAGGAAAGAAAAAACAAAACTCTGGGTTGCTATCTATATCTACATCTTTCGCGCTTCCCCTCTCTCCTTTTCCATAAGCAATGTGTATATTTATCATAGATTTTGCTATATCCCGACAGCTTTCTTCAACAGAACGAACAAACTGCAGACGAGGAAGGCCATCACAATCTTCTTCGACGCTAATATTCTCAGATTCACCCTCAGGCCATGCTTTCTCATCAACCCCGCTACTTCCCCACCCATCATCAGAAGCCAAGAGCCGGCTGCACACAATAGTACTTTCATCGTATTCACAGGTCCGCAAACATCTGCAATGTCGCCTGACACCTCAACATACGACCATTTAGAACCAGCATCACCACTTTCGACATAGTTTAGCCGAAGAGCTTTGTTAAGCCAGCCCGACAACCTGACAAGCAAATTCGCGAGCCAAGCAATTTCATCGTCTGACGCGGGACGTTTCATCCAGTCACCTTTGTACCTGATATCAGCAAATGAATTATGGACCACTCTTCTAGGCTTGAATATTCCATCCCGAGATGACCGCTGCTCTTGCACTTCGGTTGTCACTGACACAGGCTTCAAGAAATTACCACCAAACAACTGGCTAAGCTGGGCTTTCAAAGAATCCACGTGTTGAAGGTTTTGTGCGAGGTTATCGCCAGAAAGGGTCTGCAGCTCAGCTTCGGCTCGGAGTATGAACAGCTGCAGCAGCAAAACATCGATTTTAAATATCTCTATTAAGGGGTGGAAAATCTATTAGAGGAAAACCTGAGACTAGGTCTACCTGTAGTAGCTGTTGTCCATCATCTTCACCGTCACTGAAGAGCCGTAGGTCTTTGTTCCAGTTCTCATGCAAGAAGGATCCATCAGCATCATTCTCACATAAGCCATACTCCCAATCCTAGTATCGACAAGGAAACCATTCTTAATTGTCAAAATAAAATTTATGACACCATAAAATAAAATAAAAGAAATATAGAGCACCATTAGCAACAGCGTTTTGGTCCATCTTCCTGAAATCTCATAAATGGATTCGACACAAACAGATGAAAAAATTTCATAGATGATGCGTACGCCATGAAAACCGGGAAGGATCTGACAGAACAGAATGATACAGCCCAAAGATTCAACATAATCATTGTGGCCCAAGTGTTGAAACCTTTGCCAGGTCTTTATGAAGATCAGCTGTTGCATTCCACTAAGCATTCTACTAGGTGTTAGGATCCAACCACTGCCCACTTAATTTTCTCTCACTCTTTATTCAACTAATAACAGCAATTGTTTGCTTTTAGAGAGTGTACTGTGATGTAAATTGTGATGCTTGAGAAACCCTAGTTGTGAAGCTTAAGAGCTTAGGATGCAATGCATGGTTTTTAATTAAACAATCCGATTCCATGCCGCACTCTTGACCACACCTTTAGCATAAACTTTCATCAAATTCAATAATCTCCCTTAACATTTCAGCATAATCATTCATTTGCATAATCAAAAGAACTATTAATCGAGCTCAGGAAGACTATTTCCCCATTTCATCTCCTTTCAATCAAATAGTTCCATCAATCAGCACCTCATGGCAGAAAAAAGCACCAAAAATGCTCTTCGACATTTCTTGTTTACGATATCCTCCCATATAAAATAGGCAAATAAACTGTACAAGATGGAGAATCTACCTGTAGCTGTTCTCGGATTGATGGAATGAATCCATACAAGTCAGTTAATGTTGATTTGCCAAAACCAGCTTCTTTTGTATGAAATAGAGTATCGACATTCTTTATCAGATTGAGCAACTCCTCAGATGATGTCAGTATACACAGAACCTGTTATAAAGAAAAACAAACAAACAAATGAGTAGACTGTATAATGTGAAAAGGTGTAATGAGATTGAAAAGCGTGATGGTCAAGTTTGAACGCAACACAGAATCAATCAGCACTCAGCACCAAAGACTAGTCAACAAAAACCAGCTTGGTTCTTGTCTGACACATTCAACTGCAGATCCTAAAGCTCATCTCAACTGTTGCCATGTCTCTTGTGCAAAAAATAGCATACTGAAGACTCAGTTTACCATTAAATATCATTTCATTTCTTAATAACCTCACAAGCTTCACATGAACAACTACTGACACCAAGCCAGGCCAAAAATGTTGAAAAGAGGTAGCAAAGCTCGAGCATTATACATCCATATATTTAACATGCAACTTCTATACATGAAGCGTTACACAAGTTTCTCATGTCCTTTTTCATCTATTGCTCCCTTTCATGTCTCTGCCTCTGCTCCCCTATCTCCTCTCTAACTTTGAAGATGGAACAAATTATAAAAGAAAAGAGGTCTGTGAAATTGCAGAATGGCCAGGAAGATAGGTGTGTGGATCATTGCTCCTAAATTACAATAATGAACTCCCTCTATGTGATAAAACTAAAACTGGTAAACCCCTCTTGCTTTGATATGCCAATTACTATGTGCTTCATCTTTTCTTCCTTGTTCAGTTTATTGCTAACAGCATATTATTAACTATGTCCAGCCACAAAATAATATGAGAGAGAGAGAGAGAGTTGGATGAATACTGCAAAATATACTAATTTAAACTAAAGCACTGCCTCTTAGACAGCTGAACTCCAAAATGCATATACTCATGTATGAAAGTTTGTTAACTGTAACAAACCCACACTTCACTCTACTTAGGTTAAACTGCCAGTATATAAATTACCAAAATATGCCTAATAAAACTAACCAAGAGTTGCCACAAAGTTCTGCCACACCTATTACTTGTCAAGTGTCAGAAAAAGAAGCTAGAAAGATAGAGATGTTATCACTTTTCTTTAGACGAAGGAGAGACATCTCTACCTGTTCCAAAAACGATGCTGCCATGTGAAATGGTGCATTAAAAGTTGGGTCCCCCACAAATATACCACCAATCTCCCAAAATGCAAGGATTTAAGTCCTCTCCATCAAAACAAGACATACTCCAAGACATTGTCTATCACAACATTCATATGTACATACATACAAACATAAAATACTTATACATAGACATACTTATTTATATACAAGCACACACAAAACATCTTCCCTCATGGATAAAAAACCGCCATACAGATGCTATCCAACATGCGTTGCATTGGCTTCCATAGTGAGAAATGTATATAAGAAGCAATAAGAGTTCCCAGTCTCAATCATCCAACTAAGCATAATTTCATGCAGTTTCTGAACTAGAAGCCTATTTAGTATTTCAGTTGAATGATAGAATACTGTGCTAAGAGACTAACCTTCAGTACCATCTGTACAAACACTTCCGGATCAGTGTGAAGAAATTTATGAGCAAAGCCAACAAAGTGCATAACCATTGAGCTATAGTAGAGATAGTTGGACAAAACATAACCTCGCCAACGAGATGAATATCTACCCTCTTGAGTGAGTGATTCCTCCTTTTTCTCATTCTTTGCAGATCCACCAATAATTGCATCAAGCTCAGCGAAATCGCTTGAGCTGATGAACCAAGGTTCCATATAGCTAATCCAAACAGAGAACACTTGTGAAGCATTCTTGATGGAGGCTTCCACTGGACAGAACAAAAATGTCCTCAATATGTACCGATACAGAGGCCTCTGAATTCGTAAATTCCAATTCCAAGATCCACATGAAAGCAAATGAGACCTGTTTACACTATCCCTTAACTTCATGGCATCTGAGGACCTCGACACTTTCCAACTTGAACCTCCACTATTCTCCACATTATCAATCCCTTCCGTACCCTTAACAGCACTCAAATTCAAATACCTCACAAATATCTTCACCACTTCACCCAGTCCTGGAGTTGGCGGAGTTTCTCCCAAAACTGAACTAAATGGAAACGACACACCAAACGACTTGCATACATTTGCAGATACAGGTGAGAAATCGTTATCAACCAACCAATAGTGTATCAATGTGTCAACAAAGAACTCAGCTTGCTCCAACACCGATCCATCATACTCTGTTGGATAATGCAAAATCGAGCTACGGTACGGTTGATGCGTGTCTGCATCAGTGACAGGCACAAAGGCACGCAAATACGCATATAGCAACCACAAATATAGATTACACTCGTTGTTCCGCTCATTGCCGCGCTTCACGCCCGAAAATCCACGAATGGGGCTGGTCCAGTTCTCCAACCTCGACATCCTACTCTTCTTTATCGAAACGCGATCAGAATTCTCACAGTTCCCCCGACAAACGGGATAATACGCGAACCAGAACACGAAATACTCGAACACATTCAGTTGCACTTGACACGAAGAGCCCTTAACCGAGTCCTCCTTCACTCTACCTCTGAACAGAGAGCACAGCTCACCGAGCACGCGTCCGTCCTTGGCGTTGGCGAGCACGAACCGGGCCCACTCCGGCAACCGCTCGTTCGGGAACACGAACTTCACGAGCCCGAGCCGATCGACGGCGAGGATCGAGCTCGCGAGGGCGCCGCCGGGGGCGAAGAGGGCGAAGACCCGGGAGGCGAGGTCGGGGTCACCGGAGGCGAGGGCGGCGTCGATCCAGCCGTGCCTGGGGGGCGATTGGGAGGAGGCGGAGGGGGAGGCGGAGGCGGAGGCGGGAGGGAGGTCGTCGGCGCCGAAGCCGAAGAGCTTGGCGATGAGGGAAGGGAAGGCGAGGGAGAAGAAGTGGCGGGACTGGTCGGGGGAGTGGGAGTGGAGGAAGGCGGCGGCGGCGGCGCAGGCGGAGAGGATCTGCGGCGGGGAGGAGGAGGAGAGGACGGCGGCGGCGAGGTCCTGGGACGTGGAGAGGGAATCGAGGGCGTAGCAGGAGTGGGGGTGCATGGCTTAGGGTTTTCCCGGGGCGGTGCTGGATCGATCGATCGATCGAGAGAAGGAGAGAAACGTCGGGTTTTTAAACGAGCGGCGAAGCGAATGGATGGCGGGGTTTATGAAGGTGCGATAGGGACGCGGCGACGGATTTAGCAGCGAGACCGAGCGAGCGTGGAGCGGACGGATAGGCGCGCCGCGTTGGGAATTATTGCATGTCGAGCGTTCGACGAAATGCGCGTGAGGGCTTCCACGCGGGCAGCGAGAGAAAGGAAAGTTTGGATCTTTCGGGCTAGACGGCCCATGAAATTTGGCCCATGGGCCGAAATCATCAATTTTACAATCTGGAATTATAGGGGAAAGGGTGGCCCGTGAACTTCGGCCCAATATATAGCACAGCCCCTGAATTTTAGCCGAATGCATAATATGATTCCTGAACTTTTGGTACATAAACGTCCTAGAACTTAAATTGATGGAAGGATGATATTTCATAGTTTCATATTGTTTAGGAGCTAGTTTGAATATTTTATAGAAATTCAAGGACCACATTAAACAAATTAAAAGTTCATAAACCACATTACATATTAAGTCAAAGTTTATGAATCACTTGTGTTATTATGCTTACATAACTGCAAGAGATGTAATAGATATGCCACGATGAAAAGATAAAATAGACTCCCAATTTCGGTCCAAGTATCTAAATTTATAGTAGAGCTAGATCAAGTGTAGAACATTGATCTCAGAGCTACTTCGAGGCTCACTTAGTAAAAGCCCATTCCGCGTTACATAATAAGGCGCGTTTCACGCGTCAAAAGGAAAGTCATATGCTACAATACGGTCTCGTGTCTTTAATCGTACGCATCAAATGATGCTCCCCTTGTCTTGTTCGAGTCGTGTTGGAATCAGCTTAGAAAACAAGACCTCGAGAAAGGAGAAGACCCGCAGGATATTATTTCGTCTCGGGCAAATGCCGAAGATGTGACGGCACGCGAAAAAGGAACCCATTGTTTAAAGCACGTGGTCCTAAGGGGAAAACATTTAAGGGAAGTGGTCCTGGGCATTGTGTTAGTTGGGCTTGGGACACCGGTCCTCCTCCATGTGGTTGGCTCTCAACTGGAAACCGATGCACGAGACACTTCCAATTTCAATGAAGGAGATGTCGCGACCGCAGAGACCATGGACCAAACGCGAAGGAGCCAAGTGCAGGGGTCCCCGTCCTTGGGATTGGGAGATCTGAAGGCTTGTGTTGTTCGGATGGGGACTAGCAAGTGAATCCCAGTGCCGTGAGTGCTCGGGGGACGACGTGACGGCGGGGGCTTGAACGCATGGCTGTGAATGAGGAGAGCTTGCCGGTGACATGGAAGAGGAGGAAGAAGAGAGAGAAAAGGAATTATATGGATTTTCAGTTCACGTCATCGACACATGTATAATGATTAGGTTCTGGTAAAATATACATATCATGCCGGCCTACCATGTGGTATCATGTGACCACTAAATACTTTTTCATGCCATAAAGATCTGTGTATAGAGACTAGCAGTGATTCCAATGCCACAAGTGCCCAACCAATCGTTCTTTAATGAAAGCCTTGTGATGTGATATTAGGGGTGAGCAATCCCAAGATTGGTTCATATATATTTAAATATATATTATATTTGTATGCCATTCTTTATATCACGTATTATGTCGTGCTTAAAAGAGTCAATTTTACTTATATTGGCAAGCATAAATATATTCTCAAAGAGTTAATTTTGCTACCTATTAAGCTAAATACTACTAGAATTTTCGCTATGTAATGTTCAAAAATATTCTTCTCTTAATATTTTATTGGAAATTTTTTAAAAGACTTCTTTCTCTCACAGACTCGTTGCACACGGATGACTTAGTATAATTAACTATACTTAGATTGAGATTTTAACGTTTTACTTTTTTAATAAAAAACCTCACGTGTGATAAAATTCATAATAATGTAAAATTTATTATATCTTGTATCTGGTGTATGCACAAGACATAATAAAGTCGGATATGAGAGAGATATAACCCGGATAACATTATCACATGATGAAGGTGGAATAAAGATGGATAATATTTCTAATTTGTATAATATAAACTCTTTTGAATAATAAACTTATTAAATTATTAAAATTAAAATAGTACTGAATATAAATATGATAACAATTGTGTTTTTTAATCCTATTTTTAATTATATATTTAAATTTTTATCTATATTATATTATAAATTAAATACATTTACATATATATTTAGCATTTATATTTATTACGTGTTTTAGGTATTTTAGTATTTTAGCTATATTGGTAAAGTTAACTATTAAATATTTTTTTTTGACAAAAAATGATGGAAGGGGAAAAAGAAATAAAACATAAGAGAATTTTAAAAAGAGAGGGATAATAATAGAAAAATAAGCAAATAAAAATGAAGTAAGCAAGAATATTGTGAGAGATTCTTATTATCTTCATTTTACAATTTTTAAGTTCATTTACACCGATATATCATTCATACCAAATAATGGACAAAGATAAGATGTGAATAACTGTTATTCATCAAACAGTGGATACGATATAACGAAATCTCCAATTTTATATCATATTCTATTCATTCCTATCATAACTAGAGATTTAGATGTAAAGTTTTATCTATAAAAAAAAAAAATTATTCTTCATAAAATTGAATGCATTTACTATTCTAATGATATATTAATTTACAAATATCGAAATTTTATTTGAAAATTATAGATGTTTTTCTCATTAAACAAAAAGGCATTTAAATGTTCAAAAGTCACATCTACTGTAGTATATTAAATCTAAGATTTTCCAAACTCAACTAATCACAACATATGCATGTGATGCGCCCAATGGCTTTCACAAATGCTAATAACCTTAATCAAGACATCTCATCCTCCAAATTGGGTCATCACAAAAAGCACGTTCATCAACGGAATTTTGTGTTGGCTTTTTTTTTTTTTTTTTTTTTTTTCAATGACCAAAGAAGCGATCGACTTCGTTGATCCTAACTCATTCTCTAAAAATGAAGATTCACAAGAAATTTTAATTGGTTAAGGCTCAATATCAAACTTTTTATGTAAAAAAGGGATTAATTTGGCATTGCAAGATGCCCAAACACCTAAAAGTCATTAGAAAATGATAGGAAGTCTCAAAGTGTGGGCTTGACTATTGCACATCTATGCAATCAATTCAACCGACATCCCAACCTCAATTAAAAAAAAAAGAAAAAAAAAAGAAAGACTGTGTAAAATCCATGCATACATTAGAATATTCTACGACCACTTATGATTATAGACGGGCAAAATTGAAATATAGGAAATCAAGATTATTGACGAGTAGCTAATGAATCTCTTAACTTCTAAATTTAAATTAAAAATAATATTCCAGTATCTTTTAAGGACAACTGAAATAATATTATAGAAATAGATCGATTCTCATTATATATATTACAATATTACAATTTTCGCAGTGCGAAGAAAGAGTTAGAATAATTGGTTTTGGAAAAAAAAAAAAAAAAAAAACCAAGTCAATTCTCATTTTGATCCGATGCGTGGCGCTTATCCATAGCTAGTGGATGTGCACGATCCAGGACTCGCCAGGTGCTTGCAACGGCAAGTTGACGCGTGGCCAGCGGTCATCACCCCCGTCGGCCGAGACGCTCCTATCCTCTCGGCGAGTACGGACGCATTCTGACAAGACAAAATAGTACTAATACGTGGCGTCAAACCAACCATCTCAACAATTTCCAATCTAAATTAATCAAATAGACCGAATTAATATTAACGTAAACATAATTAAAATTAAATTTGTCCAATTTAAAGATTTAGAACCGTTGCGAAAATTTTTAGGATTGAATTAAGCCAATTGAAATGTCTAATTCTGAATTGATACCGATACGATGAATTCAAGACTTTCTTTTGATGATTTTCTCGTTTTTTTTTTTGGGGTAAATTATCATTGCCCTTTATAATTACAAAGCATCGCCTCGACCACGATTCTGGCTGGATAGGACAAGGGAACGAGCCTCGCTCGTGTCCTCCTTCCCTCGGGTATATCCAAAACTTATCCTCAAAACTGTTCCCTAACTTAGCCGCATGTGCTCCTTCCGAACGAGACACGATCGTGCAGTCGATTCGAACTTCCTTCCAAAAAAAAATGTTTTCCCGACCCCGCTTTCTTCGTCGCTCGTCTCGTTCCCTCGTCTCGTTGCATCCACAAGATGCAATGCGTCGACCTCGTACGAAGACAACCCCCGAACAAGAAGTCGCTACCTAACGGTCAAGACCCATCGATCACGGAGCAAGCGCAGGAATTCAAGAGCGGCATGTCCGGATGGCCAGCTCGCACCTTGAAAATGCGGCGGCGGCGGCGTGTCTTCGAGCTCCGACCACGGCGGTACTCGAGCTCGAGCTCGAATGGATCGGATTGACAATGATTAAATTAAATCCGAGTTGGATGGATGGTGATGTAAACCATCACTAATGAGATTACTAAGAATCTCCGTCAAATGAAGTTGGCCACGAAAGCTCTTTGGATTCCCTTCTCTCGCCCCACTCGTCGCTGTCAACGCTTAATCTCGAGAGAGACGTGGCCTCACGTCATCATTATCTGTGTGGTCCATCAATTTCTGTTTTATTAATTTTTTTTTTGGTCTCTCTTACTTTGCCTAATGACAAATTTGGTGCTCTAATTAACGAGTTGCGTAATAAGAAAAGCTTGAAAAAGAGTCCTCTAATTGCGTTTCATCCCCCACTATAATGGGTCGTCGCTAGCTGTGCATGTCGCCCCTAAAGTTTTGATACTTCTGGAAAAGACCATCACGCGTTATTTCTCTTTACACATATCAGAACTTTCTCAATCATCTGTGTGCGTTACGTTTTACTCTCTTTTACTCCTAACATATTTCATATTTAGCACTTTGGAATATGGCTACTTAATATTCTCAGTTCTTTTGGCTCTTTTATTGAGTAAGTATTGTTAATTTTTTGGATTAATATACATCACCCCAAATGAGTTAAAAAAACATATTGTATGGATGCTAGTATATTCTTAAACTTCTACATGAAATCACACTATAACATTCCGGCCAATTTTACACTAAAAATGCTGAAGTTGCTGTCCAGTTATCACCGGTCGGCATTCGAAATGGAATAACTTAGCCGAAATGACAGTCGTTTTGCATACTTTATGAATTTTCTTTCCCTTTCTTTCCTTTTTTCTAATCTTTTTCTTTTCTTTCTTTCTTTTTTTCTTTTGTGGTTAATGTGATGTTTCGCTTCTCCAACTGTGGAAACCATAAAAGCAACTCTCGCTCGTACACCAAAAGTCGACCATCAATCTATCCCCGTCGGCTCACGCCAAGTGGACGAGAAACGAAGGGGCAACACGGACAGGGCGAGGCCTAAGACGTGGCTCGAGGGACTCGGCCGACCTCGAATTCGGGTTGATCTGAAGTCAATACGGGTCGGCGGTGGCCCGGCCTTGGCTGGTTGACACGAGCGTCGAGGGTTGTTGTCGACCCTTCGTTTGAGTGTCGTAGGGGCCGCGGGGAGGGGAGGAAGGGAGAATGAGCGGTCGGCCTAGGCAAATCTGGGGTCTACATGGGGCGGCGGCGGCGGCCTTAGCTGCCTGTGGTTAGTAGAATCGAGGGTTGTTGTAGACTCGGGCAGAAGGGAGAGCACGTGGCTGCGGGACAAAATGCCATGGAAGATGAATAATAGCACGACAGAAAAAAAGGGAAGGAATAAAAAATTGAGAAAAGTATGCGAAAGAAGCGATTTTGCTTAAGTTTTCTTATGTCACGTAAGACGGTTGACAATAATATAATATTAACTTTTTGATGAGACTTGGAAAAAAAAGTTGAAAAGTCAATAAAAGAAAGGAAAAAGCAAGCTCCGACATAAAAAGGAGATCGAGAACTCGCATGAGGAAGGAGGGAAAGAAAAGGGGGATAAAGAGAAGAAAGAAAGAAGAAGGGAGTGAAAGGAAAAAGAGACAAAGATTTTGCGCGTATACGCCACAAACATCTCACCAAGCCAAAGTTACTTAGATTTGCAATGTGCGAGAAGTGTTTGCGCCTTTCATTCATCCAATCGGAGAAGTTTTCAGAATTAGGGCTTACAATCGAAGTTATGTGAAATACAAGCCATGAGATCCGATTTTTGAGTTGTTAAGCTTTGAATTTTCATGGAAAATGTGGATTATGGCATTATGAAGTCATGGGGTTTGACTTGATTCATTTTAAAGTAATAGTTTAGTTGAAGTGAAATTTTAAGGTTTCGTGGGCGAGTTCCGCATTGTATTTAGGTCTGAATATTCACTAAATGAGCGATTCATTAGCACATAAGAATCGCTTTGTTAGCGTTTAAGCGTAGTATAACCATTTCGTAATTGAGGTAGAGTTTTACTCTTTTTTGATGTCAACTTATGTTTGATTGATAGGATTACAAGATTGATGGCAAATAGAATTAGCTGTAGGCATTCCTAGGTAAGTGGTACCATTTATTCTATGTATTTGTAAACTCATGTCTTGAAGGTTATTGAGATTCGATAGACTATGAGTTATAAAATAGTATGTTTATTGCATAAAAATCCAAACCAAGTTTTTACTATGTTTTGGCATTTGAGAATAATTTGGCAATTGTTTTAGGAAATGCTTCACAAAATGTTATATATATTGAACGATGAAACTGATTTATGAATTGGATTCTGAAATGGTTTAAAAAACGCCTTGTGGATATGTATAAGTTTTACTGAGAAGATAAAACTTGTTTTTGACCCTGTATGTATGCTATATTATGGATTTAATTAAATAAGTTTCGGTATTGTTATGTGAAGTGTATCGTAGGTTATTGATCTACTTAGAGGAGGTAGGCACTACTCACCGAACTGTATTTACTCACTCATTTCCTTACCAATCTTTTCAGACTGCTCATTTGGTGATCAGTAGTACGAGAGAACTTTTTCTAGGCTTTTGGGTACTGGACTTTTAGGTATAATTTGAAACTACGTTTTTCATATGAAATGTGGCCGTGTCATTACCCATTTTCCCGTAGAATTATGGATGTGACAAATGATTAGATAATCGTATCATCATTTTCGTGTGAAAATCAATTGAAATTTGAAATTTGATATAAACTTTTGAATTGCATTGGCAAAATTGAAGAACTCAAGAACTAATTGACATTCATACAATAAATTTAAGGAATGATTCGATAATTTTTCCTGGAATTTAGTGTCGCAATAGAAGATAAAAGACATATGAAGTGGAGAAATCGATTAATTATAAGTAAGAATCACCAAATGTTATTTTTCTAACAATCTCAATTTATAATTATCACCGCATCGCCATTTTAATTTCATTCATAGTATTTTTTTTTTTTTTGCCAAGCAATTTCATGTATATAACAACGTAAAATCTAATGTGTTTAGTATTGTAAAAATTAAACGCGCTACATATTTTGACAAGACAAATTTACTCGAGGCACGCAAAAGCAATCCCCAAGCGCGTGCCACGTAAGCGAGGGTTAGATCTCATCATTCATGTTTTACCCCGTGAGGCACGACTTAATGATTGGGATTCGTCCACGCTCGTGAATATCACATCGTTTTTATTTACCGACCATCGAATTCGAATTTCGTTTGCAAAAACCCGAATTACATTTGCTCTTCGAGAATCTTTTCTAACTTTTCATTATGCACGTCTCGAAACTTCTTTCATCAACCACCGGAGGTTCGCTCCAATGACCATTCTTCCTATTTGGAAATGGAAGGTGGGGGTTCAAATCCCCAATTTCTCAGGGAGGATTGGGGCGGGGACGATTTCATTTCAGGAGTGGGTTTCGACTCTCACGCCCTGCAGAGAGGCAGGGCAAAAGTCCGAGAACATTTCCTCGACCGTGCTCCGCACAGCGCGCGCGCCTCGATGCATATCGATGATCCCGAGGAAATTCTACCCATAGGACTTATACAGCGCAACTGTGTCCGCACAAAACCCACCAATCAACCAATCACTTCTTGCCCCCCCTCCCCCTCCAATCAGTGTGGAATCAGGCCATGATTAAAGGATTTAAGTAACGTGCGGAACGAGTTGGGCACGAACGAAACGACCCCTCGGGGGGGGCCGTGCCGCATCAATGTCGGCTTCAAAAAGGTGACGGGGACGCTTTGTCCGTATGACATGCGAACCACCCCCCAGCGGAAATCGAGAAAAGAAGACAGGCGGCAGCACCACCTCGTTCGCGAGTTTCTCGACGCATCTCGTAAGTGGGAATCGCCCCGGTCGGCCCCACGTGGGACTTGTCGCGCACGGCTCCTCTCTTTCTAAGTCCGGTACGGCTTTCGTTTTCAAAGCGATCGCTCCCCATCTCTTTCCTCCTCCCGTCTTTTAAATTTGGAATGATCTCATTCTACAGATTTTTCTCTACTTCGTCCCTCACCGATACCGACGTCGACACGACACGATGACATATTGTTTCTCGAAAAATATAAAAAATTCCAATATGTTGGGACGCGTTGTATATATATGCATGATAAATTATCTTTTTTATGATTGTTTTAAGTAAATTAACTTGATTCGAATTGACAAATAAATAAATAATAATAAAAAAGCATAGAATAAATTTTCATTAAAAATATTAATCCACAATTTGTTAATACCATTTATTATTTCAATCGACAAATTCAACTGCATCCCAATAATTCGTAAAACTCGAAGGAAAAAAATGAGCAATCCACATTCTAGACTCGCGTTAGAGCGTATCGAGAGGGTTGATCAAGTGTGGGATTTTCCGACACGTTGTCTGAGTGTCGGACGCTTCAACATGATACGAAAACTTTCGAAGAGTGTCGGTGCTTTTAATTTATCAACCCTCAAATCAGATGAATTTAGAGCCGATGGGTCGTCCGAATTCGGTCTCTTGTCTCCGATTCCTGGACTCGATCGAGAGGGCAGGTCGACGTTGACATTGCGACCGGCCCCCACGAAGGTTTGAGCGGGGGGATAGATAGTAGATAAGGTAATCTATGCACGCAAATCCGAGGTCTACATGTGGAAAAATGCTTTACTGTCATCACGTTGTTTTGCAATAATACTACGCGTTCTTTGGGCCTTGGCTAGCCGTCTCCCCGCTCGGGACAATGCGTCCGAAAGCAAGAATCTTCACCTACCGAAATGGAATGTAGCTGTACATTCCACTTTTCTACACGCTTCAACGAGTATATTAAACAAGGAATAAGCATTTGGAAGCTCCTGGCGTGCGGAGATTAGGTTTAACTGCAACCGGTTTGGACATTGATGATGAGCTTAAATCGATCGGCAGATTTATTGGCACGATGCCAACTCCTAAGTCGGTGCATTATGACCTTGGGAAACATGTTTTTTTTTTATATGGCGCGCGTGGTTTGTGTAAGGACGTGGTTTTTCGGTTGGTCAACCGGGTCTCAGTTCAAGACCCCCGGGATGAAAGCGAGAGGGGAAGAGCAAAGACCTCTTTAGATTTAGAAGTGCGATGCTCGAGCATGGTCTCGAGTTCTTCGTGTCGGGATGCCGGTGAGGCTAAACGCGGCCCCGACCACCACCTGTCGAGGAGGCCGAAAAAGGAAAGGACGATCGGATGTTAACGGCGACGGTGGTGGGCTAAAGTTTGCTTTGAGACCATCATATTCGCTATCATATTCACTATGGATTAATTATCTTTTTATCTAGAGATGACGTGACGAGTCAATTGGATTCCACTAGGAGAGGTAGATAGGCTACCGGTACTTGAAGCTATCCAATAAAATGCTGAACCTTAAGCTTGGCAAATGTGTTTAAAGAGCCTTTAAAACTCGGGAGTTTGGATGAGGTGAGGTCATGACTTTATCTATATGTGCATGTACCTTTTTACATGTTTATAATTGTCATTACATCTTTATCAATTTAGTGATGATGAGCCGAGCGTAAGACCACGTCATAAGCTATCGAAAGTGAAATAGACAAAAAAAAAAAAAAAAAAAGAGGTTGTTTTGTTTTATGTTTGCCAAGTGGAGAAGTAGTTAGCAAGATGGTGCTCTTTTTATAGGATGACGAGCGGATTTTTTTTTTTTTTTTTCTATGAGAATTTTTTTCTTTTTACCGGGACAATTTCTTCCGATCCCTTTCCAATGATGGAAGGTCGGAGAAGGTCTCGGGAGGAGAGACCAGAGAGATCAGCAGAACATGATGCATTTTCCAGAAACATGTACAAGGAATGAAGAACTTATGTAAGACTCTCATGCCCAAAAAAAAAAAGAGAACAAGAAAGATCCAAAAATGAACCACCTTTTTGTGACAAAAAACACAAAGATGACAGGAAAAGGGAGCTGCTCCGTTATCACCATCATCATCATCACTCGGTTCAACCGAAACTGGCATGTACATAGTCGTTCATTTTCTATTTTGGCTGGGAATTGAGGTGGTAATGATGATGGCTAATTCCAGAGAAAAGGGTCGTCTCCGTGGCTGAATCTCGTGCCGTCTTCGTCTTGCCATGCGAACGACATGCAGAGCTCCTCCATCCGGTTGCCGAAGCCCACCAGGAGATCCGGCAGGTCGATGAACGTGTCGTCCTCGTCGTCCAGCGGCGAACTCGCCGACTCCTGGGTGTCGAAGGACTCCGCCGTGGCGTTCGGGGAGTGAGGCCGGCTCGGCCCGGCCTCCCCTGCCGCGGCTCCGTCGCCCCTCGGGAAGCTGATCCCGGCGGCCAGGGCCGCCGCCGCCTGGATGTCCTTGGCCGACTTGCTCGCGGGCCGGGGGAGCAGCTCGGCCAGCTCGGGGAAGTTGAGGTGGGCCGACCGGCCCTTGATCGTGAGCGCGGCCACGTCGTGGGCCCGCGCCGCCATCTCCGCCGTCTGGAACGTCCCCAGCCAGATCCTCGACTTCTTCTTCGGCTCCCGGATCTCGGACACCCACCGGCCCCATTGGCGCCGCCGCACCCCGCGGTAATTCGGGCCGTCCGAGCTCGCCTTCTGCTTACTGGAGTCGCTAGAACCACTCCCTGCTGCTCCAGCTTTCTTTGAGCAGGAGGAGCTCGATCCCGAGGGACTGTTTGAGGAGTAGGAAGTGCTGGTTTGAGCTTCAATGCATTTGGTGTTGATGAGTGGCTCCATTATTCTGGCTTTTGAGAGAGAGAGAGAGAGAGAGAGGGAGGGAGTGAAGGAGGGAGTGAAGGGCAGATGATCTTGAACTTGGAAGTGAAGGGCAGAGCTTAATAAAAGATCGAGAGGAGGCAGCAACCAGCCGAGAGAACAGGTGGGGGGCCTCTTTGGCCTAAAGGGACGAGAGCTTTTGGACTTACATAGGCAGTGATCTTAGGATGATGTTAGGGCGTATTCTTATGTGTATGACCGAAGGGCATTTTATAATTTCCCCACCATTTTTCTAATTTCTCAGGTGTTATTATATTAGAAATTTGCCCTAATTTTGGCACACTG
The DNA here is from genome assembly GCA_014182395.1 of Eucalyptus sp. ANBG9806169. Lineage (NCBI taxonomy): Eukaryota > Viridiplantae > Streptophyta > Magnoliopsida > Myrtales > Myrtaceae > Eucalyptus > Eucalyptus sp. ANBG9806169. Next base: position 31,421,998 of record CM024576.1, read on the forward strand.
ATCTTTTAAAGAAATCTCGGACCGACCACCACCACCACCACCGGTCCACCACCACTCTCTTCACCTATACCCTCAAATAGAAAAAACTATGGGATCCAGCAGAGCAACCCCTGGTTTGATGATGGCCATTAGCCATGGCACTTGCACTGGTCTCTTCTCTTGTATGGACATGCCGGGTCCGAAAAAGACCATGTTCCTAGCCTTTGTTAATACCGTATTCCGTGGCCGATGCACTAACTTATTTAGGGCTATTTTCGTGACCTGCGTGATTTCTTAGTCTTTGTTCATACTGCATCGCGAGTAATTACCGAAGCGCTCGAAGATTTACAATTGTCCGCGTCGCTGTCATCCCAGCTCATGACAGCTATAGAGGATGGTTCTCAACACCAGAGGAGAACCGTAAGTAGTGTGGACTAACGGAGGGTTGGGAGGAAAGTTCAATTTCTACCCTTGGGAGCCAGCAGAAAAATCATAGGACCTGCCCAAGAGGGACCAGCATGCAGAATTCAGCACGAGGAATCATGGGACTGCACGACTGTGCTTGTGGGGTTAAGCAGTGCGATCACAGTAATCGTCCAAGGTTTTGACATGTGGTCGGCAAAGGTCCTTCCTTCCCGTTAAAGACTCGCCCGCCCCTACCAAGACTGCTACAGCTTCACCTTTTCTTTGGAAAAAAACAAAACAGAAACGAAAATTTCATCCCCTGTTTTTGCGCAATGGGAAAGTGATGGGAAGAAACAGAGTCGCGCACTGCTTTCTTCCTTGCGTCTGCATCTGTATTTTCCGAGTTAGTGTTCTACGTTTGCATCTTCTTTTGAGTGAGATTGATTTTTTACAGCATGTAGATGCGCACATCAACCTTTCCCAATCAACTGTTATTTTGCGCTGTGATTATTCACATTCTCCAGGGCAGGGCAGGGCAGCTCGTTTGGACACATGCTGGACCTTGGTAACAATTATTGTTGCCGTACAGAAGCCAAAAACGTTTTGCATAAGAGGACAAGATAGCTTGTAGTTGTAAGCATAAGACCCTCCCACGGCGGACCACCTCGAATGGTTTGCTTTTTGCTTGTAATAATAACAGTTGCCGTACCTCTCTATTCAGTACCGAGAAGTTCCTCGGAAATTTCCACCGTTTCGAATTGGTGGTTGGTGATTGTTGTGGGATCTTGCAAAGTTTGAAGCTTGCCTGGATATCTCATCTCACTCGTGGAATATTCTCAAACACTACGCAATTTTCCCGCTTCGAGGAAAATCAGAGAAGAAATTGTCACTGCAGGGAATTGCCTAACCGTACTGGCAAAACGGTCCCGGTGGGGAGGTGGCGACGGAGGCTCTCGTACATGAGTCGTGCGTCGTGAGTGATGCCTAAGATGACTTTTATGCATTTCTAGATCTATAGCAGGTATAAGCCCTTTTAAGATAACATTTTAGGAAGAGTAGCCAAGACGATCACTCCTCTCCCCATCCCCTATGGTGGCAATTGGAAAAGAAATTCTCAATCAATTCCCTTTTTCCAAGAGAAAAAGCTCTAAAGATCAGTCTAGCCATGTATTAAAAGCTTGACCGTCTCTTTAAGACTATAGAAGCCCCCCGATGGCGTGTGAAAAATGATCTAGACTAGTCAATCACCGCATGTACAGGGATGATCATGATCGACATTTTAATATATATATAATTGCACGGTCTTTGACTCTCTCTCTCTCTTGTCTTCACTTTACTTAAAAAACAGAAAGGCAGCGCACGGCCAAATTAGCAGGCGAAGCAAGTTAGGCCTACCCGGTCTAATTCATAACCCGTCAGCTGTTTTGATTTCCATCAGGAACATCCTTCCGAACATTCTCAAATGCTTATCTGGACATCAGTCGACCGCCTAATTTGTTTCCATCACGCGAGAGAAAGCGAATCATCACGCGTTTGACGTTTCCTTCCTAAAGAAATTGTTGTCTAATTATGCGCTTCCCAACTACTTCTGGTGAGATCTTTTGCCGACGGCCAAGTCCTCCCCGTCCTTAATTTGCTTATTTTAATCAGCGGAACCTGTTCTCTCTTTTGGCGTGGCATCTTCACGAACGATGTTTCAATCCAGAAAGTTCAACACGTTTGGAGAGCCGACCTCTAGAATGACTCGTTCTCCATCCAGTCGACGGTGCACGGGCTGCTGATAGGAATAAAGGATTTTTATCTCGGTAAAAAGCAGTCAATGCTGGGGCTTTTGGTCGTACATCAGCATGATTAAACAGCCGCTCATGATTAAAGCCTAATCTCCCTCCTCTGCTTTTTAACAAGATGCCAAGCGTTTTTGTGGAAAACGACGGCTCAACGGAATGGAGTGCTTGGGGTTAGAGCACAAACACGTTGCCAAATGGGACTTTTCTTCTGCATGGAAAGAGAGAATTTTGGGTGGGGGCTTTGTGTGGTTTATAGGAAGATCCAAGCATAGGGTGATGCAGTGTGGGCACGTATATGCACAGTCAATCCGCAATTTGATGTGTTCGCCATCTTCTCCTCACTTTATCTAGTGTTTATCTCTCTCAATCTCTCTCCATCTGCCTTCCCCATTACTTGTCAAATCTTACAAACTGGCATGCATTATGAGTTTGGTTCGTGCACAATGATCAGTAACCCAGGGCCTATCGGGCTGGTTCTTTTGTTAAATGCAACTTTCAGAGAGATCAATGTCAACCCTTATCCACCTTTATCTGATGTTCTGATTCCAGTGGTTGAAATGTACTGGGAATTCAAAAAAGTGACATGTTTTCGGTTCCTGCGCTCGCACGAGCATTCGCAGAGTTGGCATATGACCGATTCGATGTCGGTGGCAGCCCCGCTCTTCGTCGTCTCTTGTCGCGGCTCGACTGTACTTGCAAAGCTTTGACGATACACGAGACTCATCTGCTAGTGCAACGGTCCGAACATAGCCTGTTTGATGTAAAGCCGCGATTGACCCCAACAGTTTATACATAGATCATGACCGTGAGTAGCACTTTAAAAGTCGAAGAGTCCTGCGCTGTAAAGCCTGGCCCGACCTGCCGAAAGCACAACAACCGACACCCATATTGCAGATATGGGCCAACCGACGGTCCAGCCAGGCCTAACCCAATCGATCGGGTCCATTGGGAAAGATTACTTACCTGGATGGTTCAGTTCAAATCTATAGTAACAAGCAATACTTGGAAGTTGTCCCTGAGGATCATTAACAGGATGACTAAAAGACACGACCGTAAGCGAGTTAGAATCCAAAGGAGAGTATCTCTTTTTCTTTTTCTTTTTCTTTTTTTAACCGAGGGACCGTCGGAAATCACCCTTTGAGAATCACACGACCCTCCGGTGCTCGGCAGCACCGTCAAACCTCCCGCAAGCCGCTATTTAGACATAGAACCTCGGGGGTTAGCCCAGTAATTCACCCCTGGGACCCTCACTTAAGTCATGGAATGCAACGAGAGAGTTCGAACTCTCGACTTCGGCGATGAGGGAGAGAACTCACACCAATTGCGCTGCCCATGGGTGGGTAGAGGAGAGTATCTTTCATAACCAGAAACTCAGAAATTGGTTCGGATGCAATGCATATGCAGACACTTTGATTAGTTCATTACTCCATATCAGCCAGACAATCAATGTATGAGGTACTTTCTCGTCTTGCATGGACACAGGACCCACTTCACCCCGCCCTCACCTGGGGCAGAATCACTTGCTCATCATCAGGCAAGGGGCGGGTGGGGCGATCCCACGCCGAGCAAGGGACTTGAATTTACTCACCAATATGAGGTTTGAGACAGCTATTTCTGGGTGAAACCATGAGATAAAATTGCTCACCAAGCTTTGATTCATTGCTGGAGAATCATGAATGCTGGTTTATCCTTAGAAAGCATTAAAAGCTTTTGGAAAAGACACTGAATTATGAGATTCAAATGAATTTCCTACAGATACTACTAAAACCTACAATCTAGGAACTGTTCTTTGTCACTAAATAGAACGATGACGACTGAGACGACAACCTTATTCAAGGTATCCTACAAGGGCTATTACACTAGAACCGCCCCCCAGACCAGACTGCACATTATTTTCCTTCTATTAACAGTAACTCACAAAGCTCACCTCAGCACTCAGTTGATAGATCAGATCACAGCCTTTGAGCTAAAGGTTCCTCGCTTGTCTTCCAATCAACTCACAATGCTTGACTTCATTCTTGAAGTGCTGGAGGTCGGGTTGGCATGGAAAGCCGACTGTCTGCTACTAGATCCTTCGAGCAGTTTCAGCGACAGAGAAGAGGGACCACTGTCAGAGATGGAGTCTCCTAGACTGAGCTTCGACATGCCAACAAGTTCATCCACATTTATTGGGCTCTTCGAGTGAACCGCCATGGGCTTGAGCACCTCATGCGTCTCCTTGGTTGAGTCGTCCGCCCCAAACCCAGCTGTCCACAAGGGGAACGAAAATGGGAAGAACGGTGAAAAGTAGGCCGGATATATCATTGGATAAGAGGGCTGTGATTGTGCAATATCCGGCTTTGGCGGGGCAGAATCTCCAGTATTTGAGTTGGTGGAGTCCATAGATTCACATTCTTCATCAACATCAGGTGGCAGCTGCTGCAAGGCATCATTTACTTCTGTTTCCTGCTGTTGCTCGTCGACCGCAAAGAAGTCCCTTGATCCCATTGGCACATCAACCGACTGCAATGCAATTGAAAATCAATAGCATGAATACACACTAATAATGCACAGGTGAAAAAAGGTAAAAAAAAAGGCGACAGCGACAACGACTTCAAAAAACAGTAATTTTCGGTAGTATCTGGGTTCCATCATATTCACAAATAAGGAAAGAAAAGCCAAACTCTATTTATGACCAATCCATTTTGAGGATTTAAACCAGACTTGGGGATGAACATATATGCATGTAAAATAGGTTCCCCCATATAGATAATGGAATATGTGATAATACTAACTTCCTCTGCCACAATATCAAACAGACTGGAACGTCGTTTTCTCTTTGACACGTTAGATTGCCTGATGAAGTACTTCTGAGCATGGCTTGCCACTTGTGTTGGCGTCCTCGAAATGACGTAGTTGCGAGAAATCCCACGCCAATCACCTTTGCCAAGCTTTTGCAGGCCCAATAGAAACATTCTATGCTCCTCTTCAGTCCATGGTACACCTGCATCACAAGTCATAATCATTTTCAAGACTCTCGAAAGCAAAACATGTATCCTGAACACATTAATCTAGGACTTAGAAACCTTATCAATTTCTGAGAAAACCTTAGATATCAGCATAGTACCGATTGATCACAAATTGGATTGACAAACTGCTCCGCCATCCAATAGACACAGGAATGCCATTTGAATAACGAAGCCAATTTGGCTAAACAAAGCTCAAGATATCATTAAAGTGTGCGAGACAAGTTTCCCATCCTTAAATAGAAGGACAGGCTTCTTCAGAAGTTCACAATGCATATCTCATTAACCGACTGATCACTCAGTCCGATTATCTCTAACAGATCAAAGGGATCCTATCGCAATTCACGCATCAAAACAACTGCGATTATTATCGAAGTGCCGCATTGATTTGGCAATCACATAAAAGACCGACCCTTCCCCCCGATCACGTGGCACATGATAACCACCTCATATCCTCCCCGAACGGGAAAGCAGAACATATTGAGGCAACTAAAAACCCGGCCATCAACAAAAATCGAGACGTTTGCACGTCACGATTCCATCGGCATCAAGCAATAAATCCAGGTCATCATCAACCCAACAGCTTTCCCACTGATCGAGCAAACCTTAAACACCACCGCGTAATCCTAAACTAAAACATCCCAAATCCCAGAATCCCCATTTCCACCGACCACAGAAACTTCGTCAACAACCAAACAGAAAACCAATCGATAAACACCGAACGATCGCAACCCGAAGCCATCACCTTTCTTCCTCTCGCGGCTCGAGGACGACCCGGGGACGAAATCCTCGGACGCGTAGCCGTCCCCGTGATCCGGGCCCTCCCCGGGCGAGCCCGGGTTGTTGCCCCCGCCGGCGAGGCCCGACCCGGACCCGGACCCGGTCCCGCTCCCGGCGCCGGCGCCGGCGTAGTGGCTGAGGTTGCCCATGCTGGCGCTCTTCCGGATGGACCCGTCGGTGAGCCGGACCCCGAACAGCTTGACGCCGCGGTTGGGGCACGTCCTGGAGTTGTGCCCATTGTGGCTGCAATGGGAGCACCGCCGCGTCATGTGGGCTGACGAATCCCCCTCTTCCGGGTCGAATGCGGCGATCCGGGGGGCAGCGAAACCGGGATTGGGGGTCCGGCCGGCGATCTGAATTTGAGCTCGATTTGGGATCTGAGGTCAGGGTTTGAGCTCACATGATCTGATATAGAGAGAGAGAGAGAGAGGAGGGTTTAGGGTTGATTCTTTGTGTCTCTGCTGAGCTTCCTCTTCAGCTTTCCGCTGACACAGAGAGAGAGAGAGGAGAGAGAAAGAGAGAGAGAGAGAGAGCCACAGCAACGAACAGGGACATCATATCCATATATTTAGGTTTTTTCTTTTTTCTGTCAGACAAACACGAAATGTCTGGGGGGCTGATCCTCTGTTGCGACGGTACGGTGCGCGTTAATTGCGGTACGCTAATTGAGCCGTCGATCGTTGACTCTCCTCCGGAAAAGTTGACTTGACTTGAGAGCTTCCCTTTTCTCTGGTCTTTCCCCTCTAGTCTTCTGGAATTATCCTCCGAAAAAACGAAACCCCGTAAAATGCTAGATGGTGATCGAGGACATAGACCCTATGGAGGGTTTACATGCGACTCTTTCCACGGGATTATTTTGAATTACTCGGGCTAAAATCTGAAAATCATATCGATAAATCAAATCGATTACAGCTTGATGTTTTATTACTCTAGATATATTTAGTATTTTATTTCTCTTTAAAAGGAGGCTAAAACCCTCGCGAAAATCTATAATTTTTAAGTTTTCGCCTGATTTAACTGATCTCAAGAAAATTTATATTCATTTCTCAAAATGAATGATATAAAAGAGAAGTGCATAAAAGCTCGCCTCTTAATTCGGGCCAAATACCCTGGTGGGCATTGTACTGTATAGTGATCGATTCATGTTCGTTTAGATCGCATGCTTAATTTAAGGAAAAATGAGAGTTACGGGGGGTGCTGTACATGATAACGAAATCTGCCACGTCTCTTTGAATTTGGAAAGCTAAGACCAAACTCGCAACATCTCGAAAGGGCGCACGGAGCGATACTCAACTGGCGCTACTGGTTTCTTCAAACGGACATCATGATTTCCCCTCAAAACGGGAAAACAACAGGCGCTCGAGCAGTGTCGACGAGGAGAGAAACACCACATAAAAGGAAAAAGTTCTTAGCCAAAAAAAAATAAAAAATAAAAAGGAAAAGAACGGGAGGACCGAGGCGCGCCACGTGGACGGTAGGGGCGCAGCTCGAGAACACCATCGCATCCCCCTCCCCTAAAGTTCCTGCTGACGTGGAACTGTCGGGACAGAAATATATATTTTTATAATGTAATTTCTTCTTTGGTGGTCTTATCAGGGCAGAAATTGGGAAGGGTATATTTTCGGGTGGCGTTTCGGAATCACCCTTTACGTTTCGGAGGATATCCATTGATGTCGTCGAACAAAGCGTGACAGGATTATAATATCTTATCCACCCTATCCAAAAAATTTATAAATAGGGAAAATTATCATTGTTTTCTTTTTTCGGACTTATCTCGGCAGACAATCTTGGCCCACAAATTCGAGTCAAAGCACGGATCCCGCGTTTTTTTTTTCTTTTTCCCCTATTTTTCCGGGTCGTCGGAACGTCTTCTGCGGTTCGGATTTCCATGGCGAGGGTAGGCTTTAGCTACGCTGTCGGATTCCTTAGATTTTGCCACGTGCATCCGAACTTAGTACATGTGAGCACGTTAGTCGTCGCTAACATCGACCGAGTCCATCGGAAGAAGTCCGATCCGTCGCCTCGCGTGCGGTGTTTCTGCGATTTATTCTCTGCGGTGGCCGGCCACCTCCGCCGGTCTTCCTAAGGGCGGCGAAGGGAAATGAGGAAAAAATGAAAGAGAAAGGAAAGGAATGACGGAAAAGAAAAGTGAAAATTAACGAAAAATCCAAAAGCATGTTTAAAATTTTCAAAAATGCCAATGTCAACGCTATTTATGCCACGTAAAATGGTCCGCGTCCATGTCCGTAACTTTCAACCTCAAATTAGTCGAATGGACTCAGTTGATATTGATATAAAAATGTTCATGACTAAATTGGTATTAATGCAATTGGCCTTTGACTTTTCTAGTATTTTTTTTTCCTTATTATATGGAAATGTGTTAAAAGAGCTACGACAAGTCATATATAAATGTGTTTTATTCATTTGTCGTGTATAAACATGTATTTGTAAGCAGTTCAATTTATTGTGTCATGGCAATTCGCGAGATGGTGATGGATTCAATAATTGCATCGATCGTGTTGTGTGAACCACTTTATCGGGCATGTAATCAATGCTTCAAGGCGATTCGACGATCTTACTAAGCACGTCGTCTTCATGTCATGACCTAAATTTCTAGAAAATTTGAACCTCAAATGAATATATAAATTAACTTCACTTCATTTCTCCGATAAATAATTAACTTATCCCCAATTGTACAAGTAATTTAACCGTAGCTAATATACTTCAAAACCTTCTATGTAGAAACCCATCTCCATTTTTGTTGCGCGCTTTAATCCGATCCTTACTAGTGATCTTCAGAAGCATTAACCTTGTGCTCCTCAATTCCTAACTTGACAAATCTATAAAATATATTGGGGTAAGCCTAAGCTTAGTAAATGAACTTCCTAGGTTTAAGGTAGAAGATCAACTTACCATTCAACCAACCTTGGTATCGATAAACAACACGAGCTCAAGCTATAGAAAAAAAAACATTGATGATAAATGCATAAGCAAACACTCTATCTTCACTATCATGATATGCTAGTGGAAACCATTAAAAGCATTGCAAGTTCATTCACTCAAAAGCAAGCATATGACGTATTATTTAATGATGAACCAATATTACCTAATAGCTCACCACTATACACAAGAATATACATAGGTAAGGTCATACTTATCAAGGAACTCACAAGCATACACCATGCTTGTCACTAGCAAGGACCATCTCGATTCATGAGACATCTTGACTAACGAGACATTGTCACCACCAACTCATGAGGGACAAAATCATACATACCCTCTGCCACGCCTCAGCCCATTCATCATGGGTGTCCTCTACATTGACTATGATAAATGCACCACTATATATCCGTATGATGATGATCAACATACTATGACTACAAGAGCCATGTCATACCTTGACTATACAAGCCAAATCATACCATAACCACAAAGGTCATATCATACCATGACTACAAGAACCATGTTATAATAGAATTTCATATCATATCAATCTCTTAGAGAACCATCTTATGCGATAGAACATCTGGCTAACTTTAAAGTCTCGTCTACATACTTATACTAGGGAATTTGCTCTATGGTGAATAGACCGCGGCAAACATTTCATAACAACATGGCAATTGCCACAGACATATCAATAACGTGTAATTTATCATGCAATTAACGATACAATTAATTACATGCACTTCAACATGCATATCCTCATTCTTTCCATTCCAAGCCATCATTATTTAATCGAAAGCCATAGATAGGTAATTGATAACTTAGGAATTGATGCTCATAATCGATCACGTGAATATCGACAACTCAAAGAATAGACCACATGAGTAACAACAACTCAAAAAAACCAATGGCCACTTATTTGTCATCCACAATATACGAGTATTTTATTTACACTATGGACATGCCACGTAATTTATGAAATTACCAAAACAGGTGACTTCCAAATTAATTACACAATTAGGACCAATTTTGTATAGTTAGACACATTGTCTAGATTAAGAAATTATCTCTCAAAATAACTTAAGTGCCTACCAAAATAAGGTTTCTCATGCTGTGAACAGCCCCCAGAACTTTCAATTTTGCAAATTCGTCCCTCAACTTGGTGAAATTACAAAGTTGCCCCTAAAGACTATAAACTCATTTTTTTTAACTGGTTTGATTTCCCTTCATTAGTAGTACTTAATAACCCACTAATAAGCACTAAAAATCATAAAGTAACCCTGTTAACAGCTCCATCTTACTTCTAGAAATTTCAAAATTATCCCTAACCTTGTCGAGAATTTACCAAAATACCCATTTTTATGCCTAGTTTTACCATTTTCACATTTTTTACATACAAGTCACAAAAAAAGCCTTTTTGTAATCTCTCAAAGATATTCTAGGCATGAGGAAAGCTTTTGAATTCAAACCCAATAATCACAATAGCTTAACATACAATTATTGAAACTTACTCACACAAATTGTAGAATCCAAACTAAATAAACAAACAATCAAGCAATCAAGCTCAAGAGTATTGAGCAGATCAATCTAACCTAGCAAGAGTATTGAGTAGATCAACCTAACTTAGCTCCTAGAATTTTCACTTACCTTGAACAAAAACTTGGACAACTCAAAATCTTAATCACCTTCGAAGCAAAACAAACAAGAACAAACATCTCTCAATCTTTAAGAAAACAACAAAACTAGTTTGATAAGAAGAAAAATGAAGTCCGTGAACTTTTACCTAGAAATACTTGAAAGATGAGATTTAAAGCTCAAATAACTCGAATTGAATGAACTTTGGAACTTAACAGAAATTTAGGGGAGCTTCACTTGTTTCAAAAGGGAAAAGAGAATTTGCACTTGAAGACAAGAAGATGAAGTTGCTTTACCAAAGAGGAGAAGAGAAAATGATTTTTTCTTCCTTCTTTACTCATTTTAAAGAATAGCTTCAACTCATGTTAATTAACTAGGGTTATAAGTGTGACTAAAGTAACTAGAGTTAGAACATTATGTCATCCATGACATCATGCATGGTGTAATTTGATAAGCGAAGTTCAACGTCACTATTTTAGAGCATGTCAGTTATTACTTAAGTGACAAATGGCAAGATTTTATATAGAAAAATGAAGATATTTGATTAGAAAGAGAGAGAAAGGGCATCATTAGCCAAGCAAAAATACATAAATGAGGAAACATTATTTGAGTTGTAATAATTTCAAACATTAATAAGAGATGGAGAAGACGTTATGAGTTAAAATTTATAGATTTTAATTGACTGAGATTTTTTTTTTTTTGTCAGTCCTACTCTATTTTTATTCTAACTATCACTCTTAGACTTTTGCCCTGTCTCCTTACAGGGCGTGGGAGTCGAAACCCACTTCTGAAACTATATCGTCCCCACCCCAAATAGATGCATGAATGATAATCATTTTTTGCTTTGTAATTATTGAAGGAAAAGAGTGAGGTCATGCAAGATGTAAACCTATAGGTTAAATTTATGGTTGAAAATGAGAGAGGTGTGGAGAATGAATGAGGTCTCTTGGCTTGCAACCTCAAAGAGCATTAATGGGCTAGAGTTAAAAGAAGTGTTCTAAGGAATGATGCAATTTGCAAGTAAGAAATTATGAGATAAACTAAAGGACATGGCAATCAAATTAGTGAAAAGTGGCTAATAAATTATGGTTATTAGAAACAAAGAGAATATGTGACAATTATCAATGCCCGTATAAAGAAATATGAATCTTATTACTATATGGCACAATATACATAATAAATACAATGAAAATTTAGGACGTCAGAATTCAAGTCAAACATATCCAAATTCAGCCATATCTTGACATGACGTGAAAAAGGCATGAATTTGCTAGCCTCGTCGATTTAGTTACGACCATTAATATGCTATATAAAATCATATTTCATGTTGGTTCGTCATCTTTAGCAAAAAATGATAAAATAAAATTTAAAAAAACAAAAAATAAAACATTGCACGCATTAGTGGGGCCTGAGAGGAAACCCGAAAGAAGATAGGCAAAGCTTCATTATCTTACGGACTGCAATTTCTAAGTCCAGCCCGTCACTTTTCAGAATCTCGCTATTGGCCCACCAACAAAGCTTGCACAAAAGTGAATTCCTACCTCCGATATTAATCATTTCCTGAGACTTTATATTAGTATTATTCTAATTAACCCGAACCTTAAACATAGCCAATACATCGTATTAGTATAAAATATAAATATCCGACATAATATCAAGACCCGAGGATTCAATGGCCGGTTATGTAGTTTATATTATTAAATCGTGTAGGTTAACTTGCCCCCAAATCATTGATCTTGCATGTCTGCATGGACATTTGTTTGTAACATCTACAAAATTAATGAATGAACATTACATTATCTAGATCCATTAATTTGCGAACGTTACGAATTAGGAAAACGGCTATGTTATTTTGATTACCTGCAAGACGAATGTTACCATCCAAGCAAATAAATATCTCGGGGATTGCCAACAATATAATAAAAGCAACATTCTTAAATGCGGCCTTCCAAATTATATTCCCTTTTTGTCGGACGAATGAATTATAGACATAGAGTTTATTTTTTTTAAACAATGAACTTCTCAAAGGTTCAAGAAAGTGCTCGCCCAAAAAAAAAAATTCAAAAAATGAGAATTGGCTTTTTAATATTGTCTAAATATATAACATTAACATAAAAATAAGAAGTTGGAGCTCTATTACTCCTAACAAGTCCAACTAATTTTCAGAAAAAAAAAATGAAAAGAAAATCCAACTTAATTCCCCAAGCATGCCACGTCATCATCTTACGGTTCATTGCCCAACCACTTTAGCACGTACATAAATACTAAATAGATCGTGTCTGAAAGACTCTTGAAGTCGTTAAATTGCCATCGAAGGTTTTCGTACTTTTTCGGCTTTTTCGCTGGGGGATCCAATTCATGCGGCACGTGTCCGAAAAGTTGAATCTCGACTGGTTCTCCATGTCACATGAAGCACGTGGTCAATTGACCCCGGCAAGCGAAAGCACACGGCTCTCATTATTGCAAGGCCGCTAAATAAAATCCATGTACCGCACCGAATCCACCCAAATTGAATATGAAAAAAAAATGAATATCACAAATTTTTTTTAATTAATATATTTATGATAAATTTACTCGAAATTAAGTTGTTGACAATAAAAAACCTCAAATTAGTACATTTTTTTTATAAATTTACCTAAAATTGATATATTTATAACAAATTTACCCTATATTAGTTTTTTAAAAAATTTTACTGTCAAATTGTTAAGTTGGATGACACGAAACAGTTAATTGATATATCAATTTGAGATTTTACTCTTCATTTATTACAATTATACCAATTTTATGATTTTCTATGGTATTAATTCACTTTAATAAATGGTATATTTGTCATAAATATTAGTAGTCGAAAAAATTAATTTGAACCCACCCCGCGGTGAACAAGTTGGTTCGTCTTTGACCTCTTATCCGAGAGGGTAGAAGTTCGAAACTTCTCGCCCCCATTGCGCGACTTAAATGGGGTGCCGTGGGAGGCAGGCCTCCGCGCTAGTGCCCCTAGTTTACGTCGCTGGCTGCCGACTGTACGGCGATTCCCGAGTCATAGAAAAAAAAAAAACTCGGGATAAATTTATCACAAATATATTCGTTCAGGGTTTTTTGTCATGCAAAGTAAATTTGTTATTAGTATATTAATTTATGATTTTTCGTTGTATTAATCTTTAAAAAAAAAAAAAGATTCGGATAATTTCGGCTTGGATCCTAACATCGTTTGTGTAAAAGGGCGAAAAGGCATATTCAACATCGCCCCGGAAAAGAAAAGCATATCGAAATTGTCCCCGCACGAAAGCTTCCGGGGTCGGACTTTCAGCGCAAGCGAAAGATGCTTGAATAATGGCGAAAGACAGAACCGAGTCAGAGGACGAAGCGTCCCTGTCGCTGTCCTCGTTTTTTTTTTTTAGCCAAACCTAATGTTAACAACACGAAATCCGCATCTTGGATTGGCCCGGGCCTTGGACCACACGCACTTAACGTTTTAGCAAAAAGGGGAAACGTCTTGGACGGGAATGTTAGAACAACGTCGTAGACTGTTTTTAGGATTTTTTTTTTTTTTGGGAGACGAAACTCGGATTTGTGTATGGAAAGTGCTCTTACAATTTGCTCTATGCACGGCGACGTACGTGACTTGGAGTCGGGATCACCGGGGCCTGGCGGGCTTTCGAAGTCGGTACGAAATCCCGAGAGTCCCGACCAATGTTTGAGAAAGAAAAGTATTAGCATGGATTCCAAAAGCCGATGACTCTGATTGCAAAATTGAAGCCAAAGAGAAGGTGGTCAATTTGATAATTGCTAGACTGAACGGGAATGTCAAACAGTGTCTGGAAAAATTAGAAGAAAAGCAATGGCGTGTGGTATTAAATTATAAAGCGACGTGAAAAATAACAAATTAGTAAGCAAATCTCTTTTTTTTTTTTGGAATTAGGGCGGTTATTATACTAATTGAAGGTTGCGAGGCTTTTCGGTCAGGTCAACCATGATACGAGACTGGAAAACGTGTGTGTGGCCGCGGAGAACGAGCAAGGTTGACCGAACGAGGTCCCTCTAGATGCTTCATCAAAAATCGAAAGCTACATATCTAAAATTGAAGACAGCTCGTTTAGGTGCCGGTCCATTTTGATGGGCCTGGGGCCATTTTAATGCCATGCACTGGCCGGTAATAATCATCACCACCGTCGTCATCTTAATAATGCGAGATAAGTGTACTAGAAATGTAATAAAGTCTTAAAACTTTTTAAAAAGTACAATCGAGTCATAAAATTTGTTAAATTAGTTCATTCGAGTCATTCCGTTAATTTTGTCAAACTTGGCTAACCAAAAATAAGATAGAGGGCGGGACAAATTTTATAAAAGCAAGCTAAATTTTATGTCAGTCCCCCCGCAATCAAGTCATTAGATTTGTACGGTCGTTCTAGTTATGTCATCACCATATAAGATATCGAAAATAATAACAAAAAATCATGTCGACATTTTTCATTAGCTAAATTAGATGGAGTTAACGAAAAGATTCAACTGAACCAATTTGACGAGTTTTATGACCTGCTTATACTTTTTTTTTTCGGGCATAGATTATGAGCGAGAATTGAACGATGTTGTCATTTATGGGATTGCATGTGTAGGTACGCATGCGTTTGGAATGTACTATGTGCATATCTGAAATGTGATGAAGACAAATGGTGAACGTGGACGGAACAGGAACCGACGACTTGCGTGTCCGATGAAATCAGTTCAGGCCGCTTAATTCGGATATTTCGTGTTAAAAAAAATATATAAAAAAAAAAATCCGATCGCCGCCGGCTCTTGCTCAGGCAATCTATGGAGCCCCGATCCGCCTCCTGTGTACACCCGCGACCGTACGGCGTGTGTTGCTTCGCGCGGTCCGTGGGGTGGGCCCCCCGTCAATCTGATCGGGGAGTCCTCAAAAGGCCCCGCGATCGTGCCACGTCAACTTCACAACCTCTTCCTTCCGATCGGAAAAAAAAAAAAAAATCACGGTTTTCTACTTTTTCTACTCTTCTTCGTTTTTTTAAACTTTTTTTTTTTGGTCAAACATTTCTTTAAACTTCACGCATGCATATTCAAGCATTACGCGAGTGCACCTTGACCTTAATAGATTTTCGATTAATCAGTGATTGTTGTTTCGAGACGAAGCTGCGAATGGATCCGAAAACGAAAAGAGGAAAGTGCAAAATCCTAAAGCGTTGCTTTGACCGGAGTGGTGCGACCGGAGATTTATCGGCGAGTGCTGGAGTGTGGTGGAGCCGCCGGAGTGTGGTAGAACCGTTGGTTCAAGATTCCTGGATTGGGAGTTGAATCGATCAAAGGTCGGTTGAAAAAAAAATTTGGAATTGGGATTATTACGGACCTGAACCAGCCAGATAGAGCACTAGTTCTCGAGTTGAGCAAACCAAATGCATACCCCCGACTTGACCCCTTAGCCAATCTTATTCTACTTATTGCACAATTTCCGGGACACATTTTCCATGAGAATTAGGGTTAGTTTGTTTTGCGGAAAATGAATAATTTGGATAATATATTCCTAAAATCGATTTATTTTATCAATTACAAAAATGAATGAATGAAAATATTTCTATCAAATTTTTCACATAAATTATAGTTAATAATGATAATATTTTCCATTACCAAAATATTTCAAACAAAATATTAGTGATATTTTTCTTTTTCTTTTTTTTTGGGGGGCGGGGGTGGTGGTGGCAGGGGCAATAACGTCAAAGTACCACACGCCACGAGAAGAGAACTACCCCGCTACATACAGAACTCGAACGCAGTATATAAGCCTTCTTCTTCCACCATCTCTGTCTCTCTCTTTCTCGCATGCTTCTTCTTCTTCTTCCTCCTCCTCCTCCTCCTCCATCATCCCTCTCTCTCTCTCTCTCTCTCTCTATAACTCGACTCTTCATCTGCACTCTCGCTCGAGCCGTCGCCCCGTCGCCCCGTCGCGTCTCTCTTCGCACCACAACACAAGCTATGGCGACGGCGCCGGTCAAGTCGCAGCAGCCCCTCCACAACTTCTCCCTCTCCGGCTTCCTCAGCTGGGGCGGCGCCACCTCCTCCCCTTCCTCCTCCGCCCACCCCCACCCCCACCCCCACCACAACCGTAACCGCCGCCTCCCCCCGCCCCCGGCGGCTCCCCCTCCTCCTCCTCCTCCTCCGCCTCCGCCGACCCCGCCGCCCCCGCCCCATCCCGACGACTCCGACCCCGAATCGCGGCCGCCGCGCGCCGGATCACGCTCCTCCCGCAGCCCTACCCGCCACCCCGCGCCCCACGAGCGGCCCCCGCCTCCGGAGGGGAGCGCCCGGGCCGCGCCGCCGGCCGAGGCGGAGGCGGCGGCGCGAGCGAGGACGGGAAGGCGGAGGAGGCCGAAGCGGCGCGGCGGCCGTGGAATCTGAGGCCGAGGAGGGCGGTGAACCCTCCGCCGCTCTCGTTGAGGAACGGCGAGGCGTTTCACGACGCCGCGGGGGGTGCGCCCGGCGGGGACAAGGAGAATTACGCGCAGCAGCAGCAGCAGTTGCAGCCGCAGCCGAAATCCGGGCGGTTACGAGGCTTCGCGGGGGAGGGCGAGAGGAAGGAGAAGAAGAGGAAGTTCTGGATATCGCTGTCGAAGGAGGAGATCGAGGAGGACGTATTCATCATGACGGGGTCGAGGCCTGCCCGGAGGCCTAGGAGGAGGCCCAAGAACGAGCAGAAGCAGCTCGATGTATGTTCTTCTATGTGGGATATTCATTCCTCTTTCGTACGATGAATTTTCTCTTCGTTTCATTTGGTTTTCGCTTGCAGATTGTCTTTCCTGGTTTATGGTTGGTGGGGCTCACTCCCGATGCTTACCGTGTGGCCGAAGCTCCGGCCAAGGTCTCTCTCTCTCTCTCTCTGTGTTCTAGAACTCAGGATTATGTTGCTGTCTCTGTATGAACTTGCCATGTTCGAAAGTTAATGAGTTTCGTGGCCTATTTGGTTTCGACAATGAAGTCTGTGTTCATCACTTCTGCAGAGATAGTTTGCGCCGAGGTAGAACATCTTGCCCGTTTCCTGAGCCGGAGGTCTCTCTGTCTCTCTCTCTCTCAACCAAATTGTCATGCTCTGGAAGTTCTCGGTGTCTTCACCCTGCGAAATTTGATATTGAAGGCGTACGTCGCAGAGATAGAAGGTGTTCCCGAGCCGGAAGTCGTGATGCTTGAAGGCCTTCGGAGGCTCGTAAGCATCGGGCGCTTTCGCACATCAACTAGAGGTAAAATTTGGTTAGTAGGTACAGGAAAGGGAAAAGTATCGAATTGGGAAAAGGGACAAAATTATTGTTCGATTTTTTTGTTTGTTGATCTAAATTTACTTTCCCTGCTGGGTGTTTGCTTTGTAAAGAAGTTTGGTTTTTTAATTGTTCGGCAATTGCAAGTAGTACATGTAAATCTGAAAATAGGGGCCGAAGATGAACCGGCAGAGCATATTTTGGGTAATTTATGCTATGATTTGTGCATTATGATCTCCCTTTAATTGTGTTTCGAGATACCATATCGGTTGAATAGATTGAACTTCTTTACAGGCTTCTTTATATGACTACATATGCTGACACAACAAAGCAGAGTAGCGAGGTGTAGTTCGGAAAATAAAACACTGTCCGCGCTTACTGCATTTAACTTGATTGGGCAATGCAGACCCATTGCAATTAGATTGTTGTTATGTATATGTGTAGGCTGTTGTATGTATTATCTGTCTTGCATACATGAAATGGGTGATCATGTTTGTATTTAGAAGTGCCTATCACACAATTAGAATAATCTTCCATGTGTCAATGTTCTTCATGTGATTTAAATGCTTAGAAGATTTTTGTCTGTGGTTCTGTTGTTATCAGAAGTACTGCTCATTAGAAAATTATTGCCTTTCGCGATAATTTCTTAGACGTCTATTAGGCATTCTCTTTTGGACAATTCCCTTTGATTTAATCCTGAGGTTCACTAACCTGCAGAAACTCTCTTCAGCTTTTGCAAATAGTTTTGCAAACTTTTGGCATCTATCGGTAGATATGATGACCAGCTAATGATCTTAAGGCTCTTTCAGCTCTGTCTCTACTCATTTAATATTGGAATTATCATGTCGATGATCACAAATGAGTTCAGTCATGGGCATGGATATGTTCATGTGCACGACACTGTATAAAAGCTTTTTTTTCTGCTGAAAAACACTTGCTTAAGAAAATATACATACAACGGCACTTTTCAACTTCCATTGCTTTCCTTTAATCTGTTTCAGTTAAGAATTTTCCAATAAATCTGATTCCGCTTTATTGGAAGGCATATTCTTATATCTCCTTATGCCGGGGTTTGCTTAACATCGGTTGTTTTAGGTTGGAGCTTATTGAGCAACCAATAACCATGCTTGGAAATAGTGACGAACTTCAGGATCTTACCTTATTTGCTGGCTCTAGGGACGGCAGTTTTCATTCAGTCTCATGTTTCGGTGAGCTCTCGTGTCATGATGCCTTTTGAGGCCATGGATTTCTCTCGAGGTCCTTCCTTATCCTGCTGGAGTACAAAATCCATCACGTGTGGTGTCTTGATTAAGTCCATGAATAGTTGAACTGTAGCTAGCTTTGCTAGAAGTGTTCTTGAATTTTAGACTTTTTTCGAGTGCGAACCGGTTCAGCCGGCTCGACTATTTTTCAGAGCAGTTTCCTGCAGTGGGACATTTCCCTAAGAGGCAAAATTAATGCCCATTTCATTATATCCATAAGATAGATGATCCTCTGTCTCATCTTCACCATGTGATACCTCCATGCTTGATCTGAATCGTTTATGGCATGCTCATCCGATTGCTGAGCTATTCATCTGATTATTTAGCTGGAGATCTGAATCACTGCGATGACATGTGCCATCGAGGCTTGAGCATCGGTTGCACACGTCGGTGTCTGAAACTTAATCGATTACTCTGTGGAGAAATAAACTCCTTCTGTTCTTGTGCTTCCTCAAGATCTCGCTGACCAACTAAGCACAGTCCTTGTCGGCAAGATTTTGGAGTGTCTGTTTTGGGTTTCGGCAGCCGGATGACATCTTTGCGAAGAGAAACTGAAATTCCTCTGTTTGGAATTGCTGCAGCAGCAAGCGGTAATGTTGTCGGATGGAGGGTTAGAGTAGGAAATTTGGACGCCCCACGCGCGAGATTTTATTAGCTTTCTGTCGCTTTCTGTCTGACCGTCAATGTCTCGATCCTATGGCCTAGTCTTTAGTTGGCCAAAAAAGAGAGAAGTTTTCTTATTTATTGCCAATACTATATACCAGGCGCCCGTAGCTTTGATTGACATAGAATACCAGTCTCGAATCTTTACTACTTTGAAAACTCGAGCTTGGAAATTTCGACGAAGACCCATTTGACGGTGATGTTAGAATTAAGCGGAAAAAACGAGGTTCTCTCGAGTCTTCTTAGAAGAAAAAGATAAACTCTATCATGGAGCCTTGAATGGCGGAGTTAAAGTTGGAATCGTGTATATGCGAAACTTGATCTAGGTCAACACATGAGCATTTGAGTCTGGCTAAGATAGTGAACTATGCGTTTGTTATTTAAAGTCACGATGTGAGTCACTGTGCATTCGACAACTCTCGTGGGGCTAGCATACTTAGACGATGGATTATTATGGCAAGCTTCTTCGTCGAACTCTCTAAAATGAAGGAAAAATGAGGTGGAGTCGTCTCTCTTTTCATGGCAATAAAAAAGAAGGGTATGGGGGTGGCGGATGCGAGCATTCCCATCACATAATGCGACATCCTAATCAAGAAAGGAAAAATTGTCCAAAAAATCCTAAACTTATTGCATTTTTTGCCAACGAGGTCACGCTCGCTAGGAGCTGGTGAAAGGCAGCCTTGTTGGCTTCACGTGGGCGAGGGACGACCTTGCATGAGGCTAGCGAGGGCGACCTCACCCGGCCAGCGAGGCCACCTCTTGCTAGTTCTCGGTGAGGCTGACCCTCACCAGTCGCAACTTCTAGCCAGTCGTTGGAGAGGAAGAAGATAGAGAGAAAAAAATATATAAAAATATAAACAAATTTGTCTATGTCAGTGCCAACCGTGCCACATAGGACAATCGGCGTCTATGTCAGCAAATTCTAGCCAAAATTGAAAAGTTTATAATTGAATTGGTAAAAGTACAATAGATTTAGGAATTTTTGGACAATTTTTGCCAATTAAGTCATGACCACTCCATACATTTGCGAACCTCGCACCGTGCACACCGTTGAGGTCGAAGCTCTCACTAAAGAACTCCAAGAGGAGGAGGGCGCAATCGTCGGCATACCGATCTCTCGACCTCGGCAGATGCACGGTGAGGGTGGTTTATCGGCAGCCCAACCCAGCCGGTGGGGAACGAAATTTGGAGTCGTTTAGGGTCGACAGTTTAACGAGACGACCTTTCATTTCACCGGTAAGACCCAAGTCCGTTTATGTGGTTTACCCAAGCAGGCTCCGATCCAAATTCGGAGCACAAGTTCCTGTCGTGTTGGGCCGGCCTAAGTTAATCAGTCCCAACGTTAACTTTCCTAGATTTTTGGCCCGAGAGAACCAGATTGTATTCCTTTTGTTTGAAGATTTCACAAAGGAACGTATAGATTTTTCATTTTGGGCAAATCCATCTTTCCGTTTTGGCATTCTTGATTTGAGCGATTCGGTCCTCTAATATTCTTTTTTGTTCTTTCAAGTCCTGAAATGCTTTGATTTGTGCAATTAAACGCTTCATTTATTTGTTGTAGCTAATATTATCAAATTAGGGTTTTCTTTTTTCTTTTGTGATTTCAATATATTTTCTGCTCATTTGGTGCTACCTTGGCGTTGTGTGACATTTTCTGCCACAAGGACCATGCCACGTTGTTAACTAATCTAAGGGTTTAGTGAGAGCAATTGAGCAAAGAAATTAATTTTGCAAACCGATAAAGTTAGAGTACTTGACCAAACAACATAAAAGTTAGAAGACCGAATTGCACAAAACGCTTAAATTTAGGAAATTAAAGTTGTACTTAACCCGTTAGAGGATCAAGAACTTGGGTGTTTGTATCAAAATCTTGACAACCGCGTGGCAGGTGGACCGCCATGGTGAATACATCTCTCTACAAATAAAGCAATTAGGAATCTTCAAATTAAATTCCATTCCAATTTATTATCATTCCCGGAGGTAAGATTCTCTTTTCATTGTTCGATTGATAACACAATTTCCCCCTTCTTGGAGAATACTTTCCACCGACAAATGAAAATCCGTGATCGACAATCGTTCCGACCACTGTGATCGACAATAGGGAAAGGGAAAAAAAAATGTTAAGGTTTGGGGATTCTTGAATTGTACTTTGAGGTCGACAATTTAGTTATGGTTGAAGCCTTGCATAGTGCAGATCATGTGCTGTGGGAAGTGGAGCTCCATGTTGCGGAAGCCCCTACCCGGATGGCCCATCATGACAAAATTTCCTTGGCCCATTGTGGAAGGGCCGCAAACAGAGTCGCAGATTGAGTAGCTAATTTAAGCCATTTAGGGCGCGCGTGATAAAATTTTTACTTCTCTATTTCTTCGTTTTTCGTTTAGGAACAGGTTTGGAACAGAAATCCGTTTGGTAATGCAATTTGATTTTTCTATTTCTAAAACAGATTTCTATTCCATAAATAGATTTGAAAAATAAATCATAAGCTAAAATTTTTAACTTCTCAATTTCTGGCTAAAAATCAATTTATGTTCCAGAAATTTTGTCATGCTCACCCTTAAATGCTTTACCCCTTTTTTGGTTTGTCCACCCTTCCCAACCCCTTGGGATTTATTGTGTTTTGATGCCCTAGGTTTGGGCGTTTTGTCTGAACTCTTGATTTATCGATATTAGTATTTTTTTCGATAAAAAGAAAATCGAAAATCGAAAGTCGAAAGTTTCTTTGCAGATGCCCCCCATGCCATGATTAAAAACACACAGGAAAAATCGCTGAATCTCGTGGGGATTCCTTCCCCCATGATTTGGTGAGTAATGATTGTGATTAGGCAAGCAATTAAAGCCCCCTTAATCATGATGTCCCCAAGACTCATTGTCCACGTGCTCCTCAACGATCATTGCAAATGATGTAAGTAAAAAACATGATAATAATGCCAGGCTAAATATTCCTTTGCGTTAACTGGACTTTGGTGATGATAATTAAAGCCAATTATTGAACCACTTGGGCTTACATGAGAACTTTAACCTTAATTAAGACATTACGGGAAAAAAAAATTAAAATAGATTATCAGATTCGATTTCCCATTATGGTAGTCCACGAAACGAGCTTTACCCTATATTAAGTACGCGAAATTAATTAGGATAGGTTTAGATCACAAGTTAACCAATATGCTCTTCAAAAGTGAGATAAATCGAGTTAGTAATCTTAAATTATTAGGATTCTCTCTAGATTAGGAACTTACAGAAAGCATTTAAAAATAGATTTTTTCACGTACTATATTTAGAGGATGATCTAAACTAGTCACTGATGTTATAGACGGAATGAACTTAACCTCATACTCATCAAATGACGCATCGCTTCGCAAGATTCTTATTACGTACACGAAATCGATGGTGATCGATTTAGATCGCGAGATATGATTTTCGAGAAAGGCATAAATTGATATGCTAATCTTAATTTATTAGGATCCTCTCGATTATTGAATTGGATTTCGCATTTTGATGACTGTGATGTATTCTCGAAAGAGAAGATACACCTTTCGTTTCACTCCCCGCGAAAAAGATATAAGAGGGATGCCCTTGCGTCCGCACGTGTAACCCTATTCTCAATATGGTATTTTCATTTAGTGATTTCTATTTTATATAGTCACACAAAAAAATGGAGCTCGGACTGAGAAAGATTCACACGCCACACGTGCGGTCCACGTACAATTAAGTCAGAGCAGATTAATTTAAGTGATTATTATGTAATGACGACCTAAGCATGGATTTGTTGCCGCCCACTTAATTCCACATGGCGACCAGCTCGGCCGGTCACATGGGCAGATCCGAAGGCCCCACGCTGAACTCCCCACCTGACCACCCGCAATTATTCGGCCCGGAAATATTCTTAGTGCAGCTGTTAAATAGCAAATTTTCAGGAAAGTTGGTTATTTAAATTCATAAATTTCTGACATGATGTGCATAATCGACAGCACTTATCTACACCGACGAGACCTTTTAACATAGTAAATCCAACGAACGCTGATTCAATCATTAATCATGTCCAATGCGTGGAATCGCGATCTTTATATTTAGAATTTTTCGATGAAATGACCCCCCGAAATCAAATTATGATCAGATATTAAAATTCGAAGTGCCCCTATTCATGCCTTCTCTTTTTGGCCCCTCCCGATTACAATCACATTCACATCAAATACTTCAGAACTTATCTTCACCGACTCACACCTTTGACATAGTAAATCAAATGAATGCCGGTTCAATTATAAGCCACATTTTGCGTGTCCATTTCTATGGAGATCGTGATCTCTAGAAATGACCCTGAAATCAAATTCTAAGAAGATATGAAAATCGGAATTTCCCAATTTCTATCTCTCCCTTGAAATTACAATTATATTCGTGTTAGGGAAATATTAGGAAACGATATCTAAATCAATTTGGGTATCTTCGAAACAAATTCAACGCTCGACTTGGGTATCTCATTGCCGTCTCTCTCTCATCCCAACAATAATTAACTTGTCAGATTGATACGATATACAATTTAATTCTTTCTCAAGCCATCCAAAAGTCCTCCCCCCCGCCCGTGCATAAAATATAAAAAAGAATGAAGGAACAGCACACACGAAAAAAAAAAAAAAAAAAAAAATTGGAGACAAAGCGACAAAAGGCTGGGGGCTTTGACCGTTGACTGGATCCAGCAAAGATGCAAAAGAAAAGAAAAAAAAAAAAAAAAAAAGGAGGTTTGACCGAAAGCGTTCGTGGGGGAGAGATCGAGTGCGCACGTGTGCTCCGCTGTCCGGGTCGGGACGCATCGGGAGCGACGAGCCACGTAGGATCCAACCCACACGAACGTGCGCCCGGCCGAGGATCGATCTGGTCTTGAGGAAGAACCGCCTTCGCAGCACAAAAAAAAAATAATTAAATAAAAAGAGAATATTTAGAACAATTTACAAGTTACAGATTGAGAAGTTCGAAACCAAGGCTGTCCACCACTACGTGATGTCTCGTGTTTTTTTACATGTACTGATAAATAGATATTACTTTTAAAATTTGAGAATTCCACGTCGAATTTCTCGACCATCTAGTTTTGAGTTTAATCTATATTTTTAATGAATCCCTCGTGAAGTTTTGGCTTTAATCAATGTCATTCTTCTATTTGGACATAAAAAAAGAATAATTTTTCTAGAATAACATATTGCATATATTCAACGTCCACAAATGGTTACCTTGATAGAATATTTATATATTAAGTCATGTATTCATTTAACAGTTTAAACTTTCGTAACAATTCATAATGATTCCACCAAAATCTCTATCAGAGCAAGAGGTTATACCAAATTAAGCATAAGGGAAAATATTATGATATTTAAATATTAAGCAACGTCTTTATCTAACAACTTAAACTTTTATAATAGTTGATAGAAACCCCATCAAATTTGATTTTTCTTTTACATTTGTCGTCTCTATCGGTTATATGACCTTCACAAATTTGTCATCATCATTCATTTTTCTTCTTTTTCAACAAGCAATAAAAAAATGCTCATTTTTCCATATATTCATTTTTTTTTATCTACCTCTTTATTCTGAGTAAAGGCAAATTATTCGTAGCTAAATTAGTTTTTTGGAAAAGAATCATTTTTTTTTTGTGATTTGAGTTTATTTATATATCCAATCAAAAGAAGGTTTATATGTATAAAATATGCGCAATATATACAATCCTATAAATTCATAAAATAAAATATGTGTATATATATGTATATGTATTTTTAACGAATCCCCTTTTTTTTTGGTGAATTTTCGACTTTAATCAATGTCATTCTTTCATTTGGATAAAAAAAAAAAAAGAATAATTAATCTAGAATAACATATTGTGGATATTCAACATCCACAAATGGTTACCTTGATATAATATTTAAATATTAAGTCACGCATTCATCTAACAGCTTAAAACTTTTAGAACAATTGGCAGTGGTCCCACTAAAATCTCTATCAAAGCAAGAGGTTAGTACTAGACCATGCATGAGGGAGAGTAATGGGATATTTACATATTAAATTACACATTCAACTAACAACTTAAACTTTTAGGATAATCTAACTAAATTTGATTTTTTTTTTTACGTCCATCGTCTCTATTGGTTATTTGATCTTCATGAATTTGTCATCGTCATTCCTCCTCCTCCTCTTCTTTTTTTCAACAAGCTACTAAAAAATGCTCCGTTTTCAAGATTTTCGTTTTTTAATCTACCTCCTCATTCTGAGTAAAGGCAGATTGTTCATAGCTGAGTTAGTTTTTTAGAAAATAATCATTTTTCCACGATCTAGGTTTATTTATATATCTGATCAAAAAAAGGTTTATATGTATAAAATATGGGCAATATATACAAATCTATAAAGTCATAAAAGAAAATATGTGTGTACATATATATATTTGTATGTGTGTATGTATATTTTTAACGAATCCTCTCTTCTTTCGTGAATTTTCGGCTTTAGTCAATGTCATTCTTCTACTTGGACAAAATAATAATAATAATAATAATTATCTAGAATAACATAAACATCCATAAATGGTCACTTTGATATAATATTTTAATATTAAATCACGCATTCATTTAACAACTTAAATTTTTAGAACATTTGGTAGTGATCCTACCAAAATCTCTATTAGTGTAGAAGGTTAGTACTAGACTAAGCGTGACGGGGGTTATAGGATATTTAAATATTAAACCGCGCCTTCATTTAATAACTTAAACTTTTAGAATAGCTGACAATGACTCACCAAATTTGATTTTTTTTTGTACGTTCATCGTCTCTATCGATTATTTGACTTTCACAAATTTGTCATCATCATTCCTTCTTCTTCTTTTTCAACAAGCAACTGAGACATGCTCCTTTTTCAAGAATTTCGTTTTTTAATCCACCTCCTCATTCCAAGTAAAGACAGATCATTCGTAGCGACTTAGTTTTCCAGAAAAGAACAATTTTTCTGTGATCTAGGTCTATTTATATATTCAACCAAAGGAAGGTTTATATGTATAAAATATGCACAATCCACACAAACCTATAAAGTCATAGAAGAAAATATGTATATATATATATATATATATTTAACGGATCCCCTCTTCTTTCGTGAATTTTCGGCTTTAGTCAATGTCATTCTTCTACTTGGACGAAAAAAAGAATAATTTATCTAAAAAAACATATTGCGCATATTTAACATCCACAAATGGTCACTTTGATATAATAATTTAATATTAAATCAAGCATTCATTTAACAACTTAAATTTTTAAAACAGTTGGCAGTGGTCCTATCAAAATCTCTATCAGAACAGGAGGTTAGTACTAGACTAAGCGTGAGGGGGAGTGATAGAATATTTAAATATTAAACTGCGCATTCATCTAATAACTTAAACTTTTAGAACATCTGATAATAGCCCACCAAATTTGATTTTTTTTTTTTTTTTTTTAACGTTCACCGTCTATATCGATTATTTCACCTTCACAAATTTGTCATCATCATTCAGTTTCTCCTTCTTCAACAAGCAACTAAAAAATGCTCCTTTTTCAAGATTTTCATTTTTTAATCTACCCCCTCATTCCGAGTAAAGGCAGATTATTCATAGTTGAATTAGTTTTTTAGAAAAAAATCATTTTTCTGTGATCTAGGTTTATTTATATGTCCAATCAAAAGAAGGTTTATATATATAATATGCGCAATATATACGAACCTATAAAGTCATAAAAGAAAATATATATATATATATTTAACGAATCCCTTTTTTTTCGTGAATTTTCAGCTTTAATCAACGTCACTCTTCTATTTGGACGAAAAAAATAATAATTCATCTAGAATAACATATTGCGCATATTCAACATCCACAAATGGTTACCTTGATAGAATATTTAAATATTAAACTGTGCATTCATCTAAAAGCTTAAGTTTTTAGAACAATTGACAATGGTCCTACCAAAATCTCTATCAAAGCAAGAGGTTAGTATTAAACTAAGCGTGAGGGGGAGTGGTGGAATATTTAAATAGTAAACCATACATCCATCTAACAGCTTAAACTTTTAAAGTAGTTTGTGATGATCCTAATGAACTTTTTTTTTTCCTTTTAATGTTCACTGTCTTTATCGATTATTTGACCTTCAAAGATTCGTCATCATCATTCTTTCTTTTCTTTTCTTTTTTCAACAAGCAACTAAAAAATGTTCCTTTTTAAAGATTTTCATTTTTTTAATCTACCTCCTTATTCCGAGTAAAGGCACATTATTCATAGCTGAATTAATTTTTTAGAAAATAATCATTTTTCCGTGATCTAAGTTTATTTATATGTCCGATCAAAAGAAGGTTTATATGTATAAAATACACGCAATGTATACAAACCTATAAAGTCATAAGAAAAAATGTGTATATATATATCGAACTGCAATTTAATATCGGAACTTAATAATGTGGTTGGTGAAAGGATTTTTATTCGAGTATTTATAAGGAATCCACAAGCGAGATAGGTTGAATCAATGCTCCAGTTGTAAATTATGGCTTTGCACGTGCACGGGAGATTCACTCGATCGAAGTCAGGGGCAAGATGGTAATTTCGTCAGGCCACGAGTTGACGAGCGACCAAGGGGGCCCACCCGCCAAAACAGGCAAGTTCACGTGCTGCTCACGCGACAGAGAATGTTGCATGGGGCATAGGAATCCCCATGGTGGGGATCGAAGGATGGAATTGCAAGATTTGACCATTCATAATTGAAAGGCTTCGAATTCGACCAAAATCAACAATAAATAATAATAATAATAATAATAATAACAATAATTGAGGCTTTGATTGAAATTGGGCAATTTGGAGAACCCATTTCAACAACTTAAAAAATCTCGAAATAAACGAAAACCGCTCAGATCGCTTTTTCTAACGTGTTGGATTGTCACATACTTTCGACTACTTACAATTAGTCGGTGTCAATGTAGAATTGAGTTATAATCACATGACACTTGAACGAATAGGTCGGCTGTCTTTATTCTAAATTAAACTTTATAATTGAACGAGTGTTTAATTTATAGAATGAAGATGTTAATGGTATATTTCTGAAATGAAAATGGATAGTTGTGCCTTTTTTTTTTCTTTTTAATTATTCAATTGAAGTAAAATGAAAGACGTCATTGGAAGCGAGGGAAAAAATAAATAGTTTTGACTTAATATAATTGTTTTTTACTATCAAAAATATCTTTTTTGAAGTAATATCAAATCATATGAATCATTTCGCATATAAGATTTCGTGAGATCACCAACGACTAATTTAAAATTTTAAGTTTATAAATAAAGACGTGATTTAATAGTTAAATATCTTATCTTTATTAGGGATGGGATATTTTTGCTTTGCATGAAGAGATAGTCAAATTTGCTTGCCCGTACTAAAAGAGGCAACAAAGAAAAGGATAATTGGGGAAAAAAGTTTTTGAAAAAAAAAGATAAGAAAAGTTTTGACCGCTCATGATTAAAAGGCTTCGAATTCGACCAAAAACAACATTGACATAATAATTGAGGCTTCAATTGAAATTGGCCAATCTTTTTAACAATTTTAAAATATCGAGATAAACGAAGATCACTCGGACCACTTTTTCCTTTCAACGGCTCATGATTAGTCAACATCAACGTCGAATCGACTTATAATCACACGACACTTGAACGGATACGGCGATTGTCTTTATTCTAAATAAAATGTTATAATTGAACAAGTGTTTGGTTTATAATGTGAACATGTCAATGGTATCTTTCTAAAATGAAAACGGGGAGTTGTACCCCCCTTTTTTTGTCTTTTTAATTATTCAGCGGAGGTCAAATTGCAAGAGGTCATTGAAAGCGAGGGGGAAAATTAGTTTTATCTTTTTTAATTATCGACTATAATAATATCTTATTCTAACTGATATCGAATCACGCGAATCCATCTGTCCATGAGATTTCGTGAAACCATCGATAACCAATTTAAAAATATAAATTACTAAATGAGTACGTAATTTAATATTTAAATATCCCGTAATCGTCATGGATGGGGTAGTTTTGCTTTGCATGTAGGGATTAGTGTCATAGTCAAATTCGCTCGCCCGTACTTAAAAAGGCAAAAAGAAGAAAAATATATTTGTAAAAAGAGGAGAGAGAGAGAGAGAAGAAAAGGAGAAGATAGGTGGTTTTGATAATTGGGGAAATTATTGGTGGCGGGGGGACACGTGGGACAGCCTAGCACGCGTGCGTGGGGACACTCAATCATCGCCCGACACCATGTCCCTCTCTCTCTTTTTTCTTTCAACTTCCCCTGCTATCCATCCCCCTAATATAATAATCCCACACTGTCGTAATTAGTGCATCATCATCTCCTGTCCCCCGCCCGCCTTTTATCTTCCTCTTTTCCTCTTTCCAAGAAAGCGACCATTTTCCCCCTCCTTATTTTTTCTTTTTCTCTAGCTCAAAATAATGCGATAATCAATCGCCCAATAGGATGGTAAATTGCAATTAGCTGAGTTTCTAGATGAAGGGCATTACTTAATAAAGAGGGTCGTCATCTTTATCGATCGCGTGTGGAAAGAAAGGACATGATATTGAGAAAACAACATTCTTTCTTTATCTTTACCAACCCAAAAAAAAGAAAAACAACATTCTTTCTTTATTCGGTTCTTTGACGAGTACTGCACGGAATTCTAAACGAGCGGTGCAGTTAAACATGTGAACACGAAAAATCTACTTGAAGCACTCTGACGTCATGCTGACATTTCGAGTTCATCGGCACAGCTCTTGTTTCAAATTATAGTAGACCCGGATAAAAAATGTTATGGGGAAATCTGACATCATGCCGAACTTTCGAGTTCACCCGCACCACTCTTATTTCAAATTATAGTAGACCTAGATAAAAAAAATGTTATGTGAAAATCTGACATCAGGTCAAATATAAGTAGAGGTTCTACCGTGAAATTAGTACAGAGGGGATGAATGGTGCGAACTACCTCTTAATTGACTGTTGATAATCTCGATCGGGTTGCAATTATTGAAAGAATAATTCGAGCATACTAGAAGTCGGGTTGGTAAGATAAACATGTCGTGCATTACTCTCGACGGGTTCCTGAGCAGTAATATACTTTTTGTTGGAGTAGTTCCCCATTTCCAGGGAGGTGCAAGAAAATTATGCTCTTTTTCCCCCCTCTCTGGCGGCAAGAAGAGAGAAAAGCAAAGGAGGCTGTTAATCACGCTAATAATTGAAGACCGAAGGGCTGCCTTTAATCATGGGAGGTTAAGTTAGTTTATTGACAACTGCAAATAATGATCATTAGCAGCTCCTTTTTATTATAACAAGTCCCTTTCATTCCTAGGCTAGGGATAGGGGCTAGACCTGTGACGGGTAATTGATAGAATCTAGGAAGACAAGGGAGGGAAATAGGGGCGGCTTGCTGTTGCGTGGAAAATGTAGGGAACGGTGTAATGTTTAATTATTGCCCTGTCTCTCGATGCCACGAATTCCAACCATCTCGTGTGATTCCGATGAAGCCGGTCAGTCAATGATGATCTGGTTTCTGTGAAATCGATTGGTTTTCGGGGCGAGAAATCCTGCTGCATGATTGATCTTTCGAGGGAAGCAAATCTTTAACCTCGTGATTTTAACCAAGTAAACAAAGATGATTTGGTACAAATAAACGGCAGGAGATCCGTATTGGAAAAAGAAGAAGAGATGCTAGGATATCTATACTGGAGATTCGCATAATTTTTTATAAAACACTCGTATTTTTATGTAGTTATATAATCTAATTTTTTGGTGTTGATAATTATGTAGAAACCCGTGATGACTTTGGATATAGGAACAAACTTAAGATTAGAGTAAAGTTGAGTTTAAATAATATAAAGTTCGGGGCAAAATTGTGATTTGACCTAAAGTTGAGGGTTTTTCTTAAGAAAGACATACAGTAGGTATGTAATTTTTATAAAGCTTATTCTCTCAACTTTGTCGGGGCACTTGATGATCATATATCTTGAGATAATACTTTGATTTCTAATATATTTATTGCATATTACACAAAAAAGGAAAGTGTCTTGGAAACAAAATCTTCTCACTAGGATGTTTGTCAAATATCCGGCATCAATGATGGTAGGTTTACTACTCGATTAGTAAGCTAACTCCACGATACATGGGACAACTGATTCTACGCGTAAGAAGCAATAAGAGATAACCCATCATTAGCACTTATGAGACAACTATAGCATCTTGAAAATCTCTAAACCCTAACATTCACTTACTTTACAATTAGTGTAGGATCCCATTGGATTTATTAGTCGAAAAATCACTAATTATCTTTCGCAAAAGACCATGTGACTTTGCTTCTTCTTCTTCTTCTTTTTTTTTTTTTAAATTTCCGTGCCCATGAGGAATCGAAGACGAACAACAGGACCCCAAAATTATCTTCGCCTCATGATTGCGGATCGCGAACAAGTCATGTTCGAAATGGACCGACCGGGCGCTGGCCACTGCACGAGCACCGTCATTATTGTTGTCGCGACCGGGGCCGGTAGAAGGTAAAATTCCCCATGCGATCGGGGGGTAAAATCGTAACAGAGCCCCCCCCCGGGGGCAACGTGGGACGAATTCCCACGAAAACCCGGAAGTGAAAAGATAGCCACAAGCGATGCGCAATCCCCGCCCCCCCCGAGGCTCCCGCGCGCGGGCGCCACGCGGAGGCATCCGACGGCTGAGGACGCGTCGGGCCGGGGAGGGTGCGCGGCACGCGCGGGGGCGGAGAGTGCGCGGGGTGGGGGGTTCCGTCAAATGATTGCGACGAAGTGGGGTGTCGGGGCACGGAGGGGACAGGGCGACAGGGGGATGGGAAATGGGATCGTGGGGCCCGCGTGCGGGGTGTGGGGCTCGTGGGGGGGGGCGTGAGGGAGCACGTGTCGTCCAGCACGGCATTGCCGGTCCACGTGAGCGAGCGAGCCATCATCGGACGTGACCCGGAACTCGTTCCTCTTCAA
This sequence comes from Eucalyptus sp. ANBG9806169, assembly GCA_014182395.1. Taxonomy (NCBI): domain Eukaryota; kingdom Viridiplantae; phylum Streptophyta; class Magnoliopsida; order Myrtales; family Myrtaceae; genus Eucalyptus; species Eucalyptus sp. ANBG9806169. The sequence continues at coordinate 31,454,715 of CM024576.1, forward strand.
CCACGCTTAACCCTCGTCTCGGGGAACAAGCTCGCACTCGCCTTCCGCTCCCGCGTGAGCTCCACTCCCCTCGGGACTCCCTTAATTCGAGGAAAATGAGTGATCTGAAATATATATTTCAAAAAATGATTCTTCGTATTGCATAAATGAAGACATAAGTTGTTGTGTATAATGATAATTATTTCAAGCGATACATATAATTTTTTTTAGAAAAACATTTTCCTAATCATTTATTTTTCGTAAAAAAAAAAAACATGGTATATAAATGAAGACGGTATAAACCTGTGGAAAATATTTTATATTCAGAGCAACCTAAAATGAAAGCTCATTTTAATCGTTTGAAATATGGATCTTTATTACAATATATATTTTAATTTGGAAAGTTCCAAATTTACATCTAGAGTCAATACCGATCACTAAAAAAAACAAAAAAAAGGGTAAATCGAACTATATACCAATCTGAATATACACTGAAATCTAAGATTCTTTCCGTCTCTTTTCCTATTCAGTTTCCATAAACTAAACTCTGGCTTTGCTAAAAATTTTTTAAGCAAACTCCGGCTTTGGTTCCCATGCGGTGAGTCCCACGCGCCGGGGGTGAATCTCGAGCAAAATATTTCTCGTGACGAAAGGTTAAAGGTAAATGACAACCTTCGTCCAAGCACCCCATAATGGAAAATCGCACAGGAAAATGATCAGTAAGCAAATAAAAAGATTAAAAAAGGGGTGTACGGCCCCCCTTTTTCCTTTTTCCTTCAAAAAAAAAAAATTAGCATTATGAAAAAAAATGATCGAAACGTTTCCCGTCAATTTTCACCCGATCATTATCGAATGCACAGGTAACTTCTTTTTTTTTTTTTTTTTTTTTTTGCACACATACTACATACGTCGCCAGAAATACGAGCTTTTAATTAGTTATTTATTAAAAAATAAAATTACTAATATGATGGTGAAAGGTGTAAAATACGTGAAAAATGACTACATGGTCTGTAATTTCCAGCATTTGTCCTATTATAAATCCGCCCCCCTCATCGGACGGCCCTCATTTCTCACCCTAGCTCAACTGATCTGGCCTTTTGCCCCTAATAATGGGGCACAAGAACCAGAGGTGGACCACCCCTCGTAATTACACAAATCCGATCTCAGCCGTCGGTTTGTAATTTGGTCATTTAGCGCGACCGCTGATCATATGGGAAGTGGGCCCGCCGTGTTATTTTCAGCGGGGCAAAGTTTTGGAATTATGCGGATATATCAGACACGGGGGTTCTTTAATTGGGGGAGGGAGGGAGGGATCTGTTTAGGTAAGACTGTAGCTCACATTCCATGTGTGGGAGCCATTAATGCCGTTGGGATTTGGTCGATTCTGTTACCATGTGCATTAGGGTTTGGTGGGAGATTGCGCGGATGAATCCCATTAGAATCGTCTCGTACATGGAACCGGTCCAGCTGACCACTCCAATCCGATCCACATGAATTTTTTTCCTTAGTCGATCAGATCGATTCCCGAAAACGATGTTAAATTTATCTCAATTGGACCCGAGGGTTCGCACATGCTTTTAAATTTATCTAAATTGTTGACTAGAAGGGTAATTTTGTGGCATATCATTAGGTCCGATTGCCACTTCAACCGTGGTCAAGGTCAAACTTGGGAAAACGAAAAGAGGGCATACGAAAAGTCGAAACGGGACAAACCGAGTGGAGTCAGAATATTTTAGTTCTACTTTTTTTCATTTTCTTTTTGAGGTTTTGAGGATGTCCCTGCTGACAAAGTAGTCATGGCTCGACTTACACACCACTCCTCTCCTCCCTCTCACATCCTCTCCTCCACCTTCTTCTCCTCCTCCTATATAAAACCTGCAAATCCACCACTTTCTCTCAGCCCCATCAAAACCCATTCTCTCTCTACCCCTCTCTCTCTGAACTTTCGCACGTACCCACCGAGAAAAAGGACTAAATCTTCAATCTTTCAGCCTCAAAGGAAGCGAAATCCCCTAGGAAGGGACGGGTTCTTGTTGGTTCCGGCTGCTCTTGCGGGCGTTCTCTGTTTTGCCTGGAGAAGAGGGAAATCGAGGGAGCATGATGGTGGAGAGGGAAGATCTGGGCCTGTCTCTGAGCTTGAGCTTCTCTGACAGCACTCGGCCTTCCCAGCTCAGCGCCTCTCCTTTCGGGTTCAACCTCCACAAGCCATCTCACCGCGACTACGAGACCTTCGCTTCATTAGGTGGGTGGCCTTCTCTCTGTCTGAACAGATCTCGCAGGGGGGGAAGAAAAAGGGAAAAAGGGGGGAACTTTCTTCGTTTCGAAGTTTTCTGACCGAACGTCTCGCATGCAGATCGGATCTCGGAGGCGGATGCGCGGCCGTCCCTGCGGGGCATCGACGTGAACCGGCCGCCGCCGTCGATGGCGGACTGCGAGGAGCAGGAGGAGGCGGGGGTGTCGTCGCCGAACAGCACTATCTCGAGCGTCAGCGGGAAGAGGGGCGAGAGGGAGATGGTCAGCGGCGGGGAGGACAACGAGGCGGAGAGGGACTGCAGCCGCGGCGGCAGCGACGAGGAGGACGGCGAGAACTCGAGGAAGAAGCTGAGGCTGTCCAAGGATCAGTCGGCCGTCTTGGAGGAGAGCTTCCGAGAGCACAACACTCTGAATCCCGTAAGTTTTTCGCATTTCCCCGCACGAGTTTTGGGTTTTCTTTGGGGGGGCAGTGAGAAAAAGGGCGTTGTTTGGTCGCTGAGAAAATGAGGGAAAGTGCCGAGAAAATGATAAAGGCAACTTTTCTTCTTCTGCTTGTCTGGCTTTCGGACTTCCGAGTCTCCTGCCCTTTCTCTCCTTTTCTGCTCGGTAATTGAGGCTGTGATTGACGTTTTTTTTTTCGTTTTTGTTGGATCAGAAGCAAAAGCTGGCGTTGGCTAAGCAGCTAGGCCTGCGACCTAGACAAGTAGAAGTCTGGTTTCAGAACCGCAGAGCACGGTGAGCAGAAGAAAAAAAATCCATTTCTTTGAATATTGCATATAACATAAAGCCGTGATCTTGAAATAATGGGATCTTTCCTTTCTGTACGTGGTTGGTAAATATTTTAAATGCGGTCGAACTTTGTTTATCTCCTTAGTAAAACACGGATTCGCAGAACCATTAGATGGAGATGTGCAGCATTTCGATCCGCACTGAACATTTACCATGTCGCTTGGATTTGCAGGACCAAGTTGAAGCAGACGGAGATAGACTGCGAGTTCCTGAAGAGGTGCTGCGAGAACCTGACGGAGGAGAACCGGCGGCTGCAGAAGGAGGTCCAGGAGCTGCGCGCTCTCAAGCTCTCCCCTCAGTTCTACATGCACATGCCCCCTCCCACTACCCTTACCGTCTGCCCCACCTGCGAGCGCGTCGGGGCTGCCGCCCCGCCGCCCCCCTCCGCCGGCGGCGGCGGCGGCAGGCCCGCCCACCATCGGGAGCCGGTGCCCATGATCCCATGGGCCGCGCGGCCCGGCCCGGTCTCGCACGGGGCTTTCCGGCCCAGGACGTGACTTCGGGGAGGACATTTTGGTCAACTCGAGGATGTCTTCTTAGCCTTTTTAGGATGCGGTACTTGTGGGGATGTACCTAAGTATGTGAAAAATGGTAAAAATATGGGGATGGGGCAAAGGCAAAGTCCAAAGATACGGTGGTTGGGATTGGGATATGGTGGGGTCTTTTATGTGATGTTTTTGTGGTATATTTGACCCTCTCTCCCGTACCTTGTCCCCACTCTCTCGTCTGGGTTTAGATCTGAATCTTGACTTCCAGTCTTCATCGAATTGTATGACGACAAATTCTCTCTGACTAGGGCCGACTCTTAAAGGGAAAAATCTCTTTGCTTTGCACCATATTTACTCTGTTTCGTGAGCAAAAGCGTTTGCAGAGTCTTCGTTATCTGTCCCGAGAAGTTATGCAAAGATTGGTATGCAGGAGTAGATCAATTTTCCAGGGATTATTAATGGAATGTCATCGCAAAATCGGGGAAAACTTTGCTGCTGCTCATCTAAAAACGACTTTATGAATCCAAATGCCGCAATTGGAAGTTTGCTCGAATGGGCAGATCTCTCGAATGTTCCCTTGTGCTGCTCGGAAGTGGCTTGTCTTACCAGAAAAGAAAACCTTTGGCGATGCGGAATTTCATGTTCCTTGCCTTGTCTCCGAGTCCCCCCGACAGTCTTATCAACCAGCCTGCTTCTGGCCGACATGCCCCTTTATGTCTGGCGAACTTATCGGAATTCAAAGACCAGGAACAGAAGATGAGAAGAATCACCCTCTGCTTTTCAAATTAGGAATCATTGGATGGTTGAGAATTCGGTCGCAAAATTTACTGCCGACATATTTGTCATTGGTCCAGGGATGAATGCGTGAATATATTTTAAACAATGGCGGTGGATCTAGCAAAATAAATTATGAAGTTATGAGCGATTTGTCTTTTGAAAGGGAGTCATGTCGGGATTTTACTTGTCCATGGACGAATCTGTCGTCATCCACTACTAATGGAAAATGAACTCTTTTATGATAGAGAACATTTCCAACTATATGAATTCCAAGTGCACACGGAGTGTGATATGACCTTTGATAATCAATTATCGGCACGGGTCGATGTTATCATCTTGAAAGAGATAAAAGCAGCAAACAATAATGCGTAGCGTGTCCAGGAATACTTAAAAATCTATCTTTTCTAGGGAGAGGGGGTCTGCACTCGAGTAAATGCAACCCGATCACTGCGTTTTGCGCTTTTTTCTGATTCACGTTTGCAAATTGTGCCTCTCCAATCATGATTTCACGTGAAGTTCCTAGGAATAATCATTTGATAAGTGACCACTAATTACATAAGTAAAAGCAGCATGCGAATGTTGACGAATACGAGGCCTCGACCAATCAATCTGGAAAAGCATCTCTCGCATTGAGAGCGAAACACAAGCGATCGCTTTTGGCCTAGAACATAGAACAGTAGCCGACAGGCATTTTCTAGAGAACGCCAGGCACGAAGCGAAGAATATCATTCGCTGAACACAGTCCATCCATGCTACGACAACGAACGATACGAAACTGTGTAAAACGACTTAGCAGGCTGCGCATTTGCGCCGGTAGCTTCTCTCTTACTCAGCAACGTGGATGGACGTCACGTCCGTGTGTTTTTAAAAAGCTGCAGACCGAAAAGCAGCATCCACAATTGTGGGAATTTGGCATCCACAATTTTGGGAATTTGGATTCTCGCTGATCCCTGTTTCTCTGCGGCGATGTTCTGTGAAGCGGAGGTGATTACCGCCATTCATAGTCCTAACTCATAGTACGGAATTTGCGGAAATTCTCAAGCAGTAATCATCTGGTCCTAACGAGGCTTAAGGGAATAGACATGTCCTGAGCAAAAGTGGAAAGAAAGATTCACCCCACGCCTTAGCTGTGATTGTGCCGTTGCCCGATAGTTTTTGATTCGAGAAGAGTCACCGCCTCACTGTGCCGCGATGCTCTTAGCACTCCATTTTCATTTTTTTCACGAGAGAGAGAGAGAGAGAGAGAGCTACTCTTGTCGTCTGCTTCACTTCATGGCAGAAGCTTGACGATGACTCAAGTCTTGTTCTGTTCTCTCCATCTGCTTTCATTTTGAATTCTGTCAGCCAGTCCTCGTCGCTCCTCAACGGCCATGTCGTTAGCTTCACACACAGATCTCTCCCTCCTTGTGGTCTCCGACCCAATCCCGACTGTCCAGGTCATCGAAAGCATCATCCCTTCCCTGCTTTCCCACTTCTATCAAGTGAAGCAGCGACTTCCTCACCGGAACAACGACAAGGCCCAAGTCCACCGGAAAGCTGACGACTTTCATGGCGACATCAGGAGAACGAGGAGTTTGCCCGTCGAGAGCCGCAGAGACGGAAGCAGCAGCAACGACAGAGGAGGCAAATCCAGCAAGAGTAAGAAGAACTCGAAGAAAAGCAACAGCGACGGCAAGGAAGCTACTGGCGATTCTCTTCAAGATGATCATCTGTATTATCAGATTGAGAGGCTTATCAGAGACCTCAGTTATGTCAAGGACGCGTTGGACAAGAATAGGAAGATCGAGGACAGTGTCAGCAAGCTGATCAAGACCCTCTTCGAGCAAAGCAAGATCGCGGCCTTCCCAGGTTCAGCGCAAACACCTGGGGCTACCCACGGCAATTCGGGGAGGATCCGAGACCAGCTCTCTGAGCTCGCCGAAATAGTCACAGAGTTGAAGCTTCATATCCCCCCTTCCCACAAGCTATTGTCCTCGACCTCCGATGCTCCCAGGGGCAAGCAAGTGGCGGATGAGTTTGGCGACAATAAAGAAATGCCTGACTTGGCGGTAGAGCGGAAGTTCCTTGGTAGTTCGGCTTATGAGGACTTACGTTCCATCTATGAGGGGCTTGATGACCGATCAAAGTTGTGTCTGCTGTGTTTTGCTGTGTTTCCTGAGCATGCTAAGATCAAGAAGAGGGTCATGTATCACTGGTGGGTTGGAGAAGGGCTAATTGACCCTTCAAATAGTAAAGACAAGTCAGCTGACGATATTCTGAAGGAGTTGGTGGATATGGGTTTCATTCAAGCGGTGTTCAAGAAGCGAAAGATGGAGACTGCGAGTAAAAACTATAGGATGTTACCGCTTATACGCTCTCTGGTGGTGATTCTGGCCAAGGAAGCGGAGTTTTTCGACTTCGATTCCAGGGGTTACCCCACACCGAACTTCTCGAAGTGTCTTAGGTCTTGTTTGGTGAGATCAAAAGAGGCTTCCTTGCAGACGGCGATACAAGGGTCGAATTTGGAAAAGCTGCGTACTTTATTTAATGTCAACGAGCCTTACCTGGATATCAAGGTGGAAGGGTTCTCAGACATGAAAAATATAAGTTCTATCTCACTGGGAAGCTGGCGGGGGTCAAAGAAAGAGCATATCGAAGTCGAGAACACAGAATTCCTCCGGGCCATGAAGAATATGAAACATTTGAAGTTATTAAGCCTTCAGGGTATATCTAGAATCACCGAGCTACCTGACTCGATTGGGAAGCTTTATAATCTGAGGATTTTGGATCTTAGAGCTTGTCACAACCTCGAGTCACTTCCGGATGAAATACGTTCCCTTAAAGAGCTCGTAGTCCTGGATGTTTCTGATTGCTACTTGCTTGAATACATGCCCAAAGGGCTCGGTTCACTTGTTAAGCTTGAAGTGCTTCTGGGGTTTGTGGTTAGTGATCTCAAAAGTGGAAGCTATTGTACTGTCAATGACTTGTTCGAGCTCAAGAAACTCAGGAAATTGGGCTTTCGCACAAGCAGGAAGTCTTTCCCAACAGAGAAGGAGTTGAGGACTCTTCAAGAATTTAATGAGCTTCGCAAATTGACAATCGAATGGGGTGAGAATTCTATCTCAGAAAAGGATAAAGGTACAGAGTCAGCCACTGATGACCCAATCAAAAGCAAATGCATTGCGGAATTACTTCCATTCAAGAAACGCGCTACCCAGAAACCGACAGCCGATGAGCCGAAACTTTTCGAAAATTTGGAGAAACTAGACCTGCTTTGTTACCCTTCGACCACACCACCTAAATGGCTAATGCCCGAGAAGCTTGAGAAGCTCGAGTCTCTTTATGTCAGAGGAGGCTATCTCCATCATTTGGGTCAGGTTCGAGAAGATAGGAAGTGGAGAGTCAAGACTATGCGTTTAAAGTATTTGAAGGAGTTGACAATGGATTGGAGGGAAATGCGGCAATTATTTCCAGATTTAGTGTGCTTGCAGATGATTGATTGCCCGAGGCTCACCTTGTTCCCATGCGACAAAGATGGAGTGTGGCTGAAAGAGCAGTTTCCTGAAAGCAATTACAAGAGATTGACATCGCAAGCATGGATACTAGCAGGGGGAAGGTCTTGGCAAGCACAGAGTACGTCTGACGGCTCTTTCTTTATAAGGTCTTTTCTCTTATGAAATTTTCAGAAGGATTGATTGCATGCTTTCTGATTTCAGGTTCCTGGTAAAGTTAATTTCACTGTATATATTCTACATATCTGCGTGCGTGTGAGATGGTGGATATAATAAACTTGCTGCTCCTTGCGGAGAAAGCTAAGTTGGTGATACTGTTATTGGAAGGAAGGAAAGTGCAGAAAGCTGCAAGCATGTCACCCATGGCACGGAGTGAAATGAACATCTTAGAAGGTGTGGCCCTTGTAATGATCATCACCGTTCGTGAACTTCCTTTCCATTTTCGTCTTATTGCATAGTTGAAGGTGTTCGTATGTACTATTCATCTCCATAAGATGACGAGCACACTTATATGTTTTGTTGACTTCTGCTCTCCTGAATAATAGCAGGTCATAAATTTCTCTTTGTTCCTATCTTTTTCTTTCCATACAAATTTCTTGTATGCCCTGCCCCTAACTAACCTTTGATAAGCTCTAACTTGCGACACCAACATGTTCGAGTACACAAACTGGATTCCATCCGCTGTTGTTCCAGTGAAGACCATGCAAATTTTTTCCCCTCATAGGTTATGACATTTCGAATAGCTGGAATATGATTGGGGAAGGACTAATTGCCAGAATACAGCGCATCATCAGAGCAGAACAAGCTGGCCATGTAAAATAACCTTCAATTCTTGAATCGAATCAATTTGCATCATCTTGGTTACCCGTAAACTGTGCTTGGAATCCCAGATGGAGACCTGTTGGCGCCGAAATTGGCTTATTGGCCTTTGGAAATGAACAAGAGTAATCAGGTCCAACGTATGAGATTCAGTAGACAATAGGCCGAAAACATAGCAATCAACAAGAAAGGTGTTGAAGGGCATGACATCAGAAAACCAGCTGGGAGGAATGAGATAAGAATAAAAGTAGTTATGAGGAATTGCTACCAGCGAGAACACATATGAGACAAAACGACTATCGCTATGGAATTGAAACTTCTAGAATAATTCAAAATTGAATTGGTAGCCGTTGGAGAGCAATTACTTGTAGGATCTCACTATAAATAGCCAAAGAGGCATTCGTGTAAAAGACCTTTTGCCAAAAAATCAACAATCGAAGACATATTCAACTACTTACCTTTTCCTTTATTGCACTTTTACATTCAATTGTATATTTACTTTTCTCCTGTTTTCTTGTATATCGATTGCCTGTAGTATAGAAGCTAGTCGCTTCCTTTCCGGAATGACACAAAACCATTTCAAACAATAAAGCCGAAGCTTTGCCCCTTTGATGAAAGATATTCGTCGAGGGAACCCTTTCCCAATGAACATCTTTTCAGCATGCTTTGTAGGACCATTGTGTTCCGTTCCTAGGAGGTGTCAATGGCAAAAATAAGGAATCATGAGAGTTTCACCTTTATTGGTGAAGATAATTCGTCCTTGCAATGCGTGGGAGGGAGGACTATCTGTTCCGAGAATTCCGGCCAAAATGCAGACTTTGTTGATGATGTCCACACAAGCAGCAATTCTGGAGACATTTCTCAAAAATTGTCCAAAGATCAGAGAAGGAATTGGCCCCAAATTCATCGATAATGGCCACCATGACAAGGATGTTTGAGGAACAACAAAATGATTTGACTAATCATATGGCTAATCATTTGTCTGGTGTCTTAAGTCCTCTGCCTGCCAATCTAGTCACTGAATTGACTTCGATAATGGGATCGTTGAATCAAACAAATTTGGCCTATCGGGGTCAAACTAGTGCTGTGCCACCTCCCATACAAGTTCCGGCCTAACCTACTGTCGTAGACGGGGCAAATCTCATGCCGCCAGTTAGGAGTCTGCAGAGGGTTGAAGGTGTAAATGACCAGACTTAAGGTAGTCAAGGCGATCGAACTGGCCTGATTGGGACAATAGTCCCGCTTGGAACAATACCAGAGACTTCCAATGGGACATATCTAGGGAGAGTGGTCGGTAATATCCTAAACTCGGGGAATAAAGTGCAGACAGGCGTTTCGCAATAACTGCTTCCAGAGATCAATTGGCTAGGGGGCAGCAATGCATTACCACTTGCCAGTATGGTGAATATTGGATCGATCCCTATACCGGTCTTAGAATACCAGCCTTATCGACCGTAAGGAGGGCCTAGAGATTCTGGTGCTTGGTCCCTTTCACCACCTATGGTGCAGTTTAATCAAGGGAATCAGGCGCTGCGCTGGATTTTATGAGGGATTAGCGAATGATCGAATAAGTCACTTGCTTGGTCATGCAGCGTATGAGGCTAGATGGAGGTGTCCCGAGGCCTGTTTATTGCAAACCATACCCAAATTGGGTTGATAACATCCCATATCCCAAGGGTTACAAGACCCCTGAGTTTACTATATTCACTGGCGAAGATGATCAGTTGATGGTAGAGCATATCAGTCGATTCATGGAATAGTGTGGGAATGTTAATAACAATGGGAGGATGAAGTTGTGTTTATTTTTTCTGTCGTTATCAAAGATGGGTTTTACTTAGTATACAGACCTTCCTGCAAATTCGGTTTACAATTGGGAGGAAATGGAGAATAAATTCCATACTTTGTTTTATTGTCCAATTCTTGAAGTAACGATATCGGATCTAGTCACCATTAAGCAGTTTAACAACGAGACAATGGATCACTATGTCGCTCGATTTAAGAAAATGAGAAATTGATGCTTGTTCTTTCGCCCAAAAAAGGAGGTTGCCAAAATGGCCAAGAATGGTCTAAAATTTGCCTTGAAAAAGCGCTTGGCTGGACAGAAATTTACAGATTTATTTTCATTAAGTGCCACAACACCCGGTATGAGAACCTTGGAAAGGAGAAAGACAAGAAACCATATTGGGATCACAAGCGGAATGTGGTGATATATGATTTTGAAGAAGATAAAAATGCTCAGGACGATGCTGTTGAGATTGCGACAGTAAAGATGATCCTTGATAAGCCATATGTCTGCCAGGCCTTGAAGCTTGCTAGAGTGAAGGAGTCAGTTATGCTCAGGGCTAAGGACACATAGAGGCATTTGTTCGATGTCATCAATTTAGATGAAATTTTTGATCTCTTGGTGCACAATGGGATTCTAAGATTAATGCAGGGTCATACCATCCCAAGTAAAGAAGAAATAGGCAATAAGAGATAGTGCAAATGGCATTACTCTTGGAGCCACGATACCAATTATTGCAACGTCTTCGGGAAGACAATATAGGAAGCAATCCGTCAGAGCAAAATCAAGCTGAAGAAGGGGACCGAACGATGGAAATCGATTCGGATCTTTTCCCGCAAATGACCGGGATGGTGTTAGCGGCTGTTGGAGGGCACCCCAACCGAA
>CM024576.1:31466078-31477901 GCA_014182395.1 Eucalyptus sp. ANBG9806169
ATATCTTTCTACTTTGGATTCAAAGACTAAACGATCTTAGTTTTATATGGAATATGTTTAGATTCTTTGACGACTTCGCAACTTATATTTGGAATGATCTACTTATGGAAACCGAGATCCCGATTGTATGGGCGAGCAGATTGATGGGCTATCAACACTTACCTTAAAGAGCTCGAGATCTCTAATTGATTCTGTCCAACGGGTTGATTGGAAGAACTTCTTTGGAAGGTGCCAACGGTATTGAAGGCATGAAGAAGTATATAAGAGAGATGCTCTAGTTGTTGAAGGGTACTGATAGAAGAATTCCAAAGTCTCGAATCTCCTTTTCTATTTTGCGATATCATTCTTTGAGCGTTACATGTAATCAAATGAGAGATCATATTGTAGACCTTGAGGAAGTGTAGTAGAGTAATCTACACCGTGGACTCAAGAGCGTGAGACCGTAATCACTCTTATTGATTCTTAGTGAAATCCAAATTGTCTAAGGGCTGTCCGTGAGGAGAGTGGACGAGGTTTGATCTGCCGAACCACTATAAATATGGAGTCTTGATTTTCTATCCCTAATCCTTTATATTGTTAATCTGTTTTCATTTTGCTGCAATCGTTGATTTTTAAATTATTTATATCTCATTCGGTTTGAATTGTTAAAATCGCTTTAAACACCTATTCACCCCCCTCTAGGTGCTAATTCTAGTTCTAACAAAAGTTTCGTGATTTTTCCAACGAAATGGTTTGGTAAATGCCACTGATTTCTAAGGATAGGCAAGCTACGTTTTTTTATTAAATTTGGGACTTCGGAAATTCCTTTCTTTTTTGCATCTATCTTTTGGGTGGATACTAATAATTAACCAGCTTACATCATTTCTTGAATTTTGCAATGGGCAAAAGATTGATGACTGTGAAATTGAGTTGGTCCCTGTGTTTTAACTCATTGGACGAACGGCATGTTCAAATTGAATTATGGAATTGTTTTATCATGAGATCAGCGTGTGATTTGGGAATGTTGTCAGTCCATAGGATGATGATGCCTCGAGTTGCAGTAGGGATACCTGGAGGAGTAATTGGGTTCCTTTGGATGCGTGGGGGTGTAATATGAGTCCCTCAGATGTTCTCGTGATGCCGGATGGGTACGAGATGCCTAAAAGTAACAAGGCTCCCCAAAAGATGGTGGCAGTCAATTCATAATAAAGATGATCAATTGCATCTCCATATTTAATTTAAGCTTAACTAGGTTACTGTTTTCAAGAAAATGTTTTCTATTTGCTATCCTGATTTTGAGAAAAAATCTCAAGCAAGTTGATATCGTAATGATCTTCTGTCTTTTATATTTAAACCTCCTTGTATGTGCTATTATTGACTTATGTGGTATAAACAGGCTAGCAGTTTGCTTGCCTGAGCTTTGTGTTGACTCATGGTTGAATATTAATTCTTAGATAAGTAGCATTTTGAGAAGACCCTCCAAGATTTTGAATGTATTGTGGGTAGAAGGCAGATGAAATAGTACACATGTAGCAGTATCCAGGTCGAGCTAATGCAGCTGTTGGAGCTTTTGGATGTGGTATGGAGTAGTGGTACATTTTGGATAATGCAGTTTGCATTTTCGTGTGTGTTCCTTTGAAATTTTATATGTTCTAGGTGTTCTTTAACTGTACATGCTTTTGCATGCTTAAACAGTGAAAGGGCTTTAGTAACTATGATAGCTGTGACATGCTAGGGATGTCAAAATTATCGTTATGCGCAAGAAAAAAGTGGTTTGTGCAAGTGGAACTCGTGACTAAGTATGCTCCGGTTGTGCATCGGATTGTTGATCTCTTTGCAAAGTCATTATCTAGAAATGCATTTGAAACTTATGTGGCAAATTGAGAATTTGGCATTGTCCCATTCCCAATTTGAGGGGAATTTAAAGGCACTAATTTATCGATCAAGGAAGAATAATGTGGAAATATCAATCAAAATCACAAGCATATTCTTAAATATACTAAAATCAAGGGATGAACAACTCTTGTAATAGAAGGATCTTTTCATTCATTATTTCCATTGTTGTATTTTTGTTTCCTTAAAAAAAGTGTAATACTTTGTAATATTTTTTATACAATGGAAATCATTTCAACAGATTATATTTTGAGATTAAGATCAAACACTTTTGCTCTTTTTAGAATGTTTGAAGCAAATGGTGATTAGAGATGACTTTGAAGGATGTATTTGTTTTCTCAATTAAATTCCTTGCAACTTAACAAATTTAATCAAGAAGAAATGTTGCAAAGTAAGATTTCATTTTCCTAAAACTTGATCATCTTTCACCCTTCCCGATTCAACTTGGACGAAATGAAGGAGACTAAAAACAAGACAATAATCATTTTATAATGTCAAATAAAAATGTCCATTATTCAAAACATTTAAAGAGGTATATGAACATGACTGAAAACAGGAGGAAGATCATTCATAACAACATTCAACAAAATCAAGAGATGATGATCGAGCATCCGTCATCAGGAGAAAAAACCCAAAAAAGCGGAAAAAAGAGAGTATATTATTGTACTGAGAGGCAAAGGGTTCATTTGTGGTATCCGAGCACGGAATATACAGTCTGAATTGTGATGAGCGTAAAAGAGGAAGATGGCAACAATGAGAGACAATGTAACCCAAGGATTCCTCAATTAGGTGTGGATGAAATAAGCCCTCTACATGTTCCTAGGAATATTACGGTACCTATTGACCTTCTCAATCACCTCAATGAGGTTGCAATTGAGGTCAAGCACCACACGCTTAACCAATGAGCTAAACATCTTGGCTACCACCTCATCGCTCTAGGAAATTCAAAGATGATACTTTGGGTGCAGAGTAGCGTGATGTCCTGCCCGTTGATGATTTTTTGGTCCATGCAGTAGATGTAGGACATCACCTCGTTCCCAACCCTGACATGGAGGTGCTCGAACACAATGAGGTTGAGGAACTTGGACATGGTGACTTCTGCCACCCAAATCCTGGGGAGCGTCGTGACCCCACCCGCAAAAAGGAGATGTCCTTAAGGCTACCGATCTCACTCCTCTTGAACTTGATCCCATGCTCACCAAGCTTGGTGGTCGAGGCCAATTTGATAGTCTCCAAACCGTACTCTCCGCCACCACCTCGTCCTTCTTCTCGAGTTCCATCAGCATGCATTTCCTGAAGATGTCTAGGATGTGTAGGCATTTGCTTATCCTTATGATGCCCTTGTTGGGGGAGTAGAACTTGAGGATGAGCCCGTTGACGGATTTGTCCCCGTGTTGTTTGAGTAAAGTCAGTACATTGAATTCGGAGATTGTGGTTGGATCAATACTACTTGCATAAAATGGGGAGAAAAATAAAGTTTCTGATGGCGGTGGTAGGTTTAATCATTAAATTGTTGGTTGATCTAGAACCGTGCATCCAGTGCATTTGGAGCATTAGATTCAATGGATCCCTTGTAGAGTGAAATGACCAAGATGTATTGTTAAGTGCCCATAGTATGACAGTAGTTTGAGTGCTAGACACTTGAAGTGCCAAAACTTGGCACAAGGGACATTTAAGTGCCAAAAGTTAGGAAAATGATATTTAGTGTCAAAATCGAAGCAAAATGAATCGATTAGCACCATGGGCAAGAAAATCCGCCAATTGCATACGTGACATTTTCCGTGACATGCTTTACCGAAGTGGCAATTTTTTCTTTATTTTAGAAAAAAGTACACATGGACGATGAAAACGACGTCACCCTATCCCATGCCGACTTGATCGACCTAAATGACATTGTTTTTCCTTGGTGCTAAATGTTGTTTACCTTATTTTTTTACTTAACCACATTTGGCCGTCGCCACTCCCTCTTGTTCATACTCACACTCATACCATATCTAATGCCCTTCTCTCCGTCACCATTTACGGTCATCATTCATACTCATTGAGGCAAGTCATTGCTCACCGTCATCGGCCATCGTCGTTGCTCGCCGTCACCACTCGCCATTGTCACTCGCCCTCGGTTGGTCTCTCTACCCCCTCTCCCCGATGGTGAAATTAGGGCTTGGACTTGCCTCTTAGGGCTTCAATAGGAAATTTGGGGCTCGGTTGGGGAATGTGGGGGTTGGCGGGGAAATATAGGGCTCGCATGGTATTTTGATGTGAGATTTATGTGACATCCCAAATTTCTGATTCTATTTTCAATTAAATGAGACGGACTTTTCATCGACGCGCTTATAGTTCAATTCCTCCGAGTTGATCACTCACGAGATAACTAGTCTATCGTAGTGAAGCCGTTAGGGAATTTAAATGCAATAGGCTTGAGAATCGACCATGAATCGGCTGCTCGACCGTAATCCGCAAGGATCATTACGACATTGTCGTAATCGTAAACAGATCAGTAATAGGTCGATTCGACTGAGATATGTGATTAGAGTGTGGGTGATTCCACCTGATTGCAATATTCTCGTCGACCGGCACTGAACTGATTATTGGGGTCGCTTTTGGGTACCTCGCATGTCCGTATTTGAAACCTCGAGATTTTCACGACAACCGAGAGTCGCCAATGTGTCGAAGATTATGTCGTGGCTTGAAAATAATCAACCACGGGTTAATTGCATTGAAAATTTCTAAAAGCTACCCGGTAGATTAGGACGCGCTCAAATCGCGCCGATTGAAATTAACCGTGATTTTAAACCTGAATTCAGAAATTGAAAGTTCTGCCATGTCACAATTCATTTTAGGAACGTCGACTCATCTCGGAAGATTTTTTCTGCAAACCAAGATTTTGGGGGAAAAGCAAAAGTAAGGCCGTTTTTGTTCGGGATTGCTGAGGGCTGTTTTTAATCGAATCTTCAGAATGCAAGTTGGATCATTTGATGGGAAAAATTCGCCAAGAGAGAAGGACACATGGGCGGATTTAATTGAGCTTCAATTGATTTGAATTGATTGAGAATTGATTGGAATTGAAGAGGATTTGAGGAGAAATGTCCAAAATTCGTAGTCCCCATGGTACACAAATTGTTGGACCATTTGGCAAGCTTCTTGAGGAAGCTAAGGTGAGGAAAATGGCTGAGGGTGAGGGCCAAGAGTGGTGGGGGCATGAGTGAGGAGAGTTGGACAAGTGTTGAAGGCTTGAGAGCCCAAGGGGAGCCCCTCTTCAGCAGACCTTCTTCTCCCTTATTTCATGGCTTCTCCATGGTTGAGAGTTTAGAAGCTCAAGAGAACCAGAGTGAAACCAGCTGAGCCAGCCCCACCATCGCACACCCACCGGACCAGCCAAGCCCGTCGTTTTCTCTATGTTTTCTCCTTGTTCCAGTTTCTGCTCCAGCCGACCTTTTGCCAAAGATTCGAGTTAAAAGTTATCTTTCCGTGAGAATCAGCCAACGCTTTACCCACCGTCGCGAAGAGCACATCCAAAACGTTCAGGAGGACCTGACGGTTCCTCGAAAGGAGCCCTGTAGCCTCCCGAAATTGGGCGCGAAGGAATGGGACCACCGGACCGCCTGGTTTCGCCCCTGCTCCGCCTGTTTCGCGTTTTCTTGCTGTTTCGCCCCCTTTCCGACCCTTTGCCCATCCCCAACCTCAATAAGATTTCCTTGGACCCCGGGAGCCACCGGTTGCTAACCACCCGCCACCGGAGCTCCGATCGGCCCGTTTCCTCGTTGTTTCAGCCACTGGTTCAGCCTCTGCAGTCCAAGAACAGAAGCAGAAAACCAGCAAGGGTTTTCAGTCATCGTGGCCCGCTTTTCAAGCCCTTCCCGGACTACGTTGGTGTCGCCGCTTGGGGGTTTATCGGATCCCCTTGGCGTCGTGGTCGCGTGAACTCACCGGCGCAAAACCGGTGAGTTTATCCTCTAAACCTCGCTTAGCAAGTTAATCATGCTTAAGGGGTGTTTAGATTAGTCTAATTAGGTTTAGGTGGTTAGATTAGATTATTTTAATGTAAATTAGATTAGTTGTCTGATTAGTTTAATGGATGTTTAATTAGGCTAATTGTATGTTTAAATTAGTGTAATCTAGTTTAAGCCCTAATTAATTGTTTTTAATTAATTAATTATTTCGAATTTTTAAATATTATTTTATTATTTTATATTATTATAATATAATAATTAATTATTTAATTTTCGAATTAAATTTAATTATTTAATAATTTTTGAAAATTTTGCTAGGGATGGCCGATCATTAGAATTTCGCACCGATCGCGGCGGTCGTGGTCGATTTGTGACAATTGCTTGTTTAATTGAGAAATTGAGTGGAAATGATGATTATGGGTAATTATTCCAAAAGTGAGGAATTGAATGAAATTGGAGAAGTTTTGGTATTTAACTTGAAAATACCGGTGTTAGCTTCTAACACCGTGATTGGTTTGTATGGCCAGTTTGAATCGATTGGATTGATTGATTGATTGATTTAATTGAAGTATGGATTAGTTTATTATTGAATCATCAGCTTTGGTGAGCTATTATATCGATTCTGACTTTGGTGAGCTACTATATCAGCTTCTGACTTTGGTGAGCTATCTATCTATACAGTTTTTTGAACGAGCTACCGTCTATATATTATAGCTTTGGAGAGCATATGTCGTATTAATGACTGGTTTGATAGACGGTATTAAATGATAGATAGTACGGAGTGGAATGGAAAGATTGATGGTATGATTGAATTGAATCGTTGGATCAATTGTTTGATTTGAGAAATGTTCAAATTGTATTGACGTGCGGATGGACTCGAGGCGAGGTAAGTCCTCCATCCACTTTGTGTGGCTAGAGCACCCTCGGGGCTTATTTTCTTCCTAATCGAGTTTTAGGGGGTAGGACTCGCCGAGACATTGTCTCATCCCGGTTTGGGGAAAATATTTAAGGTCCCTAGATGGCGGATCCTCAGCAGCTTTTGGTAGACCAAAGTGAGGGTTACCGAGAGGATTTTTGACTCGCCGATCCCGACCGAAGAAGAGCCGGCGAATGGACCTATCTAGCTGGTCTTAGGACAGTTTAAATTTTGAGGACTGATCTTCATAGATCTTTTGTTAATAGACTAGTCCTCAGAATCGAACTGGTTTGATATGTATAAAAAGTATGTGGTTAGTTTTGAAAATGTGATCCTGCTTTTCTATCCCAATTGAGTTTTGTCTCGGGGGATTATTTATCCGCTTCCGCATGTGTAATTAAAATGAATGGGTCGGCGACGTGTCCCGGGAAGTCGCTTTTCTATCGACCATAGTGGGATGTGCGCGTGCTCGAGGTTCGGGGCGTGACAATTTAGGACTCAAATGTAGTGCTAGAACCCTAACGGGGTTTGGATTGGCAATTTAAGCTTCAGCCTCGAAATTGAGGGCTCGACGGACGGAAAATTAGGGGTCTTATGCTACTGTGATGTATGATTTAGAGCTCATATATGGTATTGTGATGTGCAAAGGCAATTTTTAGGGGTTAAATGTGAAATGCGATATGTGAAGGCAATTTTGGGTTCGAATTAATATTTTAAGGGAAGGCAATATAATCAAAGTGGCTATCACGTGGGGCCATATTGCCAATGTGGGAAACCTCTATTTGTCATAGAAGGCATCTTTCTAGTAAATGGTCTAACATATGCATTTATTCCCTTTTCAAATTTATGAGAGTGTGGGGACCTTTATGTGCAATCGTCTGTTGTCTTTTGTGGATATGGCTCCAAAAAGTTAACTGTTTTTTCTCCTTAGTTGTAGAAATGACTCATGATATGATTATGTTACTGTCATTATTTGCTATGATGAGGATTTTGCGATTGAGGAGAATGAGTGGGAGAGTATAAAGGGAAATGAGGGCACTATTTTTGTTGATATAAAGAATACATCATATATTGATTTATTAGGGATATAGTGACTATTTGTCTTGTAAAGTACATAAGTTGCTGTATTATGTTACCGAAAAGGGCTTGAGAGATGGTTTAAGAAGTTTAAAAAATGATAATGATTTTAGAGATGTCTTGTACCATTATCTTTCATGGCAAAGAGGTGAAAGATAAAGAGGTGCGCAGATATAGTTCACCAGCAGTGATGATGACATAGGTGATGCAGACACAATCACTAAATTGGGAAGTAGCTGAATCTAGTGATGATAACGATTAAGGGTTGCCTGTTGAAAATTTCTTAAGTGATGACGGTGGCGCGAAGCTTGCATAGTCAAGGAAAAAGCAAAGAGAGTTTTTGTCAGATAGATTTGCAGCTTTGCAAGTAACTGATGAAGTTCCAAATAGGGTCGAAAGCCTTGCAAATGCTGATGTTGCTGGCGAGGAGCTTGATAATGAAGAAAACGTCGAGAATGCTACTTCTCAAGACAAACTTGAAGAAGATCAAGGAGCTGTGCATAGAAGAAAAGTAAGTTTCCTTCCTATGATACATCTATTACCTCATAATTTGTTAGTAGGTATGAAATTTCAAGATGTGAAACAATTTAGGAAAGTTATACTAAAGAACTCTATTACTGCACAAAGGACTATTGATTTCATTAGAAACACTAAGACCTCTATAAGAGCTAAGTGTTTACGGAAAATTGTCCATGGAAGATTTATGGCTCGTTTATTAGGAGGAGTAGGTCTTTCCAGATTAGAGCCTACCAAGATGAACATGCTTGTTCCATTAATTTTAAAAATAAAAGGGTAACAAGTACATGATTGTCCAAGAATTTCTTTTAATCTAATTAAGATGATGCTCGAGATGAAAGAGTATTGAGTTCAAAATGCTGGTGAAGGAGCATGTAAGTATCAATATATCTAGAAATTAATGTAAAAGATCGAAGCAAAATGTGATGAAGATACTCATTGGTCAGTATAGCAAGGAATATAGGCAAGTGTGAGATTTATGCTTGGGAGTGT
Organism: Eucalyptus sp. ANBG9806169; assembly: GCA_014182395.1. Lineage (NCBI taxonomy): Eukaryota > Viridiplantae > Streptophyta > Magnoliopsida > Myrtales > Myrtaceae > Eucalyptus > Eucalyptus sp. ANBG9806169. Next base: position 31,474,902 of record CM024576.1, read on the forward strand.
AGGCTACAAAACCCTTTAAGTAAAGTGTATGTAGAGGTCATAAAAAGCCACTTCCTAATAGTGAGACAACTTCGATAAGTTATATATGTGCTTTGATGCATGCAGACGGTGATTTTTAGCTAGTTGTAGAGGATTATAGGATTGGACAGCTATTCTTGAAGGGCTTGTGTAGGGGGATAATTGCTAGCCGCAATTAGAAGAGACGTGAATAATCAAATGTTTACACCGACTTAGGCTATTGTGAGGATTGAGAACAAAGACAATTGATCTCGATTCCTGAAAAATCTTATGACTGACTTGGAGATAATAAATAGGGAATGGTGACGTTCATGAGTGACCAACAAAAGGTAATGCTTGCATTTTGAAAAATCTGGTCAATTGTTTGCTTTTCGATATCAATATGTTATTTGCTTACATTTCTTATTTTGAATTAGTGTAGATTGGTTCCGCGTAGTTGAGCTATTACCCTATACCAAACATTGAATGTGTGTGATACATATACGAAAATTGAGCAAAGACCTATAAAGGGATAAGCTGCAATAATAGCAATTTTGGCGCTTAGCAAAGACCAGAACATGGCTGACTTCAAGATGGCTAAAGAATGACTACTTCAGTTGACAAATGAGGGTTTTACTATACTATTCCAAACAAAATTGAAGCATTGGTACGGGGCATTCTTCCACGAGGAATTCAAGTGTGATAATATTGTTAATGTAACATCCTCGATTTCAACCCCTATTTTGGCTCGACTAGCAGGCCAAACCCGATACATCAAGGGCTAGACTTGGCCATGAGCCGGCTCGAAGGCTGGTCATGAGTCAATTGGCCATTTAGGAATTGGTGACCCAAGGTCTAGTTATAGAGTATTCAATCATGAAAAGATTATTCGATTATAAGGATCGGTCGTGGGACGATCACGTACCATCATGGATTGGCGGACAATCATGGCTCGATTCCACCTAGTTAATGCACCGGTTAAGTAGTGATTTCCAACCATTTATCTTGTTATGGCCGACCATGAATCGATCACGCGACCATGAGTTCAAATGGATCGTTCGATCCCACAAGATTACATGACAATCGATAATCAACCATGGATTGAATAAACTCAATGTGGTTCAATTTTGGACTGACTATGAGTTATGGTGCAGAACCTTGGACTAGTCACAGGATCGGCTATACGACTGGTTGATTGGCCCAAGGATTAACCATAGGACTGGCAAGCAGAATTGACCGCGGGCCAGCCCACAAACTGGTTAGAGGACCGATCGATTTGGGTCAGATTCTTCAGCCAAAGAAACCCAGCTGTGACCCATTTTTCTCAATAAAGGAATTTCGGAACTCGGTTTGGCCAATCAAGCCGAGTTGCGTCTGGCTTTGTTTAGGCATGGCTTAGGCATGAACCTTGAGCCAAATAAGGTGATTGATGGCTGGACTCAATTAACTCTCGCCAAAGAGATGGCATTCTAACTTGATAATTCCCATGGTGTATTTAATGTTCTTGGAAGGTAGCCTATTAATGCATGATGACTAAGTAGGACACTTGGGACAATTAGTTTTACTCTTGAAATGTAATCATGAAATTTTGGATGGTTACATATTAAAAGGGGTGAGTTATAAGTTTCTGTTTAATGGTAGGAGTGACTTCAATTTTTATAAAATTTTCTCAAATTTCATTAACCATACTTCTTTCATAAAAAGTTTTAAAGGACATCCATATCTACAATATATAGAAATTTAAAAAGTTTTGCATGATGATTTAGATTTGAAACAGAGTCTCTCTTTCCGACCATTAAATCTGCTCAATGGATGAATTTTTGGGTTGTGTTTAGTGATTTGCTGCTCTTCCACAGCACGAATTGACTGGGAGCGCTAAATTTTGAACCTCTGACCCTGTCGCCTCGTGGAGCCACATGTCGACTCTGAATGGTCTCACCCTTCGCCTACTCGTGAGGTAAACCCACAATAATATTTTCTCGCCATCTTTCCAACCTAAGGTACTCAAGAGCAAGGCTACCCTTCAAACCGCAACAACATCTGCTTCAAAATGGTCAAACAAAAAGATTGAATGAGAGAAAGAGAGAGCAAAGAGAACGGTGAGAGAGAGAGAGAGAGGAAATTGCCTTAAAGGGTCATTTTGTGATTAAAGGTCACCTCATGGTCCACGTGGACTCTATTTTTTTTAATGGAAAAGCTTACTTAGGCATTAAAATATAATTAAAAAAGCCACAGAATATTTTTGTCAGAATTTCTAACTAGAGGCGGCATGGTTTGAAGCAAAACATCACGCGTGATTGGCGCTGGCAAAGAAGGATCGAGCAAGCACAGAAAACTTCAGAACATTTGGATAAAAAAAGGGGGAGAAGAGAGGCACGGGCCGCAAGACTTGAAGCAAATAAATAGTGTCAATTGATGGTGGCGACAACATCTAGAGAGTGATGGAGAAGGATCAACGACGATGGAACTTAAAAAATCTTTGAGAGAGGATTTTTCGTGAGATCCGTGTTTATGCCCTGTTGTGCTCTGTTTTTGCTGCAATCTCTATCTTGTCACATTAGTCCTTTTTAGTACACCTCCAGGGAGTCAGTTAATTCACTCACTACCATGGTTTTTAAATCCTTAAATTCTTCTACAGAGGTGACAATAGGACTTTATTCTCTAATAAGTGTCACAAATTTTTTTCTACTACCATGATATCATCTCCATTAGCCCTTATTTGATTCAATCGTCCTTTTAATCTTCCACATTATTGTTTGAGGGTATCAAGATTGTTTATTTCAGCATTTTGAAGAAAGTGTGAAGTCTCCCTGATGCGTGCCTTTCTTGCATCATGAAACTTCTTTAGTATGTTGTCACATTATATTACGAAGTTTAATGCCGCCTATGAAAATGATCCAATTAGTATACAAAGCTGATCTGAATAGAGGATGAGATCAGCTTGCTAAACCGAATTTGTTAGATTAAAGCTCAGCACACTTATCCTATTAGGGATCAGAACTC